>OX104059.1:32696065-33221928 GCA_944474145.2 Dicrocoelium dendriticum | reverse complement strand
TACAATATTACCATCAGCTATAAATGGTGCAAATCATTTCAAAACTATCAGTCGATCTGGATTATGATCATGCTCTAGTGCGCGCACGCCTGACGTTCACTCTTCCCCTTCACAGAAACACCAAACTTCTAACCTTACTTGTTACTTGAACTCGCGGTTTGCAGTTCAGAAATATCACGACGAGTTGGCCCACCGATTTCCAGTGATGAACGACGTTGGTGAGCCGAACATTGACTGGGATCATCTTAAGTGTGCCATGAAGAATGCTTTCGACACCTGCTGTGCGCACAACTTGAGATGTTGTGACTGAACGGATCTCTGAAACAAGGTCAGTTTGATCGAAGCAGGAGAACACATTCCAATTAGTAGAGTTTCAGCATGTCCTTAACTACTGAAACGGCGTCTGATAAGAAGTCTTACAACTGACTGGGAACCTTGGTAGGTGACAACGGCCCGCGAGATGGAAAAATCAGTGCTATTCGGAACAGTCGAGTGCTATTCCAGCTCATCCGGAACACGGGTCCAAGAGCTCTCAGTCATTGAGACAACAGCTGATAAAGATCGACTGATGATCAATTCTCAGCCTCGTCGTCTGGCCCGTTGGGTGGAACATTTTGAAGATCAGTTCAGCAAGTTTGCTGCAACACTACCGCTTGCCGAATCACCTGAGCCGACGTGGAATGTTGATGTTGCATTCCCCACTTCGGAAGAAATTCGACATGGGCTTGCCTTCTTGAAAGGAAACAAATCTAGACCCATCGACTTTTCTCCGTCTTTTCTGGAAGACGGTGACTCTTTGTTGATTAGACTCGCTTCTGTTTAACACGACTTGGGACACTAAAGAAGTGCCTTCAGACTGGCGACTGCCTCTCTTCAACTTGTCAGCATACTTTGTGCGAAAATCATCGAGACCTTAGCCTTCTTTCTATTTCCTCCAGACTTCTCACGTTTATCATTCTTCGACGAGTCGAATCATTGAGAGCCAGGCTTCCGCTCTAGTCGTGGTTGCACCGAACCCAGGTGTTTGAGCAGAGACGCACTTACAGACGACCGATTATGGTGGCTTTCATTAAATTATAAGCCGCCCTCGACTCCGTTGACCGCGCCAGATTGTGGCATTGCCTATTCGCGAGGGGCGTCCCAGCGAAATTCCACCCTGTTCTGAACTCTACCCTGAATCCCGAGGTCGTGTAAGGGTCTACGGGATGCTATCTCTTGAGTTTCCCATGACAAGTGGGGTTCACCATAGTTGTCTTATACTTTCTTTCCTCTTCAACTTTGTGATCGAAATGATCATGAATGGCTCAGTTCCTACAGACCACCAATCGACCGACTGACGACATATCTCTCCTAAGCTCTGACGCAGTGTCTATGCAAACACTACTGTGTAGGCTGGTGCGTTTCACTGTATGCTTCGGCATGTGCTTTGCATCTTCGAAGTGCAAGTATTGTTACAGGACTGGACCGATACGCCACCGGTTCTTGCTATTATCAAACAGCCACCGGAGTGGTGAATCGGTCTACTTACCTTGCTAGCTGTATAGCCTCTAGTGATTACATCACTTATATCATCATCATTAGGGCCCGTGTGGTATTCCAGAAACTCGGCCATCTGTGGAGACGACGGGATATCAGCTTGTCAGTGAAAAGTAGGGTTATAACGTTTCGATAAGGCCTGTGTTACTGTATGGATCAGGTACGTGGCTAGTTCATGGTGAAGGCCTTAAACGCCTGACTGTATTTGACCACCGGTGCTTGCGGAGTATTGCTCATGTCTAATGGAAACTCTTGGTGAGCAATGCTGAGGTCCGCACGCGTTTTTTAACAAGAAACCTGGCGCCTTACTCGAGTGTCTGCTAACTCCAAACCGTCTATGTTGGCTAGGTCATGTCCTCCGTATGCCTGTCGACCGGCTTCCTCGGCCTGCATTATACGCCATGGCTGCGCTAAGTTGGGCGCAAGCACGAGTCGGCCAGTCGATGACGTGGCATAAAGGCATGGGAATATTGACTGAGAGACCCCCAGGCTGGTGTGTGCCGTCTTCGTGGATGGGGGCCTCGGGATGGTGCACAGCATCGGTTGGAGACCGTATCTGACATGGCGTAGTCAGTGGCGTTCATTCAATTTGTTGCATCTAGCCGTTGTTTTTCATCCCGTCTGATTAGTTTGACCCCCTTCTTAGTTCCATGTTTTTACACTACATTTATACTCACCCTCATTTTCTTGCCTTTGTTATTTGTTGTTCTTCTGGCGATGCGAGTCGTGTCAACTGGATTCACCACGCATCCGTGTCCGGAGCTTGGTTGTTTATCCGAACTGAACTGATCTGTTCAAGGTCTCCAGCACCACTAAACCGCCGTTGAATCATGTCCTTTTGGAAGCCCTCGAGCTTAAACGATATTGCGTCTCAATTATCTTCACTTCATCATCATCAGCAGTACATCAGTCATTTAAACTGATTTTCCCTGCTGTACAACCGTTGTGACCTACAGAACGAAAAATAATAACTGGGAGAGAAGGGGGACCTAGCGTAATTCAAAGTGCTCTAAACAAATATTCTGGGTCAAGGCGCTTACACTTTGTGTCAACAACATACCGTCACAAACAGCGGGCTATCGTGAGCCGCGTTATAATCAGTCATTACCCCACAGATAACTCCACCCAACGTCGAACAGGCAGTCCGAATAAGAGACGACAGCAGACACGCCAACGGTTCTGACGGCGATCCATGGCTTTTAACGTCTTTATCCAAGCACAAAGCGGGTCAGCTGGACCCCATCTGGAAGGCGAGACGGACCAACGGCGCTGAGTTTTAATCGTCAATAACTTCATTTCCCACCTGCCCAAGCTAGCGCAACATTCAGTGCCATCTGTTGTACTAAGGAACCAGCATGATTATCAATACCCGGCACTCATTTACGCAAATCGTCGTTGCGGACTTGCTGCTGCCATCCGACACCAGCAATGCTTCGCAGACAACGATGATCAAAGACTTGAAGGCGTTTCAGATCGAAGGGGGCCAATAGAGTTGGACGGCCCTCACTGTGGCCTTGTAAATACGGCCTTTCAGACAGGGAAACCCCTTTCGGATGCCACAGTTATCGCAGATCCAGGAAGTTTTAACTTTTGTAATACTTGAACAGACTTCAGTCATATGTGCTCCTTGTTACCGATCCAGCTGCCAAGATAGGTGAAATGATCAACTGCCTCGAGTTCCTCGCTATCAAGAGTCAAGGGGACATCAAATGGCTGGTGGTCCTGTAACAGCACTTTGTATTCTGAGGATGTGAAGCGCATGCCAAATGATAAGATCACTCTAGAGGAGTTATTCATTACTGATTGCACGACTCCAACATCGTTAATAAGCAGGACAATATCGTCTGTATAATCAAGATCAACTAGCCTTTTACTAGGCAGCGCCTCTACGCCTGCATCGCAAGGGAGTACTGCATGATGAAGTCCACGACGAAATTAAACAATACTGGCGAAATCGGACAACCCTGACGAACACCGCTTGTTGTCAGGAAAATATCTAATAGCTCACCATAGACCCTGACGCGACCTGTTGTGTTCGAGTACAGGGCACGTGAAATGTTCACATATTTCATGGGAACATGTTTCCGCGCAAGTATTTCGAACATAATGGATCGGCCGATTGAGTCGAACGCACTCTTGATGTCCAGGAACATAGCTGTTGTTGGCCTGTGGTACGGATGGCGCTGCTCTAACACCTGCCGCAGAGTGAATATGTGGTGTTCTGTACAGCCCCGTCCTGGGCGTAAGACTACTTGTTCTTCCCTGATCCTCGAATCACGTTCCGTAGTGAAAATGAACGAGAATTGAGGCTAGTAATTTTGTCACCACAGGCGTTGGGCTAATACCCTTGTGGTTGGCACAGTCTGTGCAATTGCCCCACATATATCGCCGCTATTATCAATCGACTCCAGTTAGCTGGGGGTGGTCTCTTCCTTCCAAGCTTGTACAAACAGAGAGGTCAGTACTTTGCGGAGTACTTCACAACTATCCTTAAACAGTGCGGGTGCGAGGGAATCCGGGCCAACTGTACGAAAATGATTAAGCGCTGTGATCACGTTTCGGGCCTCAGTCTCCGGTGAAAGGTATCAGCAGTACGCGCGTACGCAGTGCCGACGCTTCGCTGCGGCGCGTGAGCTAACGATACTGCGAAGATCGCCCGCTTCCCTACGCTGTCTCGAACCCGCTCCCTCTGATTATAAGGCAGCCTTTAGGTCACTGTCCGGTTCGGCGTCTGATGGAGCATCTAAACTAACGGGCCATGGGTCAGTCTGCACCATATTGCATAGGAAGAGGCCCAGGGGAAGGGGACAAACTGACCTGATCTCGAAATGGCTCTGCCCAACGAGCCACACGGCGTTCCTTATTGTGAATCACGTCACCCGCGCTGTCTTTGATGGTCTCTATGACGCTTGGCTTTCTGGAACCAGTGGTGCTGATCAGTCGAAATAGCTTGCGATAATTGCCTACTGCTCCTGCTTCCTCCATAGAAGGAAGGTTAGTAATGGGAGTTGGGAGGTGAGTAGGAGAAACGGGTGGAAAAGAAAGAAAGGATGCGATAGTAATAGCATGTTTTCCCTTATCCACTCCACTGTATGCGACCCTTGATAAGTTGCGCTGCGGCCGATGCAAGATTTGGTTAAAGTTTGAAGCATTATTCACTTCATGCTACTATACTGCTCTGTTTCTACGTCTGTTCATCGTATTATCTGTTCGATTTTCTTAATTTTAAATCTCCCACCCACCTTTAGCTTGTTCTAGTAATCTCGTGCGAGCTTTGTTTTAACACTCTTAACTGCCTCGTAACTTTGATTTTATTGTGCCCTTTTACTTATTTTGCCACTACCCCTGATCGTGTCCATCTTTTTTTTATCTAGGTGACATTTATTTGATTGTCTATGGGAATACTTGGTTCCTGCACTGTGTGTGCTGCATCCAGCTGTAAGTACAAGTGTCCTCAGTGCCTCTCGCCTTAGTAAGTACTTTTTTGGCGGAATTAAAGTCTTCACCCAAAGTTGTTCCATCAGCTGCTGTAAACAACACAAATTAGCGTGCAACCCCACAGAACCTTCCGGTGATGTAGATTCCATTGACAGCTCGGACTCACTTGATGTCTGGGCACTTGAGTTAGAAAACTCTGGGACGGACTACATTCCCCTTCGCAAACTTGAGCTCTTAAGTGAGTTAACCCTTTTCAGTTTATTCCCCTTCAGAGCATTCAACCACCCTGAAGATGTTACTATCTAACCCTCATTTGCGGAGGTACTTGAGAGATATTGAGCTATCAAACCGTCCAGATTTAGCCATGGAGAAAGCAATGCGGGAACCTCTGTTTATCGAGTTTGCTGATGAATGTCTCCGTGTTTTAGATAACTAGTAATTTCTTTTCACATATGTGCCTTGTATATTTTAAAATACATTCCGTTTTTGCCATGGTACTCCATAGATTCTCGATGTTTTCAAAGGATCTAAAAACTATTTGCACTTGTGTAACACTAACATGAAAGCATCAACCTCAAAGGCTCATCGTGCCCGATTTCCTACCACTGTTCTACGCCTGGCAGAATACTATCATGAACCAGAATGTAGCGTGTGGTGGTAACTGCGAGAATCCACAGCCCTTTTGCGCTTGACTGTGTTTCTCGTCTTTTAGAGAGGAAGCGCGTAGCCTCCATTTATTTGTGGTCGCTTCTAAGGTTATGTATTCCCTTTATCTCTGACTAAAATAAATAATGTGTCAGCTGTACGCCGTAACGGCGCTTCGCTGCCGCGCGACCACCACCAGTCGCGCGCGGGCTGAGTATACCGCGAGGACGCCCACCCCTACGCGGATTCGAACCGGTGACCTTATGGTTGCAAAGCAAATGTGCAGACCACGCGATGTGTCGATTTGTGAACCGCGGATGGAGTACATACAATTCCGATGAGAATGATCGAGCTCTAGGCAACGGTAGAGTTATCGATTATTCGGGAGCCATCCATCACAGCGCCACTAGTGCACGCAGAGACCGACGTTGATTACGCAAACATGACGACTGTCAGTAAACCTCGCTGGTTGTTTAGCCTTCTTTCAGTTCGCATGGAACAGATTTTCTTGACGTATACTCGTCTATCGGTCGAAAACTAGTTCAGGAATTTGACCTCACTCCTATTGCTATTAGCAACTTTCGGTATCTCTTCAGTAACATGCCCGGAACGACAAGCTACACTTTAAACAGTAGAATCCCTTATTGCACATTATTGTCGCCCTGCGTTCCAGCCTAGCATTTAATACCAACTATTCATAGTCAACTTGGTTATCTGAGAGTTGTATAATTCCATTTGACATTCCGAACTGCACTTATAGGTTGGCGATGTACGTATGTGCTTAGTTTTAAGCACCCGATTGAACTTCGTTTGACTGCACTCCTCGCATTCAGCTCTACCGCATGGGAAGGTGTTGTCCCAAAGTATGGGAACATTTTTATGTTACTCCAACGCGTTTTATTGTGAGCACCCCTCTTTTAAGGGCTGTTGCTTTATGCATCCCAGTCTCAACTTTCTCCTACATTCGTTTGGAACGAAATCCCTCACCTTTGGCGAATGTGACATTCGAATATGAGTTTATACGAAACATTTGCCCTCTGTATATGTGGTTTTATGACCATAAGAACGCAGGTGGCATTTAATTCTTTCTAGTATTATTTCAGTGAAAACTTGTATTCGTTTCAGTCTCCTAAGCCTTGAAGGCAACGCAATCATGTCTCTGATACGATCGAACACATCTTTTCCGGGAACATTGGCCGATAGGCACCACTGTTCCTTGCGGTTCAATTTAATTAACTTAAAGCCGAACACAGGTACGATTGATCTGGCTGTTAAGACACACCGCTGCGGTAATAAGGAAAAATAAAAATAATTAGGAAAAGTAAGAGTGCTAAACGAACATCTGACAGAAAGAGGCTAGAGCAAAAAATAGCTGCATTAGTACGGTTGGCAATAGAAAACAAGCTACCATGGGAAGGCGCGCTAATGATTTTGCGACCTGACAACGCCGAATGGGGTGTCCAGTGGTTGGTGCGGAGGACCGATGTGCCCACTTTGAAAAACGGCGAGTACTAACTCGACTAAACCCCTCGAATAATTATTTCATCGAATTCGTTGTCATTGGCTGGCCACCTCAGAAGTCTCACCCAACCGTGTGAATTGTGCGAAACGCGCACACCGAAGTCTGCAGTCAACCATTATGTAAAGAACGCAATGAAGTTAACTTTGGAGATACGACACCAGCTGTCAATGAGATAAGGGTTTATGATGGGTAAAAAAGCATTGGTTTAACGTGTCCCTTAGGTTGGTAATGGGATGAATTGCAAGTTCGTAGACTACACAAGTTAACAAGATAAAATGTACATTAATAAAGCGACAGGGCGACGGAAGCATCGTGGTGGGAATAAGATAGCACCATTCAAAGAGGAACGATAAGTTCGTATGGTTAATACTCATTATAGAGGACAATCTGATCGCTCACCCGCTTGTACTGATTTACGTGCGTCAGTGTGAATTATAATTCCAAACAGTTAGTTAGCCGAAATACACTCCTCGGAATCCGTTCCTCTAGCAAAGTGTAGGGAAATGAGCGCGATATCCGAACATTTTTTATGATTTGGGTGCGGACACA
This sequence comes from Dicrocoelium dendriticum, assembly GCA_944474145.2. Classification (NCBI taxonomy): domain Eukaryota; kingdom Metazoa; phylum Platyhelminthes; class Trematoda; order Plagiorchiida; family Dicrocoeliidae; genus Dicrocoelium; species Dicrocoelium dendriticum. The sequence continues at coordinate 33,214,238 of OX104059.1, read as the reverse complement.
GACAGTTGCATTTGGAAAAGAGTTCCAGGGTTGCTTGACTCGGACGGAGAAGCAAGTTTATCGATACTCTAGCCGACTATATTTTTGACTTAATTTTAACCGGTTAACTCTCAGCTTGGTGTTCGGACTAAGTTTTAAAAGGTAGTGGCATACGTGACTGGGATCTTTCAATATTTGGTATCCAATATTGAGTTCGCCACATAGCCGCTATTAATCTCCACTAAGTTTCTTCAGCCGTTTCTGATATGCAACGTCGCGCAAACCCTTGACATTTTTCTTTGTTCAACATTATGAGGTCTCGAGCGCTGCAAGGTCACGTTTTAGCCAAATTTGTCAAGCTTGGGTAGAGCATTTGACGTGGGGACACACGTTGATATTGAGTATCAAAGAGAAATGGGTAAGTCTGAACTTCCGAGTGCCCTCCGCAAGGGAACAACATGCGGAGCAGATTTTGACTGGAACAACCGAGATCGTCCTGTACCAGCACACCGAGGTCATGTTCCTTAGAGGTGGTTTGCATACTGTGCGCCACAAGCCTGTAAATGTATGTGTCGATGACGGATATGAACAATTCGACACTTATCCGCATTGAATCTTAGCTCGTTCCTCGCTGACCAGTTCCAGGCTTTATCGAAGTCGCGCTTGAGGATCTCTTGGTCATCGAATCCATTGATCGCCCATTAAATCTTAATATCGTCCGCGAACGGTAAAAATTTTGAGGTGATCTGGGCCTTCGCTGGGGGAACTGTTGCAAAACGCCCGGTGGTGACCATTACGCTCTTTCATCCAGTGATTCAACCAAATCTGGGCAATGCTATTTAGGCGCCGACAGTCAACAGAAAATCGTTCCGCAGTATCTTGAATGCATTGTGACCGTTTTTCTTCCACATAGAAACACAGACCACACTGCGGTGTTGTACATCCCTACCAAAAGCGATGGCCTTCTTGGAAGAACACGTAAGCCCTGCTGCTACAGGTTATCAACCACAGTTTCTAGAGTGTCTAATTACCCATCCCTGTCATGGTCCGCGTATGTTCAACGCCTATTTTGCTTTATGCCACGTCTGACACCAGCTTACCCGGACTCCTGACTCATTGGGCAGCGCACCTATTTAGTACGAACGAACATGCGTAAGAAACCCATACCATGGGCGTACTCCTTCCCTGGTAATACAGCTGCTGCTTTGCAATCAGACCTTAAACACCATGGGTTTTAATGTATATTCTTTGCTTCTTCGGAATTATTCATCATCATTATTATTACATATTAGCTGAAGGTGAGAAACACACTACACCTGACTGTGCCACAACACAAGATATGCGAGAAAGCGAAAACTGAATGCTGAAATTATACAGCGAGAAGATATAGATGTGTGTTGCTCCATCGTAGTTAGATCGAGCACCTTCACGGAATCACGTCACTGATCCTGTGCAGTGGCAGCATATTGCAGCTGCACTACCTCTTATCCGAGTATGATGCGCTCCCTATATCTGTAATTTATAAATGGGCGTCGAGGAATCTCTTAAATGCCAAATTAACCTGTTGTCCCTGAAGGACCGAGTTTTGCGACATGGTGTCAGAGAAAACCAAGCCAAGATCATCCAATGCTGCTCAGTTGCTGATTGGAGTGCAGCCAGCTGTGCAACTGTCTGCCCCAATAAACATGGAAGAACAGATTTTGGCCAATAATTGGAAGATCTGGAAAAGCAAGTGTATCGATTTCTGTGTACTGGTGCGGCTGAATGAATAACCGATGGCGTATCGATTGACTATGTTTAGACATACGATCGGAGATGAAGCACGCCGCGTGTGGGAAACGACACAGTACGAAAAGCACGAGGACCCTGCTAATCTGGAAACTGTCGTCCGAAAATTCGGTGATTTTCTCGAAGGCCAGACTAACGAGACGTACCAGCGGTATCTTTTTTTACCTGAAACCGGCACGAAAACGAAACTATTGAGAACTATGTTACGGAGCTGAAGATCCTGGCTCGTTCCTGTAATTTTTGCAATTGTGTGGCTGACAGTTTCATCCAAGATAGAATCCTTCTGAGGATGAAAACCACACCAAGCGGCTGTTGCGGCAACGGCAGTTATCGCTCAGACAATATCTTGATATATGCCACAGTGAATCCTCAGCTGCACCGCATATCCAGCAAATGCGGTTGCCGACTGAAGCAGAGCTATGTGCCGTATCCGCTGAAAAACTGCGTAGGCGGTTATCAAAATACGCGAAACTTCTGCGCCGCGCGACTCCCAAAGGATCGCGATCAATGTCCGGCCCGGGGCCGAGTTTGCGCCAGATGCGGCCGACGGAATCATTTCGCTCAATGTTGTCAGTCTTCCAAGGTGAATGCATTCAATCGTGACACAACGCTCTCTTACTCGGAACATTCAATCAGCAACGTGTCTCGGACAGGACCAAAGAAGTGCATCTATGCAAGTTTATTGGTTGGTGACGTGATGGTACGTTTTCAGTTGGACTCGGGTGCTACCATAAACATAATTCCAGCCAAGCGGTGCCCAGGAATTCGTATGCGACCTGATCAGCTAGTCCTGCGCATGTGGTACAGTACCTAGCTTCAGCGGAAAGGTTTGACTACAATCAAACTGATCAATCCCACAGACGGCTCTTCATATCATTTGGATTCCTTGGTCGTTTAGGAAGAGCTCACGCCGATTCTCGGGATTCATTTCATCCAATGTTTTGGCTTTATACATTTTAACCATGACCGTTTTGTGCATGTATGTGAAACGGAGACAGATGTTAGTGAACAGTATCCGTCCGTGATGAATCCAGGTTTGTGAAGGCCTAAAGGTTCCGTTCATTTGTCACTAGGTCCGTCAATACGACCGATTGCGCTGCCATCTAGAAGGGTTCCGTTTGCATTACGTGATAAGTTCGCCACTGAATTAAATAACTTGACGCAATTGGGCGTAATCGCTAAGGTCGACGAGCCGACAGACTGGGTTAGCTAAGTCGCGATTGTTACAAAAAAAACGGTGGTTTGCATCTGTGCATAGATCCTAAGCCGTTGAATGAAACTTTGCCTAGTGAACACTATGCACTGCAGACGTTAGAAAATGTCCTGCGGCGTTTGGCTAAGACGAAGTGTTTCACGAAGGTTGCTCTCTCATCGGCGTTCTGGCACGTGGCCCTGGATGTGGAATCCAGTTTTCTGACGACTTTTGCCACACCCTTGAAACGTTTTTGCTGGCTACGTTTACCGTCCGGTTTGAAGGTCTCGAGCGAAATTTTTCAAAAGCGGTTACTGCAAGCTGTTGATGACCTAGACGGTGTAACGTATGTAACGGACGATGTACTGATTTATGGCTCAACCGAACAGGAACATGACGCCAATACGCACTACTTTTTGCAGCGATGCTTTTAAAAGAACATAAAGTTCAAACGCGAGAAAGTTGAGCTCCGGAAGTGCTTTTTCATGGGCATGTTCAGACATCCGAGGGAATATTGGTCGATCCCGGAGAAATCAAGACGGTGCAGCAGACGCCACAACCTAATGACGTCAAGGCTGTTAGTCGTTTAAATTGCAAGGTGAGTTATTTGAGCCGGTTCTTGCCAAGACGTGCTGAAAACATGACGCCCATCCGGAAACTGACTCACAAAGGTGTGCATTGGAGTTGGGGAGAAGAGCAAAAGGCGGTCTTTACAATCATCAAAAGTCCTATTAGCTGTGCACCAGTACTTGGTTACTATGATCCGGCTGGGTGGTTCGGGATTTTCCCGTTCCAGCAAGTGGTTCGGCGGCAGTGTTCCAGGACGTGGTGGGTTTTCGCCTGGCAAGCGTTCTCCCTATAAAAAGCCACATATGTCCGTTTAACAACACTGTGACGTGGCGGATGTGACTCGCCACTAAATAAAGTCACTGCCCCTTGCTTCATTCTGGCGAAGCATTGTATTCCAGCAACCTTATGCTGTACTTCTGGGGAGCCTTGGGCCCCTGTTTGACAAAGGAACAAACGAAAGGCGTATGAACTGAGAAATCAGTCACCGGCTCCCAATGGGCGCGATTCCCTGAATTCGCTCCGCTGCCTTGCGGGCAGGCTATTCAGCCAAAGGCTCGGAGTGGTGTCCCCTAAGTCAACACCCTATTTCGGCTTGGGCAACCGGGTAGTATCTCGCCCTCTGAGGAAACCATGGACATTGTTGTTTTATTTTACTGTTTCTGTACCTTCGTTTGAATCCCATGGTTTCTGATGGCATTATGTCTGTTAGCAGACTTTTGCAAATATATATATATATATATATATATATATATATATATATATATATATATATATATATATATATATATATATATATATATATATATATATATATATATATATGTACCTTTGGAGGTGCAGTGTGACGGCAGTCAAAGCAGAAGGATGGTAAACCCTTGGATTTCCGCAGTCAGGCGCTCACAGTGGTGGAACAGCGCTATGCGCAGATCGAAAAGTGATGCTCGCTGTCGTCTACGCAATGAAACGATTCGGCTACTACACATTTGGTAGGAAGACTACAGGGTATACTGACCACAAACCGCTCGTGTCAATAGCTAGTAAACTGTTACCCAGTGTCCCTCGACGTCTTCAACATATGCTTAGCCGGCTCCAAAAATACGACATGGATCTGGTGTACACTCCAGGGACGGAAATATTCATCGCGGACGCTCTGTTGTGAGCTCATCTTCCGATAGTCGAACACCAACAGAAAGTACTCGAAGCAGTCAATCTCGTACAACATCTGGAATTAACGACAGATCGCCCGAAAGAGTTCAAGCGTCATACGAAGACAAACGCGGCGTGATTTTGAGGGGATGACCAGATGCGAAAGGTAAATTTCCGGAGGAAGTAACGCCGTTCGTCAATGTTCGGGATGGACTAACGGTGTATGACGATTTCCTGCTTAAAGGAATTCGCATTTTGATCCCACTGCCGCTTCGCAAAGAAACGCTAGATCACACTCATCGAGCACATTTGGAAGTCATCTACAGGGCACGCAAACTGATGTTCTGGCCCGGGATGACAAGTCAAATCCGAGACCATTATCAAGCTTTTCAGCCTGCCGGTCCCACGACGCTCGCCAAGCCAGGGAACCAATGATGTTGTGTGTGATTCCAGATCGATCATGGCAGAAAGTAGCGGTGGACTTGTTCTGTGACAACGGGAAGGACTATTTAATCACTGTGGACTATTACAGTGGCTATTTTGAGATCGAACCACTCACCGCTACCATCACGGAAGCAGTTATCAACAAGCTTCGATGTCAGTTTGCCAGAAACGGGATACCGGAGGAACTGATCTCTGACAATTGCCCGCAATTTACAAGTGCTGCGCTCCAGACCTTCGCGAACAAGTGGGAATTTTCGCATCGACAAATCAGCCCGTATCACAGTCAGTCTAACGGAAAAGCAGAGGCAGCGGTCAAACAGGCCAAGAGGCTGTTGTCGAAGCCCCGAGCCACTCATGAGGACCCATATCTAATGTTATTGGAGATTCGCAGTACGCCATTGCCGAACATCGGTCTCAGTCCAGTAAAACGCTTGTACTGCGACTGCTGAACTCTTACACCCTGTCTCGACATCGCAGGAGCAACTGTAAAGGGGCTTCAGAAAACGGATGACTAATCAGAAACGGTATCATGACCACGGGACCAGGGAGCTACCGGAGCTATCAGTAAATGATGAAGTGTGGATCCAACCGATACCGGGTGTCAGCGAACGGTGGAAAAGTGTGGTGACCGCGAACGTTGGAGAATGATCTTATGAAGTCATTACTTGAGGGCAGGTAATCAGAAGGAACCGAGTGCAGCTGATGCGACACCGGGAACGAGAAGGTAAACCTGCAGCGAAGAACTTGAAGCCTTACGGAGAGGTCACAACGACAGAGGCAGCAAAGACGACGCGGAGCGGAAGAGCGTACAGAGTCTTCTGCGACACCGATGCAGCTGATCCCGAAAAAGTGAAGGATGTGATAGGCTTGTGCAAACAAGCGGCAAGCTTCCCGCATGCGAACAGAGCAGTTGTTTGGACAGCTACACATACTTCGTCCACGCGCTGATTGGCTCGCTGGATAAGGTTTGTTCAACCGATTCAAAGGAGGAATCTCATGAGTGCAGCGTCGTTGGTTATGTAAATGACTTAGTTATTTATATCAAGGTTCCTATATGCCTGTTAGGCCGTCATTTTTGCTGAGCTCGCTTGCTGAATGAACCGTTTGTCCCTGAAGGACCGACACCTTTGATATCGAGGAACAAGACCACGTCTTGTCGCTAAAAATATACCGGTGTTCCAACAATTGGCGTAGGGTGATGTGGTCAATACAGCCACGATTTCAGCAAAATCCGGCTTGCTGTCCGCGAATCTGGCCTCCACGGGTGCCAGCCAGTCTGTGAGAATTTTGATCAGACTGATTCCTCTATGATTACCGCATTCCAAACCTGAGCTCTCCGTAAGATTCGGGATCATGATGGAGCAGGTCCAGTCTGCTTCGCACTCTTCTGCTCCCGCAGTTTCATAATTAGGTTGTGCAGTTCGTCTACAAGAATAGGTCCTCCGAATTGGGGATAGCTGAACGAACTCTCTCTGCTCCTGCGGCCTTGTTCAATTCCAACAGTCCGTTCGACTTCTGCGTGTGAGGGTGGATCCAGAGAATAGGGCAATCCATGCTCGAAAACTAAGATTGCAGCTATTAGGCGGCTAAGTAGAGCGGATACTCGTGCACGGCGTTACTGCATTAGGCCGTGCCAACAGTTTGTACGAGCCTTACGCCAAACATGCGGTCAAACGATCAACATTGGAACGCAAGTGCGATATAGGTGTCTAACCAATTCGGCCGTGTGAGCATTGATCCTGTGAACGAGATTTTACTCTGACATGCAGTCAGCCGACCATATGTGGAACGCAATTGCGATGTGAGTGGTTGGCGAACTCGGGTAAGCGCAGACTGAATGAACAGTGGTCGTACCCTGGTTCAAACAAACGGCCGTATGGTAACCGATGCAAAATGAAATGCGTTCATACTGGCTGAGACCAAGACACCGATGACGCGGGGTTCAAGGTTCTCATAATTAGAAGTTTGATTGATGTATGAATAGAACCGTTCCTTTCACACAATACACACAGTCTACCGAGTCTTGGCTTTTGATTTTGCGGCGGATTGGATACCAGGCAGAGCGGACCGTAAGCAGCAGTACCGCAGGCGATGCAGTAAAACAATAACGTAAGTTGATTAAATTGCTTTTCAAGGTGTTTAATCCAACACTCCAAGCGTTTTGACAAGCTATGGATTGGCTGTCCACCCTCATCGGATATAGTTTCGTTAAGAAAAAGTCTCCTGATTTTTGGGTTTCGGAGCACTGTGTAAACCACTGTTCCCGAAGCTCAATGGCCTAGTGATTACGGTGATAGCCGCCAAGCACTATGCGCCGACTTCCACTCCCAAATCGGCTATCTATACCTGATGACTCCAAACCAGGACGAAACCGTTGGTCGTGGAGTGCAAGGATGGGAGTGAGCCACACCGAAACCCTCCACAGTAAGTTTACTGCACGTTTCATGTATTAGACGGAATAACTTCCTATGGTTATCAACGGCAGCGGCTCGCTTCATTTCCGATGTACGATGAGACCACTGAATTCCGGTCACACTTCGGCTGGAACGCGTTTGCACCATGAGGATATTGCGAGTCTCGTGACTTCTTCCAGTCAGAATGTGTCGGCGACTGTTTAAAGGTTCCAGACGCTGCGTATGGACCCAATGTGCAGATTGGCGATTTTATTTGCCACATGAAAACACGCCTGCTGCTAATAACCTCTGGTGGATCTGCGACTAGTGATCTTCAACCGTGGGCAGTGACAGATTACTCAATCCATGTATGATGTGCTTTGATACGTATTAGAACATATAACTTCGCCAGTTAGTTGGTATCTGTGCGCTCACAGCGTCCTTGCGGACATATGCTAAAACGTACCCTCAGGTCAGCACATACAAGTGTGTGGTCAGAGTCCACGCTCCGTTTTCAAATTGGGCGGCAATGTTACACACAGCTTTTCCAACGGAAACTGATCGCAATTTAATCGATTTTCGTCCGTGGATGGTCCGAGGCTGGTGGGTGCCAAGTCCCTCCCCGGTGGGTGCTGTTTCGGGCTTTGCTGCTCGCGAGAAATAGACGGGCATCTTCACACAGATGAAGCAACTGCTCACTATTATCATTACGGAAGTCTATACCATGTTGGCCGACCAGCGCAACTCACCAATGGACAGTTTTCCAACTTGAGCGTTCAGAGCAACATCAAGCACCACAGTATCCGTGCTCTTTCTGAGAAGAAGGAGCTCGTTCATTCAACTTTCAACCGAGTCAGTATCACCGTTTGTGGTGGCCTAGGCCGCATTGACAAGCAAGCATCAACTGTCCCCGCGTGACTTCGAAGCTATGAACGAGCCGGCCAGTCTGACGCACATCCGGCTGTTGACTGAGATACACTCGATCAGGACAGCTTCAGCCCGGGGACTCAGAGAAATGCCCACATCGGATGGACCGGTATTTATAGCTGCATCATCTCTGGACAAGTGTAATGAGAAAGTGCCGTCGGTGTCACCTGTTAGGTATCGAATCTTGCAAGCGGACTTCCGATAAACAGCGGGTATCGACAGGGTCTTTAGCGTTCGGGCAAGTGCTGCGCACGTTGAGGCATTTCAGTCTTAGAGAGAATCGAGGGCTCCAAATAGGAATGGATGGACTGGCGTTGTCCGTTTAGTTAAATAAGGAATTGTCTGAGCGAGGCCCTGCGATTGTGTGTGAGTTTAAACTGGAAAACACCTCGGTTCAAGTGAGATGGAGGAGGGCCGGGGATTGCGGGGTTGAAAACAGGGGGATAAAAGTAAGTTTAAGCGGAACGATAAGGATGAAAAAGCGCAAGTGGGGGAATAATAAGATGGGAAAGCTTGAGCAGTAGCATCGCAACCGTATCCATTCTGATCAATACAACAGATGGAGCAAGGTTGCTTACCCTCTGCTACGGTTAGAGCATCAAGAAATTGTTTGAAGATGAGGTCGTTTTATTGCCTGGGCAGGACACTGTCAGTTTGCTAGGACCTAGACAAGAGAACGTTTAGGGTTCTCAACTAAAACCTTTGGTTCAAAAACCTGGCCGTAAGGTGGCGGTGTTTCGGCACTGGGCTACAGACCGTCTGTTTTCCGAAATAAGGAGCCACCCTCGGTCCAACCCCAGACCTGGGGGACCAGGAGGCTGGATTTGTCAGGCATCTGTTCGTTGACTCAATCTGATATGAGTGGATCTGAAGGTGCAAAAGCACCACCCAGCATAGCTCAATAAATCGTTGCGACACTCAAACCGTAGCGCGACATTAAGGTCCAGTCTCGTCGCGATGGTGATTCAGCTGCTGCTTCGTAGTAACCTTAAACATCACAAGTTTCTAATGTATTTTTTGATTCTCCAGTATTATTGCATCAGACATCCGAGTCCATCTTGTGTCACTCATGATTATTACCACGAAAAGCTGTCCATTGCTTTACGGTTTAAAATTAGAAAGTAGCGAACAAGCTTGTTTTCTGTGGATCATCATCAGGCTAGTACAACCACAAGTATGTAGATCAAAAATGAATCATAGGCGTCTATAAGTCAAAATTTCTCATCAATAAGGCTATACCATTAACCCGATCTATGTGGAGTCTGGGGAAAGGACGTGATAGGTCTGCTTACTTGTGTTAGCCTGTGGCCAGGGTAGACAGAGGGTCTGCACAAAATTCTTCTGTGCACACAACTCTGGGTTATGGTGCCGAATTGCGATTGTCTGCTGTCAACAGAAGACGGCATCTGACAGCTCGTGTGTGGCGTCCTGGTACACAGTAGACCGGTAGGAATGAATCATTGGAGTTTATTTTGTGGTTAGAATCAACGATTCACGGCCGGTGTTTCAGATTGTCTTGATTACTACGGTCTCATTCTGAGCGCAGAACCAGATGCGTCCTAGCGATCAGTGCTCAGGAATTTACGCATTATTGTGGAAAAAGTGAGCTTGTGATGATAATTTACTCGCTCTGGATGGATTAAATAGTTCTTTTTAGGGATGAGTATGGTTCTCTACCGCCGATGCTTCCAAAATCTAGTGTGATCTTTCAATCGTCTTGGTAGTGCAGATATTGCACACTTGAATTTGTCCATACGAACATACAAGCAGACGTTCTTTACCACTTCCTTTGGCTGATGATCAACAGCATCCGTACTGAATTATATCTGTGTGCTAATGGCGTAAACCATTCTCTGACGAATGTTTGACAACATGGATTTCGATGCTCTTGTGACTCTGAGTCTATCTGTACTCAATGCTTGTGGTGTGTCACCGCGGAGTAAAAGTTCAACAACGAAACGCTCACGCTCTGGTCACATATGTCAGGCTTTGCATCAGATAATCCGTAGTGTGCTTGGACTGCGATCCGGAAATACCATTTGGACACCAGTTTATTTTTGTGTGGCGGCCATTACTGTCTCTGCTCGACCATTTCCGGAGTAGAGAGGCTCTAACATTGCTAGTCTTAAATACTGCGGCACGACAGCGGCTGCGTCCATGTTTGAACCCTTGGTGCGAATACAACCAGAGGTTGTAGCAAGAAGGCGGCAATTTGTAGATTCAAGCACTTTGTATTATCTCTTCAGTACCAGTAATGATAACGTATATGAAACAATGTAAAACGGTAGATGTGAACATATGGAACAAACTTGATAAAAATGGATGATAACAATTCGGTCGTTATGTCCACGACAGCCTGCAGCTGAAAATAGCTGTTTTTGAACGTACAACACTGGTTGCATTCGACCAATTGCGATAGCCTCAGCAAACCGAAAAATCGCAAATCAAAGTGACGCAGCGAAGTTTAAAGGTGGCATCTAGCTGAATCCTTTGAATAGTAATCAATAGGTGTTTACCTATCGAGAATGCCGGCGGTATACGCAACAGTAAGGCTTACAAAGAGTAGGGTTGCTGGCCTATCTCACGCAGGATCCACATTGATACGTGTTTCCTCATCCGGGAACGCACTGCCCTGTCGGGCCTGCCAATCAAACTGACTCCTTAGTCACATCTAAAGTGGTATACACAATGAGATCTGGCGACGATTGGTACAGCTTCCTTCGCCTTTGATCCCGCCAAACGGCAGGTTCGGTCGATGACAACTACTTTGAGCAGCATAGTAAGTCCTATGCGCAGCAGCCATCAAGCATTTAGTGTGGCGACATCACCCTTGAATGGTAATTCGATGTGAACGTTCTTGGCTGTCTCCTGTACTATATCCTTTGGTCTTCCTGGCTGACTGTATTTCTCCATAAATCTTCGGTTGTAGCCATTCGACATCATCGTGGTCGCAATTCGTTCCAACTCATCAATTAAACAGTCTGCCGAGCAAAGTCCTCTGGCACAACTAAATAAGGTCTCGATAACTGTTCGCTTGTACGTCATTGATGTAAAGCTGGCGAAATGCAGGTACTGGCCGGTTTCTCCATCCATCAACCACTTTGCTCAGCAAGTTTGCTTCTTTGTTTGGTCACACCCACCGTGTATTGTTTCATACCCGTTATCGTTATCGGCAATGACGAGACACTATGCACTGCTTTCATCTGCCAATTGTTTTCTTGCTGTAATTGTCAAACCGATATTTTCAACGCTAACCACCAAAGGTGATGTTTGTATTCAGCTGGAACTTGGCAGCTAGTTAGGACTCCATTTCTCTAGTTGCGGGTGTCGATATATTTCTAAACCTATAGATGCGATTCGACATACACTGGTCTCACAGTATGTTTTCTCCACTTATCCACTGGTCTGAGCACCCACGTAGGCAAGTTATTGAACTCGCCTCTTGGCAAATAGGTACGAAATCCAGAGAGACCGCACTAATATGGTCTGTAGCATGCGAATATGATTTTATTACAGCAGTATTGAACCCGTTCCCATGTAAAGCAGATCCAAATACTCCATTCTCACGTGACGGCAATCGCAACAGTAGCACAAACTGTGTATTTTCATCATTTTGCGGATGAACCGGGGCCGAGCACTATGCACACTGGATGCCCTGGACGAGGCAGGGGACTCATACGTTCGTCAACAATAGTTGTTTTTTACTTGCTTTAGATAATACACAGTAACAATTTCCTCCGTTTTCCGACGGAAAATAAAGCTGCTCTGCCAGCTGACTACTACAGCGCTCTATGCACCAGAGGTGTCACTTTAAATACCCGATCTCGGCTGACTACTTCAGATAAACAGAACGGGTTGGTTGAGAGAGTTCGTGGCGGACAAACCCAGACAATAACCACAATTCCTGATATCACCGCGCGACTGTTTCGTCCTACTGAGACTCGTCAGTAGTACGCAATCCCAAGGCTGGCTTGCCGAACAACCTTCTCGTGGTGCCAGCTGGGTGGTCCGGGTTTTTCCCGTTCCAGCAAATGGATCGGCGGCAGTGTTCCAGGAGGTGGTGGGTTTTCGCCTGGCAAGCGTTCTCCCTATAGAAAGCCACAAATGTCTCTTTAACAACACTGTGACGAGGCGGATGTGACTCGCCACTAAATAAATCCACTGTCCCTTGCCCCTCCCTGAAAGGCATTGTACTTCAAGGGTGTGTTGGGCCCCTGGTCCTTCACGGACCGAAAGGCGTATGAGCCATCTATTTGGTCACCGGCTCCCAACGGGTTGCGACGCCCTCACATCACCCTGCTGCGTTGTACGTTAGATCTTTAATCAAAGGCTCGGGGTAGGGCCCCCTAAGACAACCCTCTACTTTGGCCTGGGCAACCGGGTAGTATCACGCCCACTGACGAATCATGGACCACACTGCTTACTACTGCTTCTGTTATGCCTCACTTCTATGCTAACTCAACCGCTCAACCTCCACTCACAGATCACCCCACCTCCCGTCCTTCACCTCTGTACTCTTATGTCTTCTACGGTCACCGTCACAAACGACCCGCGTCTCGCAACTGATGAAAGCAACATCCAAACTCCAGGTTTTCAATGTCCTGCGATCGCAACCGCCTCTCACTTCACCGAAGCTCCAGCTCTTCTTCGACTTGGTTCTCCATTCCTCCTCGCAGCGTTTAATGTTCGAACTTTGATGCGGATCGGACGACAAGCATGTCTGGCCCATACTCTTGCAACGCTTTCGGTAGACATCTGTTGCCTTTCAGATATCAGATTACAAGACTCTAGCGCCGTCATCAGAATGGCCTCTCCGGTAAACTCTGACGCCAAATACTACTTGCGGCTTTCCGGAGACCCAGAAGCTTCCGCCACTGGCCAAGCTGGCGTTGGGGTTGTACTGAGTACCAGAGCTGAATCAACTCTACTTGACTATATCCCAGTCAACAATCGGCTATGTACAGTCAGACTAAGAGGTTCATGTAACGTAAGCAGGCGTCGAGACGCTAAGTGTGCCTTGTTTGTCGTCTCCGCCTACGCCCCTACAGACTGCAGCCCGGATGTTGTTTAAGATAACTTTTGTCAACAACTACATGAACTTCTGCGTTCCTCCAAACGGACTGATATAGTCATTCTTGCCGGGGACTTTAACGGACGGGTTGGCCGCCTTCCACCAAGCGAGCACCACCTTGGGGGTAGTTTTGGTCTCGGTGGCAGTCGACCAGACAATGGAGACAGACTGCTTGCTCTGTGCTCTGGTCATCGCTTGTTTCTTTCAAACACTAGTTTTCGACACTCGAGGAGACACACTGCTACTTGTCGCCCGCCCTCACAAACGCAAGAGTGCTCCCAGCTTGACCACATAGCAATCAGCTACAGATGGCGCGGAAGCGTAACAGACTGCCGATCGTACTGGTCAACTTATCTAGACTCCGATCACGCATTGGTTCGTGCTAAGATTTGCATGCGTTTCGGATGATCACCTAAGCGCGCCCACTACCTACCGGACGTCGCGAATCTACAAAACGCTGCGATTTTAACCAGGTACCAAGCCTCACTGTCAACCTTGCTTGGCTCAATCGAGTACGCTGTTCACGCAATGCTGTGGTATTTAATGTGACAGACAAATTACCATTAAATCTGTTCAGGAATTGCTTCTTACTGCATGCGGTATGGACAATGGACAATGGTTTATTACAGGTAAAAAAGCATCGCTTAACAAGTCCCGTGGGATGGAAATTATTGCGAAAGTAAATTGCATAATACAGTGAAAAGCGTTGTGGTGGACTCACCATAGACTTATGTGAAATAGCGGAGATGTTCGCATATTAAGCGTATAAACCCAATGGTTGGGCGTTTGGCAAGAAACCGTTTGATTGCGTTTTGTAGCCCCTGGCTAACAAGTCATAAAATGAAATGTAGGTGAGACAATGCATCGTCAACACGTTTTTTAAATATCGCCAGATTGGGAGCAGAGACGACATAATTAGAAAGTGCATTCCAAGGTTCACACACGCGGAGAGAAAAGAAATTTCTACGGCATTCAAGCCGGCTATAATGAATTGTCAGTTTCAGAGGGTGACCTCTTAGTTTAGTGTTGGGGTACAATTCCAGCAGCGGACGGCAAATGTGGTTTGGGTTCTTCAGAATCTGGTAAACCATTATGAGATCCCCCCGCAAAAGCCGATATCGACTGCTGTACATTCTTAGAGAATTCAGTCTAAGCTGATAGGGCAGATGAAAGAGGCCCCTGACGTTCTTGGTTGCCCGTCGTTGAGGAGTCTCGAGAGCAACGAGATCCTGTTTCTGCCAAGGCTGCCACGCCTGAATAGCATATTCCACGTGAGGTCGCACGTAGGCGTTAAGCATTTGGGGAAATATTGATGGTTCAAACCGCCCGAAGGCTCTGCGAAGAAGGCCGAAGTGTTGATTTCCGGTTATCCTCGCCTTCTCTGCTTGTTTGGAACACCCGAGATCTTCCTGTACCAATACACCCAGGTCCCGCTCCTGAGAAACATTCGCCAAGGTGTGGTCTCCAATCTTGTAAGCGCTCACCAGCTGGTGACGCAGATGCATCACTTTACACTTAGCCATGTTCAATTGAAGCTTGTTCCTCTTTTACCATTCGTAAATGCAATCTAGGTCATGTTGGAGCAGATCCTGATCTGCCTTGTTACTAATCGCCCGCCATATCTTGACATCATCGGCGAAAAGCAGGAAGTTTGAGGAGATGACTCTTGCCAGGTCGTTGATAAACACCAGGAATAAGCGCGGTCCCAGCACTGAGCCTTGTGGGACACCACATTCCACCTCAATTGGGTTCGAAAGTGATCCACTAAAACACGTACTTGGAGCTTTCGTTGGTAAAGGAAGTTGCCAATCCAACCAAGTACAGGATCTCCGATTGGTCCAGCTGCATCAGACTACGAAAAAATGTAATGCGTTACGCGTGTCCCATACTTTCCAGTTTTAAAATGAACTTATCGCTAAACAATTTATTCTAAAGCGCAATCTCATTGTGCTTTATTCGACTTTCGAAAGTCTGAAAATTATTGAGGACAAAACCTCGCTATAACGAGAGATAAGGAAGAGAACGTCTGAGGTAAAACAGAATACCCAACAGCCATATGGCGCCCCTCACCTAGTTGATATTGCTCCACTTAGTGGCCAGCACAAATGTGAGGATAATACTCCGCTTGCTGCAAATAGGGACGAAGCGGTGAATGATCAATTGATTTCTGAAATTAACAAGGAATCACATGAATATGCGGGCCACTCTATTTCATTAGATGCTGTGTCCGGTAGAACACCTAATTCTCGCCCTTCGAAGTTAAGGTCAACGTCAGATGCAAAATTGGTTACTGGAGGACCTCCACTAGGCCACAGTTTCACGGCTAAGCGTGTTAAGCCGACCAAGCCCAAAACGACTACAATCCGCAAAACTAGTGATGGACATGGTGCTCCCTCTTGGATAATCAGTTCTAGCAGTCATATAGGGTTTCCTAATAATCTTTCCTGTATGCGAATTGACAACATTGGGGATCAGCGAATTACAACTGCATTACCTGCTAAGTCCCAGTTGCATGCAAAAGCGCTACCTCAAGTCTCGAACTGCCATGTCCCGCCTACAGTCTGCTTTGGCCAGTGTCTAACCTCATCGAGAATCTCGATGGATCCGGTCAAATTGATTGATAGGAAAAGGACCGTTGACCTAGATTTATCGCAAGCATCATTGGCCGACTCTGTGTAGTCATTTTGTTTGGATAAACGATCACCCATTGATCATAAAGTTATGGAAGACGTGCCGCAATCTTTGCACCTTACACACGGTGTAATTGGGTATCATGACGTTCCAAATCCATCAACAAACCACATAGATTATGCTGATGTTGGTGTATGGATTGACGCCAGTGTGCCTCCACCGCGTATAGTGAATCCTTGTGTATCGAGCGCAAGTAAGCGGATTTTACCCATAGATGGAAATAACAGCAATCCACTGAATCCTATCAATGCGTTACGTAATCAACAGCCTATTTGCGACATGATGCAGAGGATACAACCTAACTCTCCAGCTCCCACAGGCTATTGCAGTAATCATGGACTTTTTCCCTCGAACCATTTTCTAGAGGGTCATACTCACTCTCAGCGTCCTCCGTTGTAGTCACCTCCAAACCATTTTCCACCGTTGGCAATACGCGCACTTTTTCAACAATTTCTAACCTGGGTCCAGGTACACGGCTTGAAGCCCCAGTGTTTATAGCACAACCTAACAAATCTTCCTTATATCTCACATCTATCTCAGTATTTTTGATAAACATTCGCTCTCTTTACTCTAAGATCCACACACTACGCTCGTTTGTTTTGGTGAATAATCCTGATGTATTATTTATAACTGAATCTTGGTGCCATGATGGCATGTCTGACACTCAGTTAACTATTTTCGGATATAACAAGTTTATGAGGAATCAGCCTGGTCGTCGAGGTGGTGGCTGCGTAATTTATCTGAAAAACTCGCTCACAGCAGCAACATTCGATAACCCAGTGTTGAACAATGTTCAGGAATCACTCTGGCTGACGATATCTGTTAATCAGCAACAGCTGCTTATGGGATGTATATACAGCGCGCCAAACGGCAGCCAAAAAAAAGACATAGAACTTTTGACGCTTGCGTTTGAATGCGCCGCTGGCTTTCCATTTTTACATAAAATTATTGGAGGTGATTTCAATTTGCCTTCGATTTCATGGCCCATAGGAATCACTTCTTTGAAATATCACAATCTTATCTCCTGTATCCAAATGAATGGTTGGCAGCAACAAGTCTCCCGACCTACCAGAGGTGAAAGTACTCTGGATCTCATTTTTTCATTGGGCATACCTGCAATCAGTGTTAACGTTCTTGATGAATTTCCAGGGAGCGATCATCGCGTAAACGAATGCTGTCTAAGACTACGCATGGCCGATGTTCAGAAAACAAAGCATTATCGTCTGTTTAATTCTGTCAACTGGGACTCATTCAAGGACCTGGTTCGTTCGATGAATTGGGATAAATTCTTTCTCTCTTCATGCCCTCAACATGCGACGGACCTGTTTTATAGTATAATCGGCTTCTGCATCGATTCAGCAATACCATTAAAATGTGCTTACCAAACCAAACCTAAATCCGATCGCAAGGCATTGAAGGCAGCGCGAAAGCTTCATAAGATTCGTCAGAAATTCAAGTTAACTGCTGGCTTTGCGCTATTATTACAGCAGTCGAAGCTCGTAGAAGAACAGAGGCATCAACGTGACAAAACTCTCATTCTAGAAGAGTATAAAGCTCTGAATGGCCCTAGCAAAACAGCTGAGCTAGCCAAACTATTCCGTGCCCGGGGTTCGCGTTGCGGTGACAATCTCAGTTTTATCACCACGCCTGATGGAACATACTACGACGCACCAGATGATATCTGCGAAGTTTTCAGTGCTTATTTTGCCGAATCAATGCTCACTGAATCATCAGATACATCAACATTTATCATGCCGCACAATAATGAAGGTCTATACACAGTGGAATTCACTATAGCGAAAATCACTGGTCAAGTCGCTCGATTATACTCCTCAACTTGCGCAGGTCCTGATGTGATTCCCCCATGTTTAATAAAAAGCAGTGGTAGTGACTTCCTTCTGCTTTTGCTCAACATCTTTACACTCTCTTTTAACAACGGAGTATACCCTACTCAATGGAAAACTTCTGTTGTTATCCCGCGACATAAAAATAGCGCTGCCCACGAGATTAAAAATTTTCGTCCCATCAATCACACACCCATCGTATCTAGAATAATGGAAAGGATAGTGAAAAATGAACTATTTATATTCTTGAACAAAGCTAACATCATCAGCAATTCGCAACACGGCTTCATGCAAGGTCGATCCTGCGCAACATGCAAGACTGACTTTTTAAACTACATAACGACTGCCATTGACAACGGAAACAGTGTCGTAATACTGTTCCTGGATATGCAAAAAGCCTTTGATCGAGTGCCTCACAGAAGGTTACTAAACAAACTAAAGGCATTAGAGAACCGATGTTCTCTTGGCTGTCTTCATATCTAATTGGTAGACAGCAGGTTGTGCGCATAGGCGACCATTTCTCTAAACCGAAAGCAATCACTAGTGGAGTGATTCAAGGGAGTGTTCTTGGTCCACTTCTTTTGCTAATTTATATTAACGATATATTCCAGAGCATAAGAAATGGTGTTGCATTTATCTTTGCTGATGACATTAAAGTTGTCTACTCACAACCCCGTGCAAATACTCAGGAAGCCGTACGTCTCATTCAGGATGACCTATCCGCCCTTGACTCCTGGTGCCAACTGTGGCAGATGTCATTTGCCGTGGACAAATGTAATATTTTGTCTTACAAATGCCAAGTACCGCCAAACGGTTTATTAATACAAGGTGCCTATATTTTACAATGCAGGACAATTCGCGACTTGGGTGTGCGATATTCAGTTACGTTTAACTTTTCTGAACACTGTGACTTCCAAGTTTCGCAAGCTATGAAGACCATCGGTTATATCTGCCATCAATTTTACCTCACGGAATCTCGCATATCGCTTCACAAAACATATGTATTGCGGTGTATGGAATACTGTTCAATCGTACAGTCTAATCTACGGAAATCTGACCAGCACGCTCTTAAGAGGGTCCAGAGACGCTTCACGAAAAAGCTATGTGGATATTCCTCAAAGTTGACATACAGGGAACGATGTGATAAACTTGGATTTGACCCAGTTTGGCTTCGGATAATGAAGCTGAACCTATGTTTTCTTTACAGAATCATAAATCGTCGAATTCGCAGTCTTGAAAACGTTGTTCACATAACTGTAAACAGCAGATACCCAATACGTAACAAAGAGGTAAAGGTCATGATTCCAAAATTTACTACGAGAATCAGAGAACGTTTCTTTCTAACCCAATACTCAAAGATTTGAAACAAGCTTCCAAGTGATATCAGAACATGCTATACGCTTTGCAATTTTAAGCTTGCTATTAGTAAGCATTTAACCGTCCAAAACGTGATTAAGATGTTCGGGACATCACAGTCCCTAGATAACGCATTCGAAAACGGTATCCATGGTGTCTGTATAAATTTCCGAAACACATACACATAACATTTCGGACAACAGCCCCTTTCATTACATTTTTTCTCTCGGCCCAAATATCTGTCATGTAATTGTGAAGAATCCTGATTCAATGGCAGGAAAAATAGCAGAACGATTCTGATTGCTCTGTGTAACCTAATTTGCCATTGCGCTTATGTTTATTTCCGAAAATGTATTGCTGAAATGTCATGGAAAAGTTGTACCATTATTTGATCTGTTTCTTCTAGGGAACAGCTTCTCGCATCGTCGAGGAATATACAATTTATCTACTTATTGACGGTGATCTCGATTCGCAGTGGGCGCATATCAAAGATGTTTTAGTTTCCGCCCGTATCGACACTTGTGGAGTTGCCCGTCACCCACCGAAGCATTGGATTTCCGCCGACTCCTAGTCGCTGATGGACAAACGCCGCTTGTTCCCATCGGATTGCAGATACAGTGAAGAACGCCAATTTCTTGGTCGAGAGTTGCGCAGGAGTCCGCAAATAGACCGCGAAGCTTGGTGGTGTGAACGTGCTACGGAGATGGAGCTTGCTAGTCTCTCTGGTAATACCAGAAAACTTTTCCATCTCATTCGAGTTACCGAAGGTGTTCGGTCTGGTATAAGTGAAACAATATGCGAAGAGAATGGCACCTTAATCACCAATCTTCAACGACGGTTAGAGCGATGGGACGAAAATTTTGGCTCGCAGTTTTGTTGTCCAGTAGCTCCATCTGCTACCACTGGCGCTCGCGCTGGGGCCGAGTGGTTTAACCCAACAAATCCTCCCTCCTGCCAGGAACTCGAGCGGGAGCTCCGGGATATGAAGCGCTATAAAGCTCCCGGCTCTGATGGACTTCCTCCAGCTCATTATAAAGATGGCGGCGCTTCGCTGCTTCGAGAACTCACCGCTTTGTTCTCGAAAATTTGGTCGAATGCGAAAGTTCCGTCATCATGGGGTGAATCGATAATCGTCCCCATCTTCACAAAGGGCTTGCGCACAATCTGCTCCAACCAGAGGCATAAGCTTAGCCCCGTGTTTTGCAAGCTGCTGTTGTCCAACGTACTTCGAAGGCTATCCCCAACACGCGAATCGTTGCAACGAAAAGAACAAGCTGGGTTTCGTCCTGGTCGCGGCTGCATCGATCAGATCTTCACACTCCGCCAAATCCTCAAGCTCCGCCATATGTATCAGAGGCCATCGATTGCTGTGTTCCTGGATATCCGTGCAGCCTTTGATTCCGTCGATCGTACTATACTGTGGCACTGCCTAATGAGGAATGGTGTCCTCGAGAAGTTCGTCTCCATACTGCGCGCCCTCTGTAGTCTGACCTCGGGCAGGGTTAAGGCTTATGGCAAGCTTTCGCCTACCTTTGTGGTCTCCAGTGGAGTTCGACAAGGATGCCCTATTTCTTCGTTCCTATTCAACCTTGCCATTGAGAATGTCCTGAAGAACGCTCTGGGCTATTCGTTGAGCGCTGGCGTTGGGCTCCTCCCAGGTAGCCGAGTTGTTGACTTGGATTATGCTGATGATATCATCTTGCTGGGTGACGATCCACACGTCGTCCAACTTGCACTAAACCGCTTGGCGATTGAAGCATCAAAGTATGATATGTACCTTTCACCACCCAAATGCAAGGCTCTCTTAAGACTGGCAGGTGCCTCTGCCTGCACTCACTCTTGGTGGTGAGACACTAAAGGTTTTGGAGAGCTTTGTCTACTTAAGAGGTCGCGTCACTGCTAGCGGAGCTGTCGGCGATGAAAGTGCGATGCGCATCTCGAGAGCATGTCTCGCTTTTTCTAGGCTGAGGCACTTGTGGCGTCGCCGCGACATTCATCTCTCCATCAAAGGGTGGGTCTATTGTGCAACTGTTCGTGCTGTACTGTTGTACGGATGCGAGACCTGACACATTCGTAAAGATGACTTGCGCAGGCTATCCGCCTTTGAGCACCACTGTCTGCGGTCCATTGCCAGTGTGTGGCGGCGGCACCACGTAAGCAATGTGGAAGTTAGACAGCGCGTCTTGGGACGTGGAAGCCACTATTTCGAGGAGCTCGTCTCACTGCATCAACTGCGTTGGTTGGGACAAGTATTGCGCATGCCTGTCCAGCGTTACCCGCGTCGTGCGTTGCTTGCGGTTGCTGGACGGTCTGGTGGACAGCGTACAACATGGAGAAGCCGCATGAAAATGCTGACGAAACAGTTGGCCTCGGCCGGTTGTTGTCGACCACCTGGCTGAAGACGTTGGAAGTCATGGCTCAAGATCGATGTCACTGGCGGGCGTGTGCATCGGTGTGTTGCGGTGTCCCTTCTCCCCCTGAAAATCAGAACAAACTGAAAAAATTCAAAAACTGAGTGGTGAAATAGACAAAAATAGCGTTTGTTGTAGTTGATATTTTCTTATTGCTCATACTGCCTTCCTATTCAGCCATGATTCCGATGGCACAATATCTGTACTACAGATTTTGTATTGTATATATATATATACATATATATACCATTTTCACTTTAAATTGGGCATTTTTCAAACCACATTGGACATTTTGCAAACCACATTGACATTTTGCAAACCACTTTGGACAATTTGCAAAACATATTGGACATTTTGCAAAACAAATTAGACACGTTGCAATCTAAGTAGCAACTCGCCAATTTGTTGGTAAGAAACGAGCAACGAAGAATGTGAAAGGTTTAGGCCGGTTACGCTACGAAGACAGACTGAGATTGCTCGGGATATTTAGTGGTCAATATCGACGATTACAGGGAGATTTGATTTTGGCTTATCAGCTTCTGACAGACCCCAATCATACCTGCCGCCATCTGCTGGAGCTCAGTAACAACAACAATCTGAGAGGCCATCATCTGAATCTGGCAGTGCAGTACAGCCGTTTGGAATGTCGACGGAATTTCTTTTCCTTGCGAGTTTGCCAAGCCTGGAATGCTATCCCAGAATCTGTAGTCAGTGCAACCAAAATGATCGAGTTCAAAAGTCGAGTTGATAGTGCACTCACTTCATTGCACTATCTCCAAATGTACAGTCTAATTTTGAGAGATGCAAAATCCATACTTTAAAAATAATTTTCCCCACGCAAATTTCAACAGTGGATTTATATTTTGACGCTTTAAACTCAAACACATTGGCCCATGCGAATTTCTAGGGGTGGTGAATCTTTTAGCCAAATACTCCATACCTCTTTATCCCCTCCGGAGTTATACTGGATTATTATTTTGACACTTCAAACACGGTGAGTCCACAAGCTTGTAGTGACTCGTTGTTAAACGATTTTACTGAATTGGTTTCCACTGAATTTTTCACACTTCTATGATTTTCGCACTGATCACCCTACGGGATTTGTCAAGCTTTAGCTTTTATACCCGCATAAATCCATTGTTCCATTGCTGAATGATGTTCCGAATATACATTGTGATGACACTAATACACCGGCATTGTGTAAGCAGCGGGCTACACTGTAAAACGTGTCGTTGATCGTGAGCAGCGACCGAAGTTCTGAACTACGCTCCCCTCTCCCCATTGACATTCGCCTAGATGGTGTGCAGTGCCCATACGCATCAACCTGTGTAGGTGTGTGACAATTGGAAAATCGGACATCCGAATCGTAATTGTGTATCAATCATTTTGTGAGTGGATTGCGATGCGCAATCTCAATGTGCACCGTTATTCTCATTAGAGGGAACCTTGTCCGATTCGGTCAATGGGACCATGTCGGATGAAGCAGTTAGGCGGTGTCCCAGCTTCGCCCGTCTCTCTATTAGCTTTCGCAACTGCCACGTTATTGTATCAGCGTAGGCTGTAATGACCCCCAGCAAAACCAGTCTAGATCTATAGCCTATTGTTGCAACATATCAACTACTGGTGAGTGGGCCGATTACACGATGTTCAGGCCACATTGTGGTCACGATAATGTAACCGAACTGCGTACGTAGCGGGTGATTGTGTAACCCCTTCTCTTGACATGACTGGCGTTCGCCTCGGTCTAAATCGGTTACCTATTTTCCCCTACACCCCCCCCCCATAGAAATTCGTGTGTTTTGTCTGGGTGTGTGGACCGACCTATGCAGCGGTACCACTATTGGAGCGGAGCATACGATAATGGTTCCACTCAACACAACTTAGCTTTATTAGCTCCGTGCCGCACGAAACGACCGAAATGAGTGACGAACAACAGGAGAGCTGGTGTCCGACGCGACGGCACTGCAGGCGAACATCATTTGCGCAAAGAGAAATTCTCACAAAACTTGTGCTGGTCGACGGCAAAACTACTCGGGAAGCCGCTGAAGTCGCCGGTGTTAACGCGAGTACGGCAAGGAACATCATTAATGCCTACAAGCGAGAAGGCTCAAATACACAGCGCACCTGCGGTGGAAACAATAGGGAGAAGCTAACTCCCAATGTATTGCAGCGCGTCGAAGAAGCGGTTGAACGGCACTCTGAGGACACGTTGGTGCAGCTGCAGATGCGTCTGAGAAAGAATGGGATAAACCTATCAGTATACTCTGTCTTCAACGCCCTCAGAAGACTAAAGATAACTCTCAAAAAGTGTCATTACGAGCTCGACCGAGTCAACAGTGCCACGACAATCGCTAGCCGACAGGCGTACGCTCTCGAATTCTCGGTGACCGTCTTGCTCTTACACGCTAATCCAACTGTTAATATTGAAAACGCACATTTTGAAATTGAAATGGTTTATTAATAAAAAAATAAGGCAGTAACCATAGCAAAGATCAGTTGACGAAGGTTTGTCCGGCTGTCGCTTTCGTCAGGTTCATCATCGTATTGAGAACGCAGTTCATGCAATCCTGCTGCGTTACCATCCCAACGCTGTCCTGTATGACCGTGCTCAGCGTCTGCTCAGGTGTCGGGTTAATAAGCAGGCGTCTGGCCGACGCTTTCACCTTTGAAAAGACGTGTTCTACCGGGTTTAGCATGTACGAGTAGGGCGGCAAGAACCGCAGGTGATAAGACGAACCAAGGATCCTCCTTAGCTCATAAGGCATATGGATCCTGGCATTGTCCATGATCAGCCACGCGCCGTTCATCTCCACTATGCAGCTTATACGCGCCACCAGTTCCTCGACGAACGCTGAGAACTTCGCACCATTGCTGGTGCCATCGTTAATGATCTTTGAATGGATGACGCCTTGGTTATTCATTGCAACAATCAGGGTTACCATGCGACCTCTGACTGTGGGTAACACGACGTTCGCGCGCGTCCCTCTTCTTGAGCGAGCGTGAGTTCGCCTCAGATGAAGGTTGAAACCACTCTCATCTATGAAGATGCATTTCTCCTTGTTAGAAGGTGCATGTGCCGAGAACTCGAGAGCGTACACCCGTCGGCTAGCGATTGTCGTGGCACTGTTGACTCGGTCGAGCTCGTAATGACACTTTTTGAGAGTTATCTTTAGTCTTCTGAGGGCGTTGAAGACAGAGTATACTGATAGGTTTATCCCATTCTTTCTCAGACGCATCTGCAGCTGCACCAACGTGTCCTCAGAGTGCCGTTCAACCGCTTCTTCGACGCGCTGCAATACATTGGGAGTTAGCTTCTCCCTATTGTTTCCACCGCAGGTGCGCTGTGTATTTGAGCCTTCTCGCTTGTAGGCATTAATGATGTTCCTTGCCGTACTCGCGTTAACACCGGCGACTTCAGCGGCTTCCCGAGTAGTTTTGCCGTCGACCAGCACAAGTTTTGTGAGAATTTCTCTTTGCGCAAATGATGTTCGCCTGCAGTGCCGTCGCGTCGGACACCAGCTCTCCTGTTGTTCGTCACTCATTTCGGTCGTTTCGTGCGGCACGGAGCTAATAAAGCTAAGTTGTGTTGAGTGGAACCATTATCGTATGCTCCGCTCCAATAGTGGTACCGCTGCATAGGTCGGTCCACACACCCAGACAAAACACACGAATTTCTATGGGGGGGTGTAGGGGAAAATAGGTAACCGATTTAGACCGAGGCGAACGCCAGTCATGTCAAGAGAAGGGGTTACACAATCACCCGCTACGTACGCAGTTCGGTTACATTATCGTGACCACAATGTGGCCTGAACATCGTGTAATCGGCCCACTCACCAGTAGTTGATATGTTGCAACAACAGGCTATAGATCTAGACTGGTTTTGCTGGGGGTCATTACAGCCTACGCTGATACAATAACGTGGCAGTTGCGAAAGCTAATAGAGAGACGGGCGAAGCTGGGACACCGCCTAACTGCTTCATCCGACATGGTCCCATTGACCGAATCGGACAAGGTTCCCTCTAATGAGAATAACGGTGCACATTGAGATTGCGCATCGCAATCCACTCACAAAATGATTGATACACAATTACGATTCGGATGTCCGATTTTCCAATTGTCACACACCTACACAGGTTGATGCGTATGGGCACTGCACACCATCTAGGCGAATGTCAATGGGGAGAGGGGAGCGTAGTTCAGAACTTCGGTCGCTGCTCACGATCAACGACACGTTTTATAGTGTAGCCCGCTGCTTACACAATGCCGGTGTATTAGCGTCATCACAATGTATATTCTGAACATCATTCAGCAGTCTTACTGCTCGTTTCTTCCCAACAAATTGGCGAGTTGCTACTTAGATTGCAACGTGTCTAATTTGTTTTGCAAAATGTCCAATATGTTTTGCAAATTGTCCAATTTAAAGTGAAAATGCTATATATATATATATATATATATATATATATATATATATATATATATATATATATATACGCATTCCCAAATTCTCGCTGGATCAAAACCCATTGTTCTCACGAGTCAGCGATTTAAGCCCCAGCAAGTCATGCTTGTTGGCAATGGACCGTCAGAACTGATCGCCAGCCACGATATGTCCCCCTCGCTTCTTTCACTACCATGCATGTTATGAACAAGTGGAGGACAGATTTGTTCCTCAGCTACAACTTCGTACTCAAGCTTCCACTACTCGGGTGGGCTGCTAGGGTGATTTCTGATTATTTGGATATTAGTAGGGGGATATTTTGTTTTTGTGAATGTTCTTTGCAGCGAGGCTCAGTTGCACAGCCCCCATATATCCGTAATGGGGCTGGATGCCCGTTTCGTTATGTTAGAACCCGTCAGCAGCTCCTGGAGCACGTTCATAACATGCGATACAAAGGTTTTTCTTTATTGGAATTTATGGTCCTATTGTAGAGGGGCCGCTTCCATGAATGGCTCTGGGGAGCTCTTCGGAGCTAGCTGAGAGCGGATCGCGAAAGACGGCTAG
Organism: Dicrocoelium dendriticum; assembly: GCA_944474145.2. Taxonomy (NCBI): domain Eukaryota; kingdom Metazoa; phylum Platyhelminthes; class Trematoda; order Plagiorchiida; family Dicrocoeliidae; genus Dicrocoelium; species Dicrocoelium dendriticum. The sequence goes on along the minus strand of OX104059.1, from coordinate 33,187,424 downwards.
CGACGAGCCTGGGCCCGGAACTACGGAGCGGGAATATGTGGACAGCGCAATAAATCAGACAAATACGCCGCTAGCGCAGCCCACAGGGCCGAGGCCGAGCCGATTGACACAGCCCAGAACAAGCAAGTCGAGAGCTCTCGAACGACTCCTGGCCGATCCAAATCGGGTACAGAGAAGTGGGGATCGAGGCGAAAACAGGAAGGCGGATCTTCCAAGTCAGAGCTCCCGAGGCGAAAGGACTGGCTCGCCTCTAACATCCGTACCTGTGTTGCTTTGTGGGACGGAAATCTAGTCGATATTCGATGGCGCACGCGAGACCCTCATGTGCCCATTTTCGGTGTGCAATAAACGTCTACCCCCCTGTCTTGTCGTTCTCGCTACACTGGTGCCGTGACCAATCGCGATGGAGTTGACCCAGTTAGAGCAATTTGCGGCCGGTGACGTGGAGGCGTGGTTTGATGAGTTCGACGGAATTGCGGCTTGCACGGGTGTGAGGGGGGATGCAAATTTGCTAATTGCTTTGGGCACACGATTGAGTGGACGAGCCAAGGCGGTGTATCTGCTCACTCGAAAGGCCAAACCCGGTTGTTCGTTCGCTGAGATGAGGGCTGCCTTGTGTGCAGAATTTGGGAAGGATCTGGAGAGAGAACGAGCACTGCAACGATTTCACGCAGCCAGGTGGGACGAACAGGAGGATTTGATGGTGTTTTTCCAGCAGCTGGACAGAAATCTAACGATTGGGCTCCCCGAGTTAGAGGGTAACGCAAGAGAGCGCCTACTGAAACAGCAGTTTATCCGAAGTCTGCCCGGTCCACTCCATGATCAGGTGAAATTGGCGTCGCTGGTGGGAGACAGCAAAGCGTTGGATCTGGTGACGGTCGCCCAGAATTTGTCGGAACGAGTGACAATGAGAAGCATCCAGCATGCTGAGTTGGAACAGAAAGTAAATCGCCTATCCGAAATGGTGGAGCAGCTTTTGTCGATAGAGTCTTCAAGCACCACTTCACAACGCAATGTACGGGTAATCCGGAACGGTCGCCGCTGTTTCCGATGCAACTAGAATGTTCATGTGGCGAGATTCTGCACCAACGTCAATGTGCCCCATTGTTTCTCTCTATCCATGCCGAGTCGGTGGCGAGTACCAGTCCTCCAGGTAACTATAGAAGGTGTGTCTGTCCGAGCCATAGTAGACACAGGAGCGGCAGTGTCAATTACGAAGAGGGTCAATGGGGTTCCAGTAAACCCATCTTCAATCACGATGCAGACGGTCGGCAGACATTCTTTGAAAGTGACTGGCACGCAGCGGTTACGAATCAGGATAGGAGAAACGCTCATCAGCCATGACATGTTCATCGTGGAGGAGACGACCGAAACCATCATCGGAACCGACATCCTGAAACGGCTCGGTGTCACAATTGACCTGAGAAACGATGTGGTGATCGTGGCTAACGAGGCGATCGAGATAAACAAGGGGAGAACCGACCGGGTTGGTGCCCTCAAAGCCGTGCCTGATTGTCAGAACCGTGCAATACGCAACGTACTGAGCAGGTATGCCCATTTATTCACAGACGCGGAAGAGAATTACGGATTTTGCAATTGGGTTGAACACCGAATACCGTTGATCCCAGGAGGACAATGCAAGCCAATCTTCAGACGAATTCCACGGAACACCCTGGTGGAGATACAGAAGCAGGTGACCGAGATGGAATCGAAAGGAATCATCAGACGAACGCACAGCCCGTATTCATCACCCGTGCTATTGACGAAGAAGGCCGACGGAACCTATCGATTTCAGAGAACTAAACAGGGTGACGGTGAAGGATGCATTCCCGATGCCTCAGATGGAAGAAATTTTCTCAAGCCTTCACAGTGCGAAGCAGATTTCTCTGATTGATCTCCGCTCGGGATGTTGGCAACTGCCGATCGCAGAAGAAGATCGCCACAAGACGGCTTTCAGTGTCAATGGCCAGCAGTATGAGTTTTTGAGAATGCCGTTTGGATTGTGCAACGCCCCGGCTACATTCAGGCGTTTGTTGCTGATGGTCCTCGCGAACCTGCAAGGCGTGGTTGTGTATGGTGATGACATCATCGTCTTCTCTGAGACGGAACAGGAACATGTGACCAGACTTGGAGCAGTACTGCAGAGGCTAGATGAAGCTGGTCTGAAACTCAGTCGTAAAAAGTCGCAGATTGCCCAAAAGTCAATTGTATGCTTGGGTCACATCGTGGGCAATGGTCAAGTCCATCCACTTCCGGAGAAACGCGAGACGATCAAGTGCTTCGCAAAACCAAAATCCAAGCGTCAGCTCCGTTCGTTCTTGGGAGTGGTGGCATATGGTTCAATGTTTGTGCCCCAGTTCGCAGACAAGGTCAGCCCGTTGTTAAAGCTGCTTCGCAAGGACGTGCCCTTCGTGTGGACAGCTGAAGCAGATCAGGTCTTTGACCATCTAAAGGCATGCATAGCAGAAGCCCCGACATGTCTACGGCTACCCAATCCTGGTGAGAGGTTCACTGTGGCTGTCGACGCAAGCAACGTGGCCATCGGTGCGGTTTTGTCTCAACCGGCTGGGGTGGTGGAGTACGCGAGCAGAGTGCTGACGGGGGCGGAACAGAAGTATTCAACAACGGAAAAAGAATGCTTGGCCATCGTGTGGGCGTTAGAGAAGTGGAGAAATTACTTACTGGCGAATGAATTCCGGGTCGTCACTGACCACAAACCGCTCTCGTGGTTGATGACGGCGAAAGACCCGCGGGGACGGCTTGCGCGATGGGCCTACCGATTGCAGGAATTCAACTTCACCATTGAGCACGTGGATGGAACGCAAAATGTATTGCCAGATATGTTGTCACGCCCGTGTTTGGACGACATCATGCCAGACAATGCCATACCGGTGCGTGCGTTCGCGATGGGGGAGAGGAACCTGCTGGGAGATCAAAGGACAGATGAATTCGTGAATGTGTTGTGCTCTCACTTACGGGCTGGCACCAAACCGGAGGCCACATCGGAGGAGGTGGAGGAACTCCTCAAGATCTGGGACAGGTTGAAGGTCGAAAACGATAACGTGGTGGTGGCGATAGACGGACGGAAAGTGCCTTTTGTTCCACCAAATCAGCGAGAACGTGTGATGCGCATAACTCATGATGGCGCCCATATGGGATTCGAGCGGGTCTTTGAATTGCTGCGGAGGCGAGTGTTTTGGCCAACCATGAGGAAGGACGTCGCGGCATACCTTCGGGAGTGTCCAAACTGCCAAACGAGTCGGGAGATGGAGTCCCCGAGACCGCCGATGCGATCGATGGAGGTTGGTGAGCCACTTCAGTGTTGGGGACTGGACGTCTTTGGGCCCTTACCAGTGAGTCGAACAGGAAACAGATACATTCTAGTGATGATTGACCACTTCACTCGATGGGTGGAAGCCATACCAATCAAGGACCAAACAGGCGAGACAGTGTCGCAAGTATTCGAATTCAATGTGCCTGCAAGGTATGGGATCCCACAGTGTATCATCACGGACCAAGGGCCCTGCTTCGAGTCAAGAGCGTTTAAGTCAGTGTTGGACAAGTGGGGCATCCAGAGACGGCGAACTTCACCGTACCACCCACAAACCAACGGGATGACCGAGCGGTTCAACCGGACATTGAAGACGTGGATAAACTGCACGAAGTTGGCATGGGAAGATGCTTTGCCTCAGGTTCTGATCGCGTATCGGACCAGCATGCAATCAACCACAAAGGTCTCGCCATTCGAATTACTGTTCGGCAGAGAACCACGGATTGCGCTCGATACTTGCCTACCGAACCAGAGTGAGTGGAAACATCCAGCTGAGCATCAAGAGCGACTGCGATGGAAAGCTAGAAGCGAAACCAAAGCTCGACAAGCGCGGAATAAGCGAAATTACGACGCCAGGCATGAGGCTCACAAGTGGAGGCCATTCAGGATTGGAGAACGGGTCAAGTTACGGAACAACGATCGGCCGGATCATGACAGGCCGGGCGCAAGCAAGTTCAGAGAACGCTGGAAAGGCCCCTACACCATTATCGACCAGAAAGCGGGCAACTTCTTAATCGACTGCGGAGGAATGAAACGTTGGGTGAATGCTGCTCTCTTGCGACCATGGTACAAGAGGAAGAAAGGTCCTGGAGGAGGGGCGAGTGTAGAGGGGCCGCTTCCATGAATGGCTCTGGGGAGCTCTTCGGAGCTAGCTGAGAGCGGATCGCGAAAGACGGCTAGCGACGAGCCTGGGCCCGGAACTACGGAGCGGGAATATGTGGACAGCGCAATAAATCAGACAAATACGCCGCTAGCGCAGCCCACAGGGCCGAGGCCGAGCCGATTGACACAGCCCAGAACAAGCAAGTCGAGAGCTCTCGAACGACTCCTGGCCGATCCAAATCGGGTACAGAGAAGTGGGGATCGAGGCGAAAACAGGAAGGCGGATCTTCCAAGTCAGAGCTCCCGAGGCGAAAGGACTGGCTCGCCTCTAACATCCGTACCTGTGTTGCTTTGTGGGACGGAAATCTAGTCGATATTCGATGGCGCGCGCTAGACCCTCATGTGCCCATTTTCGGTGTGCAATAAACGTCTACCCCCCTGTCTTGTCGTTCTCGCTACACTATGGCCATGCATTCGACCCAGAATTGAAATCACTTGACATTGTAATTGGATGCTGCGGAGCGTTGTGCAGCCGCTGCGCGCTCAGTCTTCATTGCGGGAATATTAGCTCTCTACTGCTTCCTGTCCGAATCGTAGTTGATCGGCTATCAGCATGCCATTACCCCAGTGAACGCTGATCTCGGCTTGACTCACGCGATGCTACAACGTTTTGCTGTGTCCATTCCTATTGCCAAGCCAGTAGGACTGCGGCTAACGGAGTAGCCACCAGACCTTTTGTACGCGTTCTGATTGGTATGTGCTGCTCACCGCTGACGATTAAGCAATGTTGGCAAGGTCACTGGCATCCGAGACTTTCAGCTGAAGTTATTGACATGAGTTGTCGGCGTGGGCTACCACGGTAGCCCACCATGGATACGGACAAAATGGTCACAACGACATGGTGTTTGGATCTGAATGCAACAAATGTGTTCAATTAGAGTTAGTATGGAAATGTTTCAGTGTTGCTCATCCAAACGCTGGCACCACGTGACCAATTTCGTCCTCGTTTGGACTCATCAGATGGTGATAGCCTGAGTGGGGGTGGAACTCGGGGCCTAGTGGTTTAAGGTTGACGCCTTGATCACTATGATACCAAGGTCCTTGGGCAACTTAGTTCTAACTGCATTGCTCATCATCCCCTAATTACCACCAGTATATGACTTAGTGGTGACAGACGCAACAAGTGGATAGGAATCGTTTGGGTTTACCGCACGCACACTTAGGCTGGCTTACCGAACTACCTCCTCGTGGTGCCAGCTGGGTGGTTCGGGTGTAACCCGTTCCAGCAAAGTGTTCGGAGACAATGTTCCACCTCGGTGGGATATTGTATTCCAGCAGGTGTGCTAACTTCATGGGGGGTATTGGGCCCCCGTTTGGTAATCTACCAAACAAAGACACGTGAACTGATCATTCAGTCAACGCCTCCCAATGGGCGCGATTCCCTAAATTCGCCCCGTTGCCTTGCGGGTAGGTTATTTAGCCAAAGGCTCCGGGTGGAGTCCCCTAAGTCAACTCCCTACTTCGGCTTGGGCAACCGGGTAGTATCACGCCCTCTCGCAAAACCATGGACTGTATTACAACGTGCTCATCCGCTACTGTCTCTGCTAGTCACTTTCACGCTACTTCATCACACGCCAATTGTTTGTTTGTTAACAATCCTCACTTTCCGTTACCCGATTCATGTGTTCAACAATCTGGCTGCGATTCCGGTTGCGCCGCAGACCAAGGAATTCAACCTATGGCTCTCCTTCGTCCCCGATCCTCGTTCCGTCTGGCGTGCTTCAACGTTCGGACACTCATGCAGCTTGGACAGCAAGCCGGTCTAGCGCGCACTCTAGATTCCCTTGACATTGATGTCTGCTGCCTTTCAGAAACCCGATTGCAAGATCCCAGCACTGTAATCACATTGACATCCCCCACTGACCACGAAGCCAGATATTACCTGCGTCTTTCTGGAGATTCAGTAGCAGCCTCAGCGGGTTTGGCTGGTGTACGTATAGCACTGAGTGGCAAGGCCGAGGCGGCACTACTGGAGTGGTTCCCTATTAATAGCCGACTATGTGCAGTTCGGCTTCGTGGTTCATGTAGAATCAACAGGCACCGCGAAGAGCGACACAACTTGTTTGTGATCTCCGTGTACGCTCCAAATGACTGCAGTGGCGACTCGGTCAAGGACGAATTCTACCGGGATCTACAACAGCTCTTGACTAAGGCTAAAAGTCGGATGTCGTTATCCATGCTGGGGATTTTAATGCACGGGTTGGCCGCCTGTTACCATACGAACGCCACCTTGGTGGTCATCACTCGCTCGACGAGAACCCCTCTGATAACGGAGAGAGGCTTCTCACATTGTGCGAAGACAATCATCTGTTTCTTTCGAGCACTAACTTCAGGCGTACGAAGAAGCGTTCCGCAACGTGGTGACCCCCTTCGCCAACACAACCTTGGTCTCAAATTGATCACATTGCAATTAGCTTCAGATGGCGTGGCAGCGTACTGGACTGCAGGTCCTTTTGGTCCACCTTGGTTGACTCAGATCATGCTCTGGTCTGCGCGAAAATCTGTATGTGTTTTGGAGGATCCCGAAACAAGAAGCACCGCAAGGTTGCTGTAAACAGATTAACTGATTCCTCTGTCCAGACGAGCTATCAGTCTTCACTGGCATATGCACTCAGTTGCACCCCACCGCAAGAAGTGGAACAACACTGGACTTGTATACGGAAGGCAATGACCATTTTCGGCCAGTCATGCTGCGGCCTAACTCGACGCCCCTTGAAGACTTGGATCTCTGCTCGTTCTCTGGAGCTGTTCGAACGCCGCAAAGTTATCCCCGCGGAATCAGACTGCAACGAGCGGCGCCGTTCTGCCAACCGGCTGCTCAAGCAAAGCCTGCGCAAGGATCGCGAGACATGGTGGTCTGAGCGTGCTTTAGAGATGGAGACCGCTGCCCTCTCTGGCAACGCTCGCAGGCTTTTCCAACTCATTCGTTCCACTGGCCTCAGGAAGCCTGGTGTCAATGAGGTCAGTTGTGAGGTGGATGAGTCTCCGATCACCAATCAAAAGAGGCGTATGGACCGCTGGGCTGAGCACTTTCACTCGCAGTTCAACTGGCCCCCACCGTCCATCAGTACATGCAGTACACCTTGTTGTCCACCCTGGCTCGTCCCTCTGAATCCACCCAGCGAAGCGAAAGTCTGTCTTGGGATTCGACGCTTGAAGTGCTTCAAGGCTGCCGGCTTAGACGGACTTAATCCGGAACTATTCAAGTACGGCGGTGTGGCGATCATTAGCCAGCTAACCTCGCTGTTCGCAAAAATTTGGCATGAAGAGAAAGTGCCTCCCTCTTGGGGCGAAACAGTTATTGTCCCGATTTTCAAGAAAGGCGCTCGCACTTCATGTGCAAATCAAAGCGGGATTAGTCTTATTTCGGTTGCCTCTAAGCTATTAGCATACATTCTGCTTCGCAGGCTATCCGCAGTACGTGAATCATCCTACCGTGATGAACAAGCTGGTTTCCGTCCTGGCCGCGGATGCGTGGATCAAATCTTCACGCTTCGCCAGCTCCTCGAACATCGTCACGTTTATCACAGGCCCACTATCATTGCATTTCTGGACATACGTGCCCCTTTTGACTTCGTTGATCGACCTGGTTTATGGCGTTGCTTACTAAAGAACGAGGTGCCAGAGAAATATACCGCCATCTTACGAGCACTTTACCTTCATACATCCGGTAGAGTGAGGGTCTATGGCAAGCTTTCCTCGCCATTCACTGTCAATAGTGGTGTGCGACAGGGCTGCCCTATGTCCCCGTTCCTCTTCAACTTCGCAATCGAAGACGTTCTGTCGAATGCTCTAGAAGGTTTCCAACATTTTGGCCTAGAGCTTCTACCGGGTGAGCGCGCGACCGACTTAGATTATGCTGATGATATCGCCTTACTTGGTGACGATCCTCAGAGTATGCAACTCATTCTGGATCGTTTGGCGGTTGAAGCATCTAAGTATGGCATGAGCTTCGCCCCATCGAAGTGTAAAGTACTGCTCAAGGATTGGCTTTCACCTGCTCCCATACCCACTCTCGAAGGTGCACAACTTGAACAGGTAGATAGTTTCGTCTACCTTGGGAGCTGTGTTTCTGCTGACGGCGCTATCAACAAAGAAGTTTCTCTTCGTATCGCTAAAGCTCAATCAGCATTTGTCAATCTGAGGCACTTGTGGCATCGTCGCGACGTCTCATTCTCACTAAAGTGCTTCGTTTACAGCGCATCAGTTCGCTCAGTACTGTTGTATGGGTGCGAGTCCTGGCCGATTCGCGTGGAAGACATGCGTCGTCTTTCTGCGTTCGATAACGGTTGCTTAAGGAGGATCGCGTGTGTTTGGTGGCAACATCGAGTTAATAGTACTGACGTTCGACGTCGCATCTTGGGGAATGCGAGCATTCCCTTCAACAAACTGGTTTCGATGCGCCAGTTGAGATGGCTCGGTCACGTCCTATGCATGGCACCTGAGCGTCTACCGCGTTGTGCTCTATTCGCTCGTCAAGGACCTGGCTGGAAGCGATCGCGTGGTGGTCAGCCTTCCACTTGGCGGCAGCCCATGAAATCGCTGACATCGTGTCTAGCCGCTGTTGGATCCGTACGTCTTCCAGGATAGGGACCCAAAGATGAGGAGTGCCAATGGCTTAACACACTAGAAGACATGGCCCGCAACCGCAATCAATGGAAGAATTGTGTACAGCATTGTATTGATTCACATGTTTAATACTACAAACATTAAACTGACAAAAAAGCAAAAGCGGCGTGTGAAAACCAACTAAAAATGTTTTGTTCTACTTTTTATCAAAACGTTCCATTCTTCCTGCGGCATATTAGTTGAAGTGTGTTGCTCACCTTTAACTAGCATGCCACGGTGATTATGACGCGATGATTCTTGCTGATCTCCATGGTTTTATTCTGGCTCTATATCTAGTTAATAGACTGTTGAGGTTACATATGGTTGGCGGCATCCGGTTTCGGATTTGCCTGTCACTGTGGCAAGCCACAGGACGCCTGCGCCTACAGAGGGACCATGGATGGCTTGCGCTGCACCACCCACAGCTCCAACCACACACCCCATATCCAGTGTAAACCCGAAGGAATAAGACCGGGAGGCATGCGGATGGGAACCACGTTTCATCAATGGAGCCGGCCCACACTCCTTCACAGGCAAACACAAGCACGCTGTATTTGGGGAATCAAGCGCACACAAGGCGGTGGTTGGACCGTAGTCCGCTCCATACTGACTGCATGGAACCACTCTTTGATCCTAACATGGCCACAAGGACCGTGCACCCTGTCCTCTCCAGCAAGGACCAACTGTCTCCTGGAGCCAGTATGGACGAGGTAGTGGGTAATAGACAGGTAGGCACCTTGTCAACATGCACATCAAGCGCATCCACACCAGGGATATCAAACAACAGCCAAACACTTGAAAGAGAGAAAGAGAAAGAAAAAAACTCGATTAATGCATAAGGAAACGGTGATATAAACCTTAATTAAATAACATATGCAATAAGTTGATTACAAACAAATCCTAGCTAAGTGCACGAGGTCAGAAAGTATAGTTCACGGAATGCCACGAACGCAAAAATGTTATGGGAATCGAATACAATTGGCTTAGGCGATGCGTGCAAGTTAATGAAATAGAGTACAGGGAGATATTTATATGAGAAAGAAAAGCATTAAGGTAAAAACTGTAAACCCACCACCTGAAATAAAGAGACTTAGCATGCAAGCACGCGGTTAGTAAATCGGATTCAGGGTGCCTACACACGCTGTGCCGGCTCGCCGTAATTCTCTGTAGGACCCGTCGTCGCTTCTGTAGTGGCCCCTAATGGCATAGCTCATGGCCCGCTAGACATTTATATGAGAAAGGCATTAGGAGAGAACCGAAAACCCACAACCTGAAATAAAGAGACTTAGCATGCAAGCATGCGGTTAGTAAATCGAATTCAGCGTGCCTACAAACGCTGCGCCGGTGCTGCCTACGTTCACTGCGGGACCCGTCGTCGCTTTGGCAGTGGTCCCGATTGACCTCTCTCATGGCTCACTAGGCCTGCCTGACTAAGGCACTCGCGACCGCATGTTCTACAGCACCATGCGCTCGATGTCGATGGAGTACAATTCATCGGTGCTTGCCGCTTCCGCAACTGCCGCTTCTTCTCTGCATGCATGAGGGCTTTCTCCCGCACTTCAGCAACTGCCTTCGTGATTAGATCGCGCCATGCACGCCGATCAACCGCCTTCGATTCCCGTGATCTGCAATCAAGATTAGAACGTGTGAGGCTCACTGAGGTTACATACATACATACGCACACTTTAATAACTCACGATGTGTACAGTCTTTCTGGTGCGGTAAATTGACCGCGTCGATAGGGCCAACGGACTCACCTCGGATACATCCTCCACACTCCGTTCGTCGAACCATTCTTTTTAATGGACGGACCATCTGAATAACATGACGTGAGATCCCGCATGCTGGAATTTTGAAGCTCATTTGTCTAGGTGGTTAGTTGTTGCTCCCCCCAACCCTGACAGAGTTGGAGGAGCAACAACTAAATACCAATTCGGTTACGGTCATTGCGATCGTATTGACCAAGGTCCACTTCAGGACCGAGGTCTGAATAGAGCTTGCGAGTCGCAATCCAACCACACAGCGGGTACACCAAATGCCACCTGAAACTCATTTGTCTAGAATTATTTTCCATTAGGTTTATGGCCCATAAGAAAGCTGACATGGCCACCGTAACTTTTAACGTCTCTATCGTCGTTCAATTGCTAGAGATCCACCAACGCACCACCTTCGTCGTTGAACAAACTTTGTTTTTCGCATTGTCCGCTGCGATGGCATCGGAGATCAGGCCTGAGGGGCCATAGTTGGAAGTTGTTTTCGACTTCGGAAGGCATGTTTTACCTGCGCTACTCATTTCCGCCTTGATTTTTTCAAGTCAAGAATGCACCAACCTGTCACCAAGAAAGATGAGAGGATGCAACAACACAACGGGTTGTTTTTGTTCTGCATAACTTGCACGGCACTTCTTGAACGTATATTCTTTAAGGTGAAGAATTGCGATCACCGAGCAAGCGGCGATGAGTAGTCTAACTCCGTGGAACTCGGTTGGCACAGAGCTCAGGGGCCGTGTCCAATATCGAATACGCTTTTGGCTTAGGTCTGTTAACAAAGTGTAAAAATGGTACTTAGGCAACCAGTCGACTCAAGCTCGTAACCGAGCGAATGACGGAGTTTCACTAATTCTGGCAACTCTTACTTTAAGCTACCGGGAACGTAGATGCCGATGATGCTCCATTATGGTATTGCGGCAAATTCATTGCTGCTGGGGATCATACGCGTTCGCAGACCAGAAAAGACTTCAGCAGTTTCATCTGTCTCGAGCATGATGGGCACGGGAAGCACAGTGCGCAACACCGTGGCATCCGTCCCTAATTAAACTAAGAAATCATACCACTCCGAAACGGTGGATTCCATTTCAACCTACAACTTACCGACGATTATACTTTTCAACAAATCCGAATTGAATTTAGATGAGATGAATATTAAACTGTTGGACAACCTGAAAAAGCTAGAGTTTAGTTACCAGCTAGTGATGTTCAAATTTGAACTAACTAGCGTGATGTACGTTGCGTGCCACCATAACTCGCTCTGCTACGTCGATTCATAACTTCGGAAAATGCTACTGTTAGGATAGGAAGTAGCGGCGGTTCTATTAGTCATTGTCGAGGTTCTTATTATTGATTTTCCTCGGAGTTCATTCCATCGAAAGAAACACAGTGTAGGCGGGTTGACAAAAATCTATCTTCTGATACTCAAGTGAGTTAAACGTTCAAAAGCATTCGATAATGCAGTTAGCAAACTAACATCAAGGCTGCGCTGCTAAAGCTGTGGAAAAAACCAGCTAACACTTAGACCTAATGCGGAGGGCGTTTGGCCGGTTTGATCCCACCATCTTTCGCAAATGCTCAATGCTTACGTGAGGCCACATGTGGAGTACACCACTCCAAGTATGGCACCCTTTGGGGAAAACATGACCTCATTACTCGTGTGAATGCACAACGGAGGGGGAATAAAATTGTTAAGGGCTTGCTCCACCTTCATTGCCAGTTTAGACTAAATACCCTAGGAGTTTTTATTGGACAATGTCGTCTTCTGAGAGGTGATCTCACATTGGAGTATCAAATGCTCATCGATTCTAACTAGCCATGCCGATCCTAATTGAAACTCAGTCACAACCCCTCACTGAGAGGCCACAATTTCAAGTTAGCCACATGGCCGGTTGGAATGCCATCGGAGCGTTTTCTGCATTCGTGTATCCCAGCCGTGAAACTTACCTCTGTATTCTGTCATCTCCACTCCTACGTTAGTGGAATTGAAAATCCGACTTGGCGATGCATTACACCACTTGCATTACCTGATTTAACCCAATTCGCTGGGACACGGTACGAATTAACCAAACTGCGTTCACGTAAAATTTACCTCAAATCAACCGCTACGCGTTTTCTTCTTGATAACTTAATTCCTGGTCTCACTTTAGCTACGAACACTGCTAAGCATATTGATTTTTTATCCGTGATAAGTCCATTGTTAAAATGTCATCGGGCAACTACGCTGGACGGCGTATAACACGTCTCGTTTCAAACACAACAGACGATTAGAATGTGACAAATGTTGCATTAAATATTTCAACCATCTAGCGTATGATGCTGGACAGTGTCTGAACTTAATTAGTTAGGAAGCCAGACCAACAAGGTTTGTTACCGATCCCATTTAATCGTATCCTCACATTTGGACTCAGTTGGACTAACGAAAGACTATCGTGTTTGGGTAACCAGCCGTTTCTCTTTGCGCTATCATGGTAATTTCGGATTCACAGCTAGCTGTTTCTGCACTCACAGCAGTGACCGTTCTCGATCGACGACAATAGTTTCTAGGAACCAGAGAATGTTGGGCCACTGATTGCGCATCGGTACGGTGAATGACTCATCTTGGTTGATTTGGTGGCCGGTGCTCAGCAAATGCATTGTGATTGCTGAGGTAGCTAGATTCCCAGTGTCACCGATCCCATCCGGCTGCGTAATAACTTGGGAATGTGGTCATTGATTCTGACATCTGAACTTCGGACAGTGAGCTAGCCATGTCTCCAGCGATGGGCATGTACCCTCATTGTCGGAGTCTGGATGGAACATATAACTAGTAATCTTGTTGACAATGAGACTTCGTTAAGCTAACCGAGAGGTGTCTGATTGATTGCATCATCGATGCTGCCTGATATATCCATCCTGAGTAAACGTTTCCGTAGTAGATTAGGCGGAGTGATTAGGTATAACACTAGTGAGCTAGGTTTCGATCTCATTGGCAACCAGGACCTCTAAGTGGTCGACCAGCTTACAATTTCTCTGTGCTTAGTCTGTAGTTGTGCTTTTTACCGACTACCACATACCGCCAGAGATATTTACATGTGTAGTGGATCACCGTCTAGATGCTTTCACGAAGATCGTTTCGTTATGGTCTCGCAACTCCGGGTCTCTCTGGGTAACTAATACGAAGCGAATCAGCAAGAGCCAGTCGTCGATGTACCGGTATACACTCACATTGCTTTCGGTGAGAACAAAGCGACAGTCCTGGAACGTGTGTTCACTAAAAGGAATTCACGTTTGTCCCTTTGGAGTACCGATTTTTCTCAGTATCTGTTACGTGGAGTATACAAGGAGAGACACCGAGTGGCTCATTTCAGCATGGATTGCGAGAATTCAGTTCCCCACATTTAGTTGCTCTTCATCACCATCAGGTTCCCCTTTACAAGCTTCATGGCGTTGGGACGTTTGATAGGTAACCATCTACTTCAGTGTCATCTGGTGTGCCAGAGCTTCCTTCACACGATGGTCAAGGGGCATGAAATTACGATTTAGAACAATAGCGATTCATCCGCGAAACCCTTTCCTTGGATAATGTTGTGGCGCGATCGCTCAAAAGGTTACCACTCTCGCCAAATTATAGAGGATGCGGCCCGAGAATTTGAAAACTCGTGGTCGAATCCGAGCAAGCAGCGACCGTTGTGTTAAAGTTGGCGCAAAAATCGAAAAAACTTTCCATCAGAACTTCGGTTAAGGACTGCAGATGCTCCGCAAAGTCTAGTTACGAGATCATCTGAAAAAACCGTCGTACCGGCGATGATTGCTCCTTTAACCGATACTGATGTAGATCTAGGTGAGGGTTGGGAAGCGTCTTGGCCAGACCAATGTACGGAAGTAGTATCAGTGGCTCATCAAAAAACAAACAATGGCCAGTCTCACATCAGTCGGCACTCCCACACACCTGACTTTCTTGATCCTCTGTGGTCTACTAGAGATTGATAAACTAGCCTGCTTATACACGAACGCTCAGGGCCTCTTCAATAAGCTGGCCGAACTGAAAAATCGTCAAGTTTCCAGAAATATCATCGGTATCACGGAGACGTTGTTACACACTGAAATAACGGAGGCTGGAATTTCGCTAACTGGCATGCCACTCATTCGGAACGACAGACTGACAAAAGGAGGCGTAATCCTGTATTACTGAAGCGACTTACAGTGTGAGGTCATGGAGGATTCAGATTCGCTTTGGTGCCACCTGCAGCTAAGAGGCAGAGACACTTGGTTTACAGCCTTGGTGTACCGTCCTTCTCCCCCCCCCAACTCTATATCTGAAACGGACTACCAAATTGCGACTTCCTTACGGCGAACTCTAAAAGGAAGGTCCACTCAAATTTTGACCATAGTGGTTTCAGTGCGCATTGTTTAGAAACCCCTACCACGAGCGGAGAACAATTTGAAGCCGATCTGCGGGAGCTCGTAACCAGTGTTAGGCTTTATAATCATGTCATTTCGCACACTCGGTTCAGAACAGGTAATAGGCCATCTGTGCTTACCAACAAAGAACATATGATTGATGCGTTGGTTGTAGACTGCCCGTTAGGTCGCAGCGATCATGCGGTTATCAGTTTCATCTGTTATGCAGAATACCGATAGCGGACAATGAGACGGCGCGAACCATCACATGCTACGATTAGCCCAGTTTGTTAGTGCAACATCCTGGTCGTTCCTCGCCGAAGACTCCCCGGATGTCGCTTGGCTCGAGTTCGTAAACAAATTCAATTGGCTGGTTACCGATGCTTCAGAGACAAAAGTTTGCAGACGGTCTGTTACAGTTACTTACGTAAGGAGCAGAACTCGAGAATTGCTGGCAGTACGCAACACAGCATACACCAGAAAACTGGGATAACTAGGTAGCCCAACGAAACCACTGCACACAAATGCTCAGAGAGGACAAGGCCGCGTATCAGCAGAACATGGCAAAAGCGTTCAGCGCCAATCATAAACTGCTGTATAAGCACGTCAATGGTCTACGGAAGGTGAGGCAAGGAGTTCCGCCACTCACGACGGCTGATAACCCAACACGAACGGCTACCAAAGCAGCAAACGCGCTGCGGATGCAATATGCCCAACACCTTCCAGAGGGTATTACCATCAGGAGATTCTCTAGCTTTTGTCGCATCTCCGGCGGGACTCACTCACATCTCCTTTACCCCAGAAGATGTCTTGCAGAAGCTGACCACTCTACGCAAGCACAAATTTTCGGGTATCGATACCATTCGTCCAGAGGCAGTGGGAGCAGCAGCAAGTCAACTGGCAGAGCCATTGGCTCAGTTCTTCCAGTGCTACTTAGACTAGAACCAAGCTCCTGCCATGTGGAAGCTTAGAATATTAACACCCATTCACAAAGGTGGAAGCAGAACCGAGGCTTCAAACTGCCGCCCAGTTTCCATTCTCCCTATACTGTTTAAGGTGTTGGAATTCATCGTAGCCGATGCGCTGGTGGGATATTTGGAAAACAGTACGGCTTCCGTCGAAATCGATCGTGCACAACGAATTTGTTAATAGTACGGAGTAGCTGGACCCAGTCAGCTGACGCCGGAGAGGATATTGATGTGATCTACCTGGATTTCTCGAAAGCATTCGACCGTCTAGATCATCGGATACTCCTTTCCAAGCTACATCGTTATGGGATCGGTGACCCTCTTCTAAGCTGCCTCGCCAATTATCTCCTTCAGTGACAATTGGTGGTCAGAGTTCGAAACTCTTCTGACCCCATACAAGTTGAGTGTGGCGTACCTCAAGGCTCGGTGCTAGTTCGCTGATTGTTTTTGGTATTTATCAATGATCTCACACAGGTTATTTCATCTAACATCCTGCTGTTTGCCGATGACGTCAATATTTGGTGTAAGATTCAGGGGAATACTGACCAGTAACTGCTTCAGAGTGATGTAGATAAGGTACATCAACAGTCCATCCAAAATTCGCTGCAATTCAGTTTGAGTAAATGCAAGGTGCTACGACACCAGAGTAACCACTGTAACAGGTTAGGAACGCATGTGCTGCATCGAGCTGCCACGGAAGATGATGTGGACGTACTGGTTCAGGATGATCTGGGTTGTTCAAGGCAGTCCGCGAAAGCCTCCAAAACTGGTAACCAAAATGTGGGCCTGTCACGACGGGCGTTCGGACAAATAGATCGCTCTATGTTCCGGCAGATGCTTAGTGAGTATGTTCATCCTCATGTCGAATATACAATTAAAGCTTGGCACCCATGGCTAATACACGACCTTAGTGAGTTGACGCAGCTCCAATGTCGAGCATCAAAATACGTTATTGGAATGCACCATCTTCCATACGAGGAGGGGCTGGAACAATTGGGAGTATTCAGCGGACGTCACCATCATCATCATTATACACGTTAGCTAGAGGTGGAAAAGACCGTAGCTATAGTGCCGCAATACAAAATAAAAGAAAAAATGCAACAGAGGCACGCCGGCTGACGCACCAGTAACGGATGAGCATCGTTCCGGAGAGCTAACAGCCTGCTGTTGTACCGCAAAGAAGTCATAT
This sequence comes from Dicrocoelium dendriticum, assembly GCA_944474145.2. Taxonomy (NCBI): domain Eukaryota; kingdom Metazoa; phylum Platyhelminthes; class Trematoda; order Plagiorchiida; family Dicrocoeliidae; genus Dicrocoelium; species Dicrocoelium dendriticum. The sequence continues at coordinate 33,170,297 of OX104059.1, read as the reverse complement.
TATGCCTAGTAATTGAGATCGTGCTTGGAAAGTGAGGCTAAGCGGAGGTGAGGGACAAAGAAACTCATAGAACAAACGCCATTGAGATGGGCTCTTAAGCCATGTCAACAATTGTGTCCAGCCAAATGTGTTCATCGTCCTTCGGTCCCCAACCAGGGTGCCGAGAGTATCAAACCAAGGCGAAGATTGAAGAAAGGGCCTTCATTACTCGATCAAGTCATCGATTGGCCACCCCTCCTCTTCCACCCACACCCCCGACGTGCAAACAAAGCAGGTCGAGGGATTCGGTGGGCTAGTATGCGCGACACGTAGCCCAGCCATCGGAGCCTGGTGCGTGAAATAGCGGTGTTGAGCGGTTCGTTTATTCTTCTGCATCATAAACAAGGCGTCAAACATGCTCATTGCACACACGGTTAAAAGGTAGTACCGTCAAGCACTTTACACACGCTGCCGAGACACGTAACCCCAGCAAGCAGAAGGCGTCTGAACAGCAGGAAGTTTATCAATCAATTGAGGAAGGTACAAGACTCATGGAAACGCGTTGCGAAACCGGGGGCGTGTCAGATGATTGGCTGGCTGATGTGGGTGGTAACCAATCGGCACACAGCTGAAGTAAACGGATCGAAGTCATTCGCGTACGTGACATTCACTCATCTCTTGAAATGTTTATACTCCGGGAACAAAACGGTCAACGGGTTTATGCGTACGCTGAGATCCACGAAGCGATGGTGCATCTGACGATTATACAGAATCCTGGGGGGTTACTTCCGTTTCTGATTGAACCGAAGCTGATTCACCCAGATGTTCATCTGCTGTTGTCCCAACACAACGTGAGCGTATTTGGTCGGTGTGTCGCCGTACTATCCGACCATTTAATTCAAAATCTGCTTGGGTACAGTCGCCTTTAATTACAGTTGCGGGTTACCAGCAGCGCGCATGTGGAAGTCGTGTGTATACGGAATCACCCGGCTGCCAACTAGAGTCATGGTCATCTTGCGATGCGGCAGCCTTGTCTTGTTTCTTCTCCATTTGTGCTCTATGGTTTGGAAACAGAAGATCCAGTCTGGTACGGAGTATTCGGCCAAACAACATCTCCGCAGGTGATTTGCCGGTCGCTTCCGTTGGCGTTATCCTGTAAGCAAACCACTAACGACCTAACCTCGTCCGAACGGTTCCTGGTTATTTTTTCAAGGGCCCCTTTTAATTGTCTGCACTGCCCTTTCTGCCAGCCCAGTAGAAACAGGATGATATGGAGCTGTACGGACGTGCTGGACACCATTGCTATTCATGAAGATTTCAAATTCTTTGATAGTGGAACATGGCCCATTGCCTGTGTATCCCAAATATGGCAAATGATGACCGCATTTTTGAGATAGTTGTCTCCGTTGTAGGGTAGGAAACGGGATAAACAGCTATCCATTTTCAATGAGTGTCAATTAGCAGCAGGAAAAATGCACCATTAATGGGTCCATAGTAGTCCGCATGGATGCGTTGCCATGGCTGTTCAGGCCAACGCCAATGGTGTACCGGACCGGGAGGTTTATTTGACTGATACTGCTGACGCAAACCACATGTTTTTAGATAGTTCGCTATTTCTGAATCTAGGCCAGGCCACCAGCACTAACCGCGCACCAAGGCTTGCATTCGGGCTACGCCTGGATGTGCGTTGTGGAGTTCGTTTAGAATGAACGGTCGTGCCTTTAGCAGTGGAATCAGGCGGGATCCCCAAATCAAACATCCATCGTGTAGGATCAGTTCATTTTTCCGTTGTCCGTAAGACTTAAAATCACTGGAAACTGTAGTAGGACAGCTGGTTTTTGTAAATCGTACCATAAAAGAGCGTTGGGTCACGATCGGTCCAGTGAAGTATGGTGTCACCTGTCAATGGAGTGGTGTCGAGGTGTTGCACTAGATATACTAGCCCTATTGGTTCCTCCAGTGTTTCCTCTGAGGTCGCATGTGTTAACCTGCTTACTGCATCCGCTGTATGATTGTTCAACCCAGGAATATAGGAGATTCGATATTTATATGCACTTAATGCCCAGCGTTGCATTCTCGGTGAAAACTTCTGCTCGATTCCCTTTGACTCACACAGCAGGGATATCAGTGGTTTATGGTCAATTTTTATTTCGAAATGGTTGCCCCCAAATGTATTGATGAAACCTCTTGACGCTAAACATAACATAGGGCTTCTTTATCCAACTGGAAATAATACTTTTCGGCGGGTTGTAAAGTTCGTGAGGCAAACGCAACCAGGTGAATGAAACCATTCGACATTTTGTGGCATAGAACTGCCCCGACTCCGTATGGAGAGGCGTCCCGCTGTAAGATTAACGGTTTTTCACTATCGTAATCCACCAAAACAGAAAGCAAGACACTTCTTTACAAAAGCAAAAGCAGATTGATGCTCGCTCTTCCACATCCATGGGGTATTGGGTAGAAGTTTGTTCAGTGGGGAAAGAATGGTTGGGGCATCCGGTAGGAAACGACGGTAGTGCGATAACATTCCTAGGAATGATCGCAGTTCATCACTATTCTTAGGTTGTGCATGCACAATAGGCACTATTTTATCTTGCAGGACATGCAACCCGGTTTTGTCCAGTTTGTAACCGAGGTAACAAACAGTATCGGATAAGAAATCACATTTGGACTTCTTTAATTTCAATTCACACTCTTCGGGATGCTCGAGACCAGTTCGCAATGTGCTTAGATGATCAGCGTCATTGCTGCCAGTAACAAGGATATCAAGTATGCACAGGTGGACGGTATATTAACTATATTAGCCACGATCATTTGGAAAATGCTGGTTACTGAATTTATTCCAAACGCGAGATGCGTGTACTAGAACAGTCCTAGGTGGGTAGTTATTGTAGTCAGTTCCTGTGACTCATCGGCAAGTTCGATCTGAGAGTATGCATGACTGATCCAGCTTGGAAAACTTTTGGCCGCCGACTAAAGTCGCGTACAAGTCTTCAATACTTGGTAGGGGGCATTTTTCCACTTTCGATGCTTGGTTGATTATCAATTTGTAGGCTCCACAAATACGGACGGAGTCGTCAGGTTTGAGTACAGGTACCTTTGGAGTGCCCCAATCTGAATGCTGCACCGGAAATATGGCGCCTGACTGCAGACGTATATCTGCCTCAACTTTAGGGTGTATTGCATAAGATAATGATCTAGCTTGGTAAAATTTTGACTCGGCGTCCTCTCGGAGTTTGATAGAAGCCTTGAAACGGCACATGCTTCCCAACTTTTTAAAATAACAATGAGAACTGATTCAATAATCCATTCAAACTGCCGTCTTCTACAGTGTGTTGGTTGGGTTGCATGGTCTCGGAATAGAACTGTATCCAGTCTCGACCCATGAGGTTCGGTTTGTTCCCATGTACAACGATGAACAGTAGGGTGAATTCTAGCTCCCCGTGCCTGGTTTTAACGAAACATCTGCCTAACACCTGCATTGGATCACCAGTGTACGTCTGTAATCTCGGGTTGCACGAGTGTAAAGGTGGTAGCTTTTTCATTGAATTGCGGTTTACAATGTGACCGCCGCCCCAGTATCTAGCCCATGTCAGTCGGTTCATCCTCTATCGTCAAACGTATGGTGTAAGGAGGACAGATATGAGCCAAACTGCGAATGCACCGGTAGTTAAACATAACTAGCCTCCTTCTGTTTGCTGATCTAATGGGCCAGGTTTCACAACCGTACAGTAAGGTCGAACGTACCGCTGCATTGTACACTCTGCCCTTCAGGGAGTGATGTCGCGTCGGCGCCATAGGTGGCGAAGGTTAGCAAAAGCGCATCGTGCTTTTGCCATACAGTCTATGACTTCGTCTTTAATTCCAACGGCGTTGGTAGTTTAACTTTTGAACGACTTCTAGCTGATCCCATCGAAGGGTCAGCGCAAGAGGTGGTCGCTGTCAATCTTGGAGAAAAGCTTTGTACTTGAAGAGTGCAAAGCTTAGCCCGAAACGGGTGACTGTCAGTGTTTATTTGTCCAGTGCACGTTCGGGAGCTGTTACGGATGAGGGCAATATCGTCAACATACTACAAGTCTAGAAGTCGTTCACCTGGGAGCAGCTCCACACCTTCTAAGTTACCCTGTGAATGCGATTTCTATAAATTCGTCAATAGTGAACTTGAAGAGGAAAGGTGACAGTGGGCATGCTTGTCTTGCACCGTTAGATAGTGAAGGGCGGCGACAGCTTGTCGTAAGCCCCCACTCTGCCCGAGCTACGCGCGTAAAGCGCTGACATAATATTTACATACTTCTCGGGCACACCTTTCCTTAGCAGACAGTCCCAAAGGGTACGTCGATCCATTGAATCGAAGGCACTTTTGATATCAAGGAACACGACAACGGTAGGCCGCCAATATATATGATGGTGCTCCAACAACCGAGGTAATGTGACTATGTGGTCAATGTGACCCCGACCACGAAGAAGCCCAGACGTTACAGCCGCTTACGAAATGACTTGGTAATGGTACACGTACTTTCGCACGATCCACATCATGTGTGCAGCTCTTTAATGCAACTCAGTAGCAATATCAATTTGAGAGGTCACTCGCTAAAACTGCCAGAACAGAACAGTCGCTTGGATTACCGCAGGAATTTCCTTTCCGTCTGCGTGTCACCCGTGGAAGGCTCTACCAAAATCAGTCATTTCTGCACCATCACTGTCCATATTTAAAAGATGTTTAGATGACTCACTAATCTGCACTTTGTTACCTAGTACTACACCTCCATCTCACTCCTAGTATATACTTTGGATTTATTTGGTGTTACATGTTTGTGCTGTGAAACCACACGTATCGCAGGACTCCAGCGAAACAAATGATAAGTCCCTCTTTTAAACGTAAATAACCCACGCAAAACCACTCAACGGGACATGTAAAATATTGCTTGTTAACTCGTTTACATTCACTGCTCATTGAACAATAGAGTTTATAGCGTTCTGGGCCGTGGGACAAGAGACAGTAATCATGACACGCCTATTCCTGATCATTACAAATGGTCTCAAGAGGATGGCCATCTGAACATTTTTCGATTCCAAAGGTTGGTGGGCTGGTGAGAGCAAGCCACAATATAACACTGGACTGTTATTTCGACTGGGCATACATGTGACCGACCCAGAACATGCTCGTTTTATGTCGATGAGTTCAAGCCGTTAAGTGTGTGTGCCACCAAACTACTTACGGTTACTTTCTCAGCGAGGCGATTTCGCTGCGCACCATTTCGATGTGCATGTATGGGATGACTTCGTACGCTCAGAGTAAGCTAAAAAGGCATAAAAAAGGAAGATCAACACCTTGGTCTCTTTGGAATGGCCTTGGGACAGTTCAAACCATCGATCTTTCTGTGGAAGGAGACAGGGAAAGCGCAACCCCACATTAAATCTTCTACCTAAATCTAGTAGCTTCGTCACAATCGCTACCTCGCCCTTTCTTTTACCTTATCGGCTAAGTGTAATTAAAATAATGCGATTTTCAAAGCCTCGCACGCGATGTGAGGTTTGGAGCATCATGCCTGTGAAGCGGAAGGTGCCGACGACTGCATGGTACGATTGTCAGATCCAACATGGCTCGGATCAGAGCCACTACCATCTGCTGAAACTTAATCACAACACGAGTTAGATGGCGAATGCAGTCACTTACTCTCCAACTCACTCGTTTAATATATGTTTCGAATGCTACTTGGTCTAATTCAACTCGATTTTGTTCGAAAAAAATGACTCTAAGGTAACCACCGCCACCATCGTCACATGTTATTCGCATAACAAAGTGTCCCAACGTGGGTGACTCTTCTACCCCTAGTTATCACAGTGACTCTCCAGGGTGGTCAAACGGGAAAATATTGTGGTTCTCCTATGTAATGGGTAAAAACGCTTCCTTAGCGAGTTGTTTACCCGATAGTTGATTTCTAGCAGCGAACATTTTGTATCGTCATCCACTTCGACCTCACCAACCAACAATAAATAATAATGAACAGGATGTTTCTCGACGGTGCGAGTTACAGACCAAATTTGCTGTTTGAGCATAATGTACAGCATACTCAGATGACAGCGAAAACTTCGAATTACACTATATAGTTCCAAAATAAGCTTTGCGTTGATCGATTATTTAAAATAAAATGTAGAAGTAGAGCATAGGAATAAATGTAGGCATAACCAGTAGTTCAAGCTAAGTAATACGACCATTCATGGAACCGTCAGTATAGGTAGGGCGTTCACTTGTTTGCCAATGTACTAACTATTGATCCATTGAATACCTCGGATTTTGCTACACATGTAGTTTGTCGTAATTTACCCAATCAATCAGAGATCTATTCGGTCGCAGATGTTCACTGCAGCGGAGGCGTGTTTCAGAACACATTAACCTTTTTTATCATCTACTAAATACACCACCAACGGCTGGAAAATCACCTGCGTGCCGAACAAGTTCGGTAGACAAATAAAAGTGCACTTTTCGTTTCAGTCACGAGCGACTGGCGTGGACAGCTGGAAGTGGGCTTCATTGATTATCCGTACTGCCTAACTGACCCAGATGGTCAGTGCGGAATTCCAGTCAACATGTTCACCGATGCACTTGGATTTGTTTATCTTACATCGCTTTAGTAAGGAAGTAGAAGTGTGGTTGAGCGCGCGATGTTAGGAATTAGATTCCACTTGAGAGAAGAATTAAAATGGGGACAACTGCGCATTGGGAGGAAGCCACATCCGCAGTGATATGCATTCCGCTTTAACAGTTCATCAATTAACAGCTCGGAATTCTCAGTAAATGATAGTATACAACAGAAAAATGTCGAGCGTTTCCGTAGTGACAAAGCAATCGTATTCTCTAGATCGAACCGCACATGACAAAATACTCGAACCTAATCACGCTTTCCATTACAGTGTTTGAAGGCGGAAACAAAGAAACGTTGGGTTGCAACTATTCAACAAATTACACTTCAGTTGTGGCTCTACTGCGACCGCAAAGAATCGCTGCCAATAAACATACGAGCCCACTGAAGCGAAATATGCTAAGTGACAACCTGAAGTAGATTCAGACGACTAAGCGAACGGCATCCCACGCTACGCCATCCATGAGGTTATGAAATCATTCCCGTAAAACTTATAACAATAATTCATCGCGAAATGCACATTCGTTTAACTCATCCTGCATTTATGCCTTCTAAAATATATGATTCTCTAACCAACTTAAACGCTTTGAGGGAATTTTGTCAAACTTTCAAATCACATACTTGCTGGTCTGGTAAACCGGAGGTAAAGAATAAAATCTGAAAAGAGAAACGGCTTAAAAATGTTAGCCAAAACACATTTCCACCAGTGCAACCGTCAAGTAGCTGGGAAGTCGTCAACATTTGCAACAACAAACGCAAAAACGTGGACCTAACCACTAGAAGGGAATCACGTGGAATCCGTATCCAGACGGCATTATTCGATAGTACCTCAAGAACATCGCGGCGTGAAAACCCATGGTGTTGATTTTTTGGGTCTGCACGCAACTAGGTGGTGAACAAAAGCAATTTCAAAGAGGAATAAGGATTACATAACGCCGATGTTCAAGCTGAGCTCTCTTGGTGTTGGTGCTAAGCAAAAGAGTATCGACTTGATCCCTGTATCAACACAGGAGCCTATCGGGATATACTGTGCCCGAGAATGATGAACACAGCCATGATTAGCGTTAGATGAAGCACTACACAACAATGCGTTTCCCCCCTTTCGCCGAAGCATTTATTATGCATCATCGTCTCAGCTGGCCCCTACGGAGACAGACATTGGTTACCGCGAATGCTGGCATCTTGGGATTTGTTTCCTATTTTCAAGAAGAAGCTTTATGCGCTCAGGAAGGTAAATATTCCGCTGTCACACATACCATATATCCCGCACTCCAACACCTCTTTCATTTGCAGTCGGCATTCAAGAATGTGATCACAGCATATATATATATATATATATATATGTATATATATATATATATATACATATATATATATATATATATATAAAACAACTTACACTTAAACTAGGTCTTTTTAAGCTGGCTAAATTTCATTCCACTTTATTTGGTTTGTTATGCCTCCCTGAATACTCTTCAACTAACTGGCCACGTTGTTTACATTAATTGCGCTTATCTTCGGTAACTCTGTTGCGTTTTGTAGCATTTTTAACTAACTTGTGGACATTTTTTCTTTATCGCGGATTTGTTTCTAACCAACTTAATTCATATGCTTATTTAGCTTAGAGTTATGCCACCGTTTCTGTATGCATTATCGTATTTGTTTTACTTCATCTTGTCGTTCCAGGTGATTGGCTGTTCCTTGATATCCCCGGTGTGGCTGCGCTTGATGTGCATGTTGACAAGGTGACTACCTGTCTATTACCCACCACCTCGTCCATACTGGCTCCAGGAGACAGCTGGTCGTTGCTGGAGGGGACGGGGTGCACGGTCCTTGTGGCCGTGCTAAGCTCGAAAAGTGGTTCCATGCAATCAGTGTGGAGCGGACTACGGTCCAGCCACCGCCTTGTGTGCGGTTCATTACCCAAATACAGCGTGCTTGTGTTTGCCTGTGAAGAAGTGTGGGCCGGCTCCGTTGATGAAACGTAGCTCCCATCCACACGTCTCCCGGTCTTATTCCTTCGGGTTTACACTGGATATGTGGTGTGTGGTTGGAGCTGTGCGTGGTGCAGCGCAAGCCATCCATGGTCCCTCTGTAGGCGCAGGCATCCTGTGTCTGGCCACAATGACAGGCAAATCCGAAACCGGATGCCGCCAACCATATATAATATATGAAAGTGCGCATGACACGTGTACTGCGTGGAGGTGAGTGTGGCACTGATCACAAATTGGTGCGAACCAAACTATACATATCTTTTCGTAAATCTATGTATTGCACTCCCGCCGTGAACCGGCGTAAATTTAACATTCTCTCCCTCGGTACTGTAGCGAAACGTATTGAACTGGAGAAGGCGGTGGATGCACGCCTGTGTGATGTGGACTGCATAGCCACAGTGGGCGACCTGTGGCACCACATTCGCGACCAGGTGATGGCTGCTGCCGAGGAGACCATCGGGCGCGCAAACTGTAAGCGGCCTGATTGGTTTGATGAGAACAATGCGACGATTGGCACATTGGTGTCGGAAAAGAAGGCAGCATTTGCTTCACATGTGCCACACCCCAGTGACTTGGAGAAGAACAGTCGGTTTCGCAAACTTCGACGGCGACTGACCCGAGAGCTCCGTCGCATAAGAAATGCATGGTGGACGGAGAAGGCGAAGCAAATGGAATGCTACGTCGAATGCCGCCAACACAAGGAATTCTTTGACTCCTTGAAGGTGATGAATGGATCGAGATTGGAACCGCTGAGGACGCTGATCGATGGTAGTTCAGGCGCTACCTGCCTGCAGATTAAAGACATAATGCAGATCTGTGAAAAACACTTTCACTGTCTCTTGAACATCCGTTCAGAGATCGACTGGCCTATATTGAACGGCCTGGAGCAGCATGATGTGAAGGCGAGTCTGGCGGACACGCCGACAATGGAGGAGACGCAGAGAACACTTGCTCAGCTGCGCAACGGCAAGTGTGCTGGGGCCGACGGGATACCGCCTGAAGTATTGAAACACGGCGGACCCGCGTTGGTGACAACGCTGCACACTTGGTGCAACGCGTACGTATTGAGGAGGAGGTGCCTGCTGAGCTGAAGGATGCCCTTGTGCTACCACTGTACAAGGGCAAAGGGAGCAAGCATTGTTGCACGAATTATCGTGGCATCAACTTGCTGAGTTGTGTGGGCAAGGTGATTGCCCGAATCCTGCTCAACCGCCTCGTCAGTCAGGTTTTGGAACCTAACGTGGCGGAAGAGCAGTGTGGATTCCTTTCGGGTCGCAACACTATAGATATGGGGTTTGCGGCTCGTCAGTTGCAGGAGAAGTGCAGAGAACAACACCAGCTTTTGTACTCACCTTTTGTTGATTTCACCAAGGCATTTGATACGGTGAACCGCGAGGCATTGTGGCTGGTGTTTGGTAAGTTTGGTTGTCCGCGTAAGTTTGTAAGTGTAATTGAACGTCTGCACAGTGGTATGCGAGCGAGGGTGCAGCTGAGTGGAGAGACCTCGGATGACTTTGCAGTTGTCTGTGGTGTGAAGCAAGACTGTGTCTTAGCTCCTGCCCTGTTTAATATATATCTTTATGCAATAATGGCTTGTGATTTTTGCTGCGGCTTGTGCTTATGGTGTTCCTGGGAAGTACCGTATTGATGGTGGATTGCTGAACATCCGTCGTTTCGGTGCGAGAACCCTAGTCTGTGAGACAACTGTCCGTATGTTACTGTTTGCTGACGACTGTGCGTTGTTTTCACACAGCGCGGATGAGTTGCAGCACATAACTAGTGCTCTGGCTTCGACAGCGGCCGAATTCGGGCTCACCATCAACACAAGCACAACTGTCTGTCTCTTTCAGCCTTCACCGGAGGTGCAATCTTCAATATTGCCGCGAATCAGCCTTGGTGCTGAAGTATGGGAAACCATACTCTCGCTTCTGCTACCTTGGGAGTGTGATGTTGACTGAGCAGCAGCTACACAGTGAGCTGCGTATCCGCGTGTTGAAGACAGCGGCGGCATTCGGGAAGCTCGAGTACCGAGTGCGTAACAACCATTAGCTCACCGTTGGCACGAGGCTGATGGTGTACAAATCCATGGTGCTGTCCATTATTCTATACGGCAGCGAAACCTGGGCGATGTACCGGCGAAATGTGTGATATCTCGAGCGGTTCCATCAGCAGTGTCTGCGACGAATTTTGCGCATCAGTTGGGTCGACAGAGTTGCGGACACGGAATTGTTGCGCCGAAGTGGAATGTGTGCAGTAGTCTCCATACTTGCTGAGACACCTGAGATGGCTCGGTCATGTGAGCCGTATGGATTCGAGGCGGATACCGAAACAACTCTTATATGGTCAGCTGAATATTGGGACGCGGCATGTGGGGTAACCAGGGTTAGGAAACAGTTTGTTTTTGCTGGAGGGGACGGGGTGTACGGTCCTTGTGGTCGTGTTAGGCTCGAAAATTGGTTCAATGCACTCAGTGTGGAGTGGACTACGGTCCAACCACCGCCTTGTGTGCGATTGATTCGCAACTACAGCGTTCTTATGTTTGCTTGTGAAGGAGTGTGATCCGGCTCCGTTGATGAAACGTGGCTCCCATCCACACGTCTCCCGGTCTTATTCCTTCGGGTTTACACTGGATATGGGGGTGTGGTTGGAGCTGTGGGTGGTGCAGCGCAAGCCACCCATGGTCCCTCTGTAGGCGCAGGCGTCCTGTGGCTGGCAACATTGACAGGCAAATCCGAAACCGGATGCGGCCAACCATATATATATATATATATATATATATATATATATATATATATATATATATATATATATATATATATATATATATATATATATACATGCAATAGGGTTCTCTCCTGCACCTCGGTAACGGCCTTCGTGAGCAGATTTCGCCATGCACGCCGATCAACCGCCTTCGATTCCCATGACCTGCAATCAAGATTAGAACGTGTGAGGCTCACTTTGATCATGTCCTGGTAACGTAACTTTGGTTTCCCCACGTGCCGCTTCCCAATATTCAGCTGACCATATAAGAGTTGTTTCGGTATCCGCCTCGAATCCATACGGCTCACATGACCGAGCCATCTCAGGTGTCTCAGCAAGTATGGAGACTACTGCACACATTCCACTTCGGCGCAACAATTCCGTGTCCGCAACTCTGTCGACCCAACTGATGCGCAAAATTCGTCGCAGACACTGCTGATGGAACCGCTCGAGATATCACACATTTCGCCGGTACATCGCCCAGGTTTCGCTGCCGTATAGAATAATGGACAGCACCATGGATTTGTACACCATCAGCCTCGTGCCAACGGTGAGCTAATGGTTGTTACGCACTCGGTACTCGAGCTTCCCGAATGCCGCCGCTGTCTTCAACACGCGGATACGCAGCTCACTGTGTAGCTGCTGCTCAGTCAACATCACACTCCCAAGGTAGCAGAAGCGAGAGTATGGTTTCCCATACTTCAGCACCAAGGCTGATTCGCGGCAATATTGAAGATTGCACCTCCGGTGAAGGCTGAAAGAGACAGACAGTTGTGCTTGTGTTGATGGTGAGCCCGAATTCGGCCGCTGTCGAAGCCAGAGCACTAGTTATGTGCTGCAACTCATCCGCGCTGTGTGAAAACAACGCACAGTCGTCAGCAAACAGTAACATACGGACAGTTGTCTCACAGACTAGGGTTCTCGCACCGAAACGACGGATGTTCAGCAAACCACCATCAATACGGTGCTCCACACGAACACCATAAGCACAAGTCGCATCAAAAGCACAAGACATTATTGCATAAAGATATGTATTAAACAGGGCAGGAGCTAAGACACAGCCTTGCTTCACACCAGAGACAACTGCAAAGTCATCCGAGGTCTCTCCACTTAGCTGCACCCTCGCTCGCATACCACTGTGCAGACGTTCAATTACACTTACAAACTTACGCGGACAACCAAACTTACCAAACACCAGCCACAATGCCTCGGGGTTCACCGTATCAAATGCCTTGGTGAAATCAACAAAAGGTGAGTACAAAAGCTGGTGTTCTTCTCTGCACTTCTCCTGCAACTGATGAGCCGCAAACCCCATATCTATAGTGTTGCGACCCGAAAGGAATCCACACTGCTCTTCCGCCACGTTAGGTTCCAAAACCTGACTGACGAGGCGGTTGAGCAGGATTCGGGCAATCACCTTGCCCACACAACTCAGCAAGTTGATGCCACGATAATTCGTGCAACAATGCTTGCTCCCTTTGCCCTTGTACAGTGGTAGCACAAGGGCATCCTTCAGCTCAGCAGGCACCTCCTCCTCAATACGTACGCGTTGCACCAAGTGTGCAGCGTTGTCACCAACGCGGGTCCGCCGTGTTTCAATACTTCAGGCGGTATCCCGTCGGCCCCAGCACACTTGCCGTTGCGCAGCTGAGCAAGTGTTCTCTGCGTCTCCTCCATTGTCGGCGTGTCCGCCAGACTCGCCTTCACATCATGCTGCTCCAGGCCGTTCAATATAGGCCAGTCGATCTCTGAACGGATGTTCAAGAGACAGTGAAAGTGTTTTTCACAGATCTGCATTATGTCTTTAATCTGCAGGCAGGTAGCGCCTGAACTACCATCGATCAGCGTCCTCAGCGGTTCCAATCTCGATCCATTCATCACCTTCAAGGAGTCAAAGAATTCCTTGTGTTGGCGGCATTCGACGTAGCATTCCATTTGCTTCGCCTTCTCCGTCCACCATGCATTTCTTATGCGACGGAGCTCTCGGGTCAGTCGCCGTCGAAGTTTGCGAAACCGACTGTTCTTCTCCAAGTCACTGGGGTGTGGCACATGTGAAGCAAATGCTGCCTTCTTTTCCGACACCAATGTGCCAATCGTCGCATTGTTCTCATCAAACCAATCAGGCCGCTTACAGTTTGCGCGCCCGATGGTCTCCTCGGCAGCAGCCATCACCTGGTCGCGAATGTGGTGCCACAGGTCGCCCACTGTGGCTATGCAGTCCACATCACACAGGCGTGCATCCACCGCCTTCTCCAGTTCAATACGTTTCGCTACAGTACCGAGGGAGAGAATGTTAAATTTACGCCGGTTCACGGCGGGAGTGCAATACATAGATTTACGAAAAGATATGTATAGTTTGGTTCGCACCAATTTGTGATCAGTGCCACACACACCTCCACGCAGTACACGTGTCATGCGCACTTCATGTATATCACGCTGAAGTACGATGACGTAGTTGAGTAGGTGAGCATGACCACTGCGTTGGTGCGTCCAAGTTGCTATATCACTGGCATTCTGTGAAAATCGAGTGTTCGTGATCGTCAGGCCGTGAGTGGCACACAGTCAGAGCAGCCTGTCACCGTTCGCATTCGCTAAACCAATGCCATGCGGACCGATAACTTCAGTCCACACCGATGTATCACGCCTAACGCGCGCGCTGAAAACACCCAGCAGAAATAGTCGGTCGCTCTTCGACACAGATCGTATCACGGAGGATAGCTGTGTGTAGAATTGATCATGCGTGTCATCAGGATAACAAATGGCCGGATCGTACGTGCTTATAAAGGTGGCAAACCTACCTCTTCCGAGTCGTAGGCGCGCAGTCATCAGTCGTATGCTGATGCCAGTTGCTTCACCCACGAGCTGGCTATGGAGGCGATCGGATATTGAAAATCCGACCCCATGTTCACGTGGTGCTGAGGCGGCGTTGTCCACCCAGTAGAATGTGTAGTCAGCACCTGCTTCATGCAACTTACCTTGCTCAGCGAGCCGGGTTTCACTGAGCGCCGCAATATCGATGTAGTAGCGCGCCAATTCCATCGCGACCAGTGCAGTGCGTCGCTTGGGGCGCTCACTCGAGTTCCGGTCCAGTAGTGTGCGCACGTTCCAGCACCCGATGCTGAGTGCTTTGCGCGCAAGCATACGATTGCACTGATGGGCAATCGCACGCGAGGTGGCGGTTGTGCTTCGGAGTTTGCTTGAGGGACTCTACCCGGAGCCTTTGGCTTAATAGTCTGAGCCACAAGGCAGTGGGTTATTTGGAGGTTTGGTTGAGGGGTTCCGCCCGGAGCCTTTGGCTCAACAGCCTTACCCGCAAGGCAGTAGGTGGTTTGGAGGTTTGTTTGAGGGATTCGGATCGGAGCCTTTGGCTCAATAGCCGGACCCACAAGACAGTGGGTAGCAGATCCAGCTCGGGAATGTGATTGCAGAGACAGATTAGGTTCTACTTGACGGCCGTCACACGCAGCTTTTGAGGTACTAGAATGAGTCGTATATGTTTTGCGACCGTAGTGGGATACAGCTGCGACCACGCCCAGACGCAGTTGGGTTTTGGCGGGTTTGCACCAGTTTGACCAGGGGCTACCTGGCTTGCGGCTGGCAATAGCAAACCATTGAACACCCGGGGGTGCCCTCCCACCGTCAGAGACAATGCGTGGTGCTCGTGCTCTAGGCCAATCGAGCTGTGAGCTTATCATCTGTAGACCTCCCATGACTAGGTTTTATGAGAAAAGGGCCAACGACCACTTCCTAACCTCCGAAGAGGATGGACTAGGATACTGGTAGGGCGCCCATACCTGACAGGAGAACGACTGGGGTCCTCAGCCAAAGCCTTCCATTAAATGTACACCCGAAAGGCAGCGGGTCTCGCACATGGTCAGTTCACTGACTCATGCGGATTGCTGTTGGTGTCCTGGATCTTAGCAAGGAGAAGGGCGTAACCCAACTCCCACCCAGCGGTTGCCACGAGGAGGATTCCAGGACATGAGCCAATGGCACAACAGTAGCAGCAGTTGGTAGACCATCTGGCAGGATCTAGTCACCACCAGCCTCAGCGCACCAGAGGCTCTCTCGCCATATATATATATATATATATATATATATATATATATATATACATATATATATATATATGTAAACGCTCAGCTAACCACGTTATCTGCGCCATCTGCCGAGGCTCTTGATACCCATTATTTGTCTACCCCCATGCGATTAATTATGCAATGCTCAATGTTTTCATTGCAAATCGCAACATGGATATAGAGATTTGTTTGAGATAATCTAAGTGGTTCCATTCCAACCTCCGCTGTTAGATACCTTCGTGTCCATACTGTGGAATATGCCCAGGTGTCTAACCACATACCCACTTGAGATATTCTCCAGACACAGGTGGTCATCTCCCGTGCTATTCCCTTCATTCCACATTGGCCCGGATACCAACTGTACTCACCATCCTATGCGGTGTAAAGCGAATCAATCGCGTAGGGTTGTTGGACCCACTAAAAGAGCTGATTTGCCTTATTTATGCGTATTGCAAAGACCCGGTTGTACTAGGACTGAGGTAAGTATATATTGCAATTAAGTTGTATTTCGTTTAATTGTACCGTAGTTAACGTCTCGCCTTCCTTTCATGGTCGGACCAGGGAGTTTCTACGTGTCACTCGAGCCTCACATAAATAGCTTATCGCCACAGTTGAATATACAGTCACATCTGCCAACGGTTGGATAATTGGATGTTATGCAAGTTACTTCCTGTAAATGGGCTAAAACAGCTTGAACACTTTTTCGAAAGCCGAATGTAGGACAGGACGCAGCGGTGTTTACCAGATAGCGTCATAGCGGATAGCAGGGAATGTAATATTACAGGCTTCTAACGGGTCCTGCAGAGAACGTAGACAGAACCGGCGCAGTGTTTGTAGATACACTGCATTTGATTTACTAACAGCGTGCTTGCATGCAAATCCCTTATTTCAGGTGGTGGGTTTGCAATTTTGTCCTAATGCTTTTCTTTCTCATATAAATGTCTACCAGTACTCTCTTCTCTAAACTTGCACACGTCGCTTAAGCCAATTGTAGTTAATTTCGATAACATTTTCGTGTTTGTAGCATTTCCGTAAAATCAAGTTCCTGACCTCGTGAACTTACCTCGTATTCTTTGGTAAACAACTTATTTCATATGCGCAATAATTTAAAATTTATGTCACTTGCTTTATGCATTACTCGATTTATTATATTTGCTCTCCTTCTCTCAAGTGATTGGCTGATGGTTGATATCCCCAGTGTGGCTGCGCTTGATGTGCATGTTGACATGGTGCCTACCTGCCTATTACCCACTACCTCGTCCATACTGGCTCTAGGAGACAGCTTGTCTTTGCTGGAGGGGACGGGGTGCACAATCCTTGTGGCTGAGTTAGGATCAGAGTGGTTCCATGCACTCAGTGTGGAGTGGACTACGGTTCAGCCACCGCCTTGTGTGCGCTTGATTCCCAAATGCAGCGTGCTCGTGTTTGCCTGTGGAGTGTGGGCCGGCTCCGTTGATGAAACGTGGCTCCCATCCACACGTCTCCCGGTCTTATTCCTTCGGGTTTACACTGGATATGTGGTGTGTGGTTGGAGCTGTTGGTGGCGCAGCGCAAGCCACCCATGGTTTCTCTGTAAGCGCAGGTATCCTGTGGCTGGCCACAGTGACAGGCAAATCCGAAACCGGATGCCGCCAACCATGGATCTTAGTACATTTCTTCTCGTATGACAACGTGACTTATTGCGGGTTGCAATATGAGGTCAATGTATCCCATCTCAAATTTCTCTGTACGTAGGCTCCCTTTGTATTGCCGCCACCTTCAGGTAAATGCAATGCGATTCAGACGAGTCATCAATGTTGATTTCGGAACAGCGGCAACACGATGTGACGTCCAAATCGGCAAAGGTAGCATTCTAAGCACTGATGAACTGGTCGAGATATGCTAACAGTCAGAACGAATGACCAGGGGAAAATAAATACTAACACACGACGGATTGCTTGGTGGTTCTACATCCCTGTTGATTCCTGCTCACTTCGGATGACAGATGACCGGATCGGCTCTCGTTTTACCTTCTGACACGGATACCCTGCAGTGGACATAATGGCACTATATCTCTGCCAACTTAAAAAGTTGCTTACTCCATCTCAGTCATTTTCTTTGTCATCCTAATGCTATATCCCGCATGTAAGTTGCGCTTGGGTACAGTTTCATTCTAGAATGTTTAACTACTGACTTGGTGCAATGTATTATCCTTATTGCACCTGCCTAGAACGGATAAGCCACATCTAACCTACCTTTATGGGGCGTACTTAACTCATTTGTATTTCGCGATGACTTCACGTGTTGCCCATTACAATGTTGTACTTATCATGACCTATGCTATTCTTGCTACCATTTTAAGTGGAGTCTAGTATGGTGACATACCGAGACGGTGAGCTACGGCATCTTGGTATTATTATTATTATTATTCTGGCACGATTCACATCACTATGTAGACTGCATGGTATTACTCACCAGACTATGCTACCTACATTCTGCTCCTTGAAATCCATTTGCAGATTACATAACTGTAGCTTGACCAGCTGCCCAACGCTAACTAGCACGACGCTTAAAGAGCCGGTGCATCGCAGAACAATGGTTCAGTTCATCCATGAGCTCATTCGTATTTGACGTGCGCGCGGTGTTTCCGAGAGAATTGTGTTTGATACGGATCACTTCTAGGGTGACAAATTATTGAGTGTTCCAATTCGTTAGATACGCTTGAATCAAAAGATTACTAGCGCTTGGCCGCTTACAGTGCGCATAAAGTGTAAAGTTTGACATTTGGAACACAATGCTCAACGACTGTCCCTCGTGTGACGATGTTGGGCTACGCATTCGAAGAGAAATTTCCCTGGAAATTCTGTGGTAAGTGAACAATCCCGACAATTAACCGACTAGCGATCATCACTATGTCGCCAGTTCATGTTACGCAAAGCAGGTTAGTGATGAGAGTGAGCATAGTTATATTTCCAGTTGTTCATCAGCCCTACTGAATTTACCGGGGCTTACGAAAACGCACGTACTATGCGGATGGAAGGCGGAAACGCAGAGACGCTTACTAGAAATTGCATTGCACATGGCCAATCTTTTGGATGGATTAAGTAAAAGGTTGAACCTAACGGGAATAGTACGTCAGTGTGTTAGCATATTACAATGGAAAGGAATCTGCGCATAGCGACAATCGTTTTATGAGCACCGAATGGTTGCACCCGAGACGTATGTTACAGATTGTTATCACACAGCTTATGACCACAGCAGAATACACATCGGTATATACAAACGGTTGAATAGTTGGACATTTGTAAAACAATGAGAACACTGTCTGGAAATTCGCATGCTTGCCAGTGGACAGCAGGACTTAGTTGATGTCATCTGTCAATATCAAAGGTTGCGCATTAATCGTAATTGAGTATCTGCACACACCTCGGGCAGCAGATGACCGAATCGATCAGCGACACAGAGAGCCAGAAGTGGACACTCCATCGTATGCTGTGCGATCTCCCACATCAGCTACGCAAACCAGACTGTATATAGAGACGGCAACAAATAACTGCACACTATTTTACTGTACCACTTGTTTATTTACCATTCTACCTAGCAGTTGCATTACTATTCCTACACTGGATTACTTCAAATATGGTTGCCCAAGACTTAAGGCTGTCACGTTTAAATGTTGAAGAAAACATCAACCGTTCGTATTGGGTACTTACTGTTGGGCCTGCGAAAATGGCTGTTAGCCTGACCTCCAAACGAAACATATACACGTTTGTAGTACCATGGGTCATGAGGTCTAATCTGTCTCTATCCAGTTTTTGACAGATCATAGATAATTTTGGTAGAACGCAAGTGCATATGTTGTATTCGAACTGCCATTGGACAAGGATGACCCCAATGCATGGATATATGTATACCGAATGAATTCGACGAGGATATTAATACCGCTTTTGTACAGCCAAATTAGTGCAGGAAAGCGGCACTTGGACAAACCGAAAATAACATTACCAGAACATGAAGGTGAGTTTATGGCAAAATCATGTTGATTTCAGGTGTTTCGAATCCAAGGCAAATTTGATCGATGCGAATTCCGTGGACTGCTCAAAGGGCGGTGGATCAGGTGCTGGAGAAGGTACTATTGCACGCAGAATAGAAGCACCATGAGTACGCTCCCATTCGATTTACTAATCCATGCCAACAAGGCAGCGTATGTGGTACGTTTGCATGGGTGATGAGTAGTCTAGCATTTCGGAAGATGTTGTTTGAGCTCCACGGTGTGGTTGCGCCTGATGTGAATGCTGACAAGGTGCCTACCTGTAAATTACCCACTAACTCGTCCATACTGGCTCCAGGAGACAATTGTTCGTTGCTGGAGGGGACGGGGTGTACCGTCCGCGTGACGGTACTAGGCTCAAAGAGTGGTTCCATCCTGTGTGGAAATGGCTACGGTCCAGCAACCGCCATGTATACGTATGTTGCGCATGATTTCCCAATAAGGCCGCAATGTTTCTCTTCTGCTTGTTGAAGGAGTGTGGGTCAACTCCGATGATAAAACGTGGCTCCTATCCACACGTCTCCCGATCGTATTCCTTCAGATTTACATCGGATATGGGGTGTGGGTGCAGCGTAAGAAACCCATGGTTCCTCTGTAGGTGCAGGCGTCCTGTGGCTGTCCCCAGGGTCACAGTGACAGGCTATATATATATATATATATATATATATATATATATATATATATATATATATATATATATATATATATATATATTCACAGTCCGTTAACAGACATTGTGCCATCAGAACCACGGTAGGAGAAAAAGGTGAAGAAGATGGGAACGCTAATGCGACTAAAAATATGGGAAACGATTTTTTTGGTTTTACACACGCCATTTTGTATTTTTTGTTTTGTGAGTTTTTGTGTGCATCAAAGGGATGGTGAAATTGCGGAACAACATTGCCGCCACTGATGTCTGTTGCGAGCCATGACGTCCAATGTTTCCAACCACTGCAATTCAGCATCTCGTGGTCCCCAACCTGGAAGGCGGACTGGTCCGACTGCTGCCAAACTTGAGGTCGTCTTCTTCATACTCCTTCTCCACGTCATTGGCTGTCCACCGCGGCACTTTTTCCAATCTCTCCCTGGAAGTGCAAATAGCGCTCGACGTGGAAGGCGATGGGCTGGCATGCGCAGAACGTGCCCGAGGCAACGCATGCGATGTCGGAGAATAACCTCCTGAAGACTGGCACTATTCGCCCCAAGCACGCGGTCTCGCACCTCTGCGTTGCTTACGTGGTGTTGCCACCACACCCCAGCAATCCTTCGTAGACAGCGATTGTCGAAGACTGACAGCAGCTTCATATCTTCCGAGCGAATAGGCCAAGTCTCACAGCCGTACAAGAGTACTGCACGGATGGAAGCATCGTACACCTTGCCCTTGACCTTGAGACTGACATCAAAACGACGCCATAGGTGTCTCAGTTTGATGAATACAGGGCGGGCCTTTGCAATCCGTTGTGAGACTTCATCTCCAACACCGCCACCAGCCGTGATACAACCCCATAGATAAGTAAAGCAAGAGACTTGCTCCAGAACATGTACAGCGATGGAGAGCGCGGGTTCAGGCACCTGCCAGTCCTGGCGCAGCGTTTTACATTTTTCCGGAGTGAAGCATAAGCCGTACTTAAACGCCTCCATCGTCAAGCGGTCTAAAGCGCTGTGGACGGACTGTGGGTTGTCCCCCAGTGTAACGTCCACCGTGAACGTTGAATAACGCGTAGCCAAAGATCCCGAAATCAAAACAAGTTGGATCACAAATACTACGGTACTATTAAAATATATACAGTGGATAATTGGGACATACTTCAATTGTTCAGTATCCCGGTGTATGCAAGTTGACAACAAGGTCAGTAAACAATAGGAGGGACGCGTTGTCTACGCCGGACAAATCAAGGGTACAAATCACCACACCTGAGTGCTACAAATATTAAGAGTAATAGCGTTGACCAATCAGGGGACGGCCCAATCACAGGGTGAGAGTTTAATGGCATGCATAACATGGTGTTTGGACAAGCGACCAGTGAATGGGGGAGGGGTGCGAGATATGTCCGGGCTGAACGTGTCCTGTTCGGCGAAGAGTAGGGTTGGAGATCCAAGGTCGTCGGTAGACGCACACGCACGGAACCAGTGCCGGTGATTAGCATGCACACACAGACACACATACAACGCTAACAATGGGAATGTAAGGAGGCACACGTGAACGCTGGTCGATATCCATCAACGACCGGCCAAGCTGTGCAGACTAGACCACGAAGCGAAGAGTAGAAGAATTTCATGGGTAAATAAGTGCGTTACACTGCCTTCGAAATTCTTCTGCGATTGACGTCTCGTACGTCCCCGACTCCACTCTGGCTCTCGGTCCTACAACTGCCTACAGTAGCGCTCCTTAGAAAAACAGAAGGGAAAGCAACACAACCACACGAGAGCGTCTTGGCAGGAGCCGTTTTCCATGACTCCCACCAAGCGCCGTTCGTGGGCGTCTGTGGGCATCGAAGCGCTTGGGTGAAAGCCGTTTTCCATGACTACCACCCTGCACTCCAAGCCAGACTTAAGCGCTGCTATTCATCGCCCTCCAGGCGGCACACCTTTCTGACATCTCTTTTTACTATACCTGAGTTCGTTCTAATGTACACCCTCCCTATATAAACCGTCATTGCTGGCTTCACAACTCACGACTCGACCCAGCGGCCAACAACCCCTTGGTAGTTTCTCGGAAGCCACCAACACTAATTCGTCTTTTTCTACAGACTTGGTCGGAAGCTGCCACTTCTGTCGAGATTGTAATGTTGTTATGTATTCTTTTAACCATCTCTTCCAGAATCCCGTGGCTACGTGGGCTACTTGCTTCCAGCGCTTAGTATACCTGTCTCTGATGTCGATGTCTGGTAGCTGCAAGGTTTCGCATCGTATGAGAAGTAGGCTGTTCGGGGTTAATGGAGGAGCATCTTGGCTATCGGAGGTGGGTGGAACTAGCGGGCGATTGTTTAGAATCCGTTCTACCTCGACGAATACAGTGGCTAGGGAGTCATCAGTAAGGCGTTGCTCGTTGCATACGCCGTACAATATTTTCCTTACAGAGCGGATAATTCTTTCCCACACCCCGCCCCTGTGACTTGCAAATGGTGGATTGAAATGCCATTGCACACCACGAAGGCATAGCTCTCCGTCAATCCGTTTTTGATCCCATTTTTTAACACCATCACGTAATTCCCTAACCGCCCCGACGAAATTCGTTCCGTTGTCACTATATACTTCTGATGGGCAGCCCCGTCTGCCGACGAAACGGATGAATGCCGTAATGAATGCATCAGTCGAGAGGTCGTGGGCTGCTTCCAAGTGCACTGCCCTGGTTTGCAGGCAATTGAATATGCACCCAAAGCGCTTTTCCACAGTCCTTCCTCGCTTTACAACAATAGGGCCAAAGTAATCCACACCCACATTCTTGAAAGGAAACCAACCAATTTCCGCCCTGGCACAGGGTAATGGTGCCATCTGTTGCTGGCACGGAGTGGCGGTGCGCTTCCAGCAGCGGATGCAGCTTCCGACCACTCGCTTCACTGTTTTAGCCCCATGCAGTATCCAGTACTTGGTGCGGATCGCACTTAGCACGTGATGCACTCCACCGTGGCCTTCTGAGACGTGGAAATGACGCACCAGCGCCTCGACAACTGGGTGCCTACTGGGAAGGATAGCAGGGTGCTTCAAACTCTCCTCGTAGTCCGTGTAGTTCAACCGCCCTCCGACGCAGATAATTCCCTCGATCAGAGTTGGGTACAGGCGACGGATTGGGTTTCGTTTTTTTCCATGCGTGACTAAGGTGGGTCGATTGATTGCTGCACGCTTTAAGGTTTGTCAGTTCGTTGCTGAACGTCTCGCGTTGCACCATGCGCAGGATGTCTTTCCTGGCATCTTCTATCTCGGAAACTAACAGCGGACCTCTAGCATATACCAGATGCGCATTGTGACGGGATAGTAACCAGCATTTGAAACGAACCAACCAAGCTACTGCCTTCAGTAATTTGGCCCAACTCGAAAAATACGTCAGCAGTGGGTTCGCGGGGTTTGTTGATGTAGCATTTATGGAACTACTTGGCTTTTTTAATTCCACATTTGCCATGCTTTCCGTTGGGGTATACCCGTGTACCCAGGAGCAGTCGGTTTGTAGGAGAAAATCCGGTCCTCCTACCCACGCTCTCCATTCGCTCAACTTCAGGGTTCCCCTCGAGGTCAAGTCTGCTGCGTTATCCTTCGACCGAACGTGGTTCCATTGCGTCGGTTCCGACAGCTGTTGTATGGCGGCAATTCGGTTAGCGACAAATGTACTGAATCTTGTCGACTTATTATAGATGTAGTGCAGCACGATTTGCGAGTCGGTCCAATACCGTGTATCTCGTGGACTCATACTCAGACTATCTGCGAGTATCTGATTAACTTTCGCTGCCAACACTGCCGCTCCAAGTTCTAACCGGGGTATAGATGTTGCCTTCAATGGAGCAACTTTGGATTTTGCAAGCAAGTGAGAGCAATAAGGCTGACCCAACGCAGAGGTGTGCCGCAAATATGCGACCAAACCATACCCATTTTCAGAGGCATCGCTGAAAATGTGCAGCTGTGCGCGTTGCTCAGAGGTCTCTATGCTCCGCAGCACACAACGAGGAACCGAGAGTTGGCCAATAGACAAAGTGTGATTAATCCATTGCTTCCACTCTTGCTCGTCTGACGGCTGGAGAGGGTCATCCCAACCCAGTCCTCTTCTACACAATTTCTGTAGAAGCACCTTGGCTGGTAGAAGCAAAGGACACACTAATCCGAGGGGATCGAACATCGATGATATGGTTGACAGGATGCTCCGTCAAGTTGCCAGGCAGTTGCGAACGCTGAATCGGAACCAAAACTGATCTGTCTCAGCGTTCCATTCGAGCCCAAACGTACGATCATTGCAGTGTGAGCCAACAACGAGTTCTTTAGGCGCTCGTGCCCACTCGGTAGGGGATTTAAATCTAGGGCCTTCGTCTTATTAGAGATCCATTTCCGCAGCCTGAATCCCCCTTTGGCTAACAGTTCACATAGGGCACGGACTATCTCTTCTAGGGTGGTGGAGGAGTCTACATCTGCCTCATAGTTCATTTGTTTCAATGTGATGTGGCAGTTCTCCATCTTAATGGCCTATTCCGACAGGGCATCTGCGTTGTTGGGAATGGACTTCGCGCCCTGAAGTAGGCCTTCTATCGATGCCCTAGCAATGTAGTGTGCTTGCCCGAAGAGGTCTCGAAGGATACGTCGAGCTCTTTCATAACCCTGACCGGGCGGCAGCATTACGTAGTTGCCAATAGCCAGTCTAGCTCGTCCCTTACAGTAATGAATGAGGTAGAGCAGACGTCTTCCGTCATCTACCACCTTGCTCTCCACATAGAACTCAAACTGCTTGACGAACCTCCAGTAGTCAGCTGGGTGCCCATCGAAATAAGCCAGCTCTACTTTGGGGAGACCAGCTTCCGCAATAAGTGGGACGAGAGCGGACGCTATAGCGTTTCCCAACGTGGCAGTGGGGAGGTCAATCGGCAAATCGTCATAACAACCGGCGGATGGTTGATTCGCAGCCGCCGCAGCACATTCCGTGACAAACTCGTCAACTCTGTTTGACGAATAAATAGGGAGTGCGGGTAGGTCTACATCGCCTTGTTCGTCTTCCAGCAAGGCGCTACGCTGGCCGAATTCGACCTCCTGTCTAGCCTTCAACAATCTACGCTGTGTGCTAAGTTCCTGCTCCCTAGTTTCTAGTTCTAGCTCCTCCTTGAGCTGCTTTTCTTTCAACTCAGCAAGCAGGAGCTGTGAGCGCGTACTGCTAACTGAATTTCTAGAGCTAACCCGAGAGCCAGAGTGAGAGACAGCATCAAGAGGGACTTGCCTTGACTTGGATGAGTCCTTTGTCTGGGTGGATGCGCGGGTGACTGGCATTGTGAAGAGGAACCAATTTGGCAATCTGTCGAAGCGAGAACCAAATTGAAAACTGTAACGTCCACCGTGAACGTTGAATAACGCGTAGCCAAAGATCCCGAAATCAAAACAAGTTGGATCACAAATACTACGGTACTATTAAAATATATACAGTGGATAATTGGGACATACTTCAATTGTTCAGTATCCCGGTGTATGCAAGTTGACAACAAGGTCAGTAAACAATAGGAGGGACGCGTTGTCTACGCCGGACAAATCAAGGGTACAAATCACCACACCTGAGTGCTACAAATATTAAGAGTAATAGCGTTGACAAATCAGGGGACGGCCCAATCACAGGGTGAGAGTTTAATGGCATGCATAACATGGTGTTTGGACAAGCGACCAGTGAATGGGGGAGTAGGGTTGGAGATCCAAGGTCGTCGGTAGACGCACACGCACGGAACCAATGCCGGTGATTAGCATGCACACACAGACACACATACAACACTAACAATGGGAATGTAAGGAGGCACACGTGAACGCTGGTCGATATCCATCAACGACCGGCCAAGCTATGCAGACTAGACCTTGAAGCGAAGAGTAGAAGAATTTCATGGGTAAATAAGTGCGTTACACCCAGCAAGGCGATATCATCGGCGTAGTCCAAGTTCGTGACTCTGTCTCCAGGGAGGAGCTCAACGCCGCAGTCCTGAACACCTTCCAGTGCTCCTTGGAGAACATCATCGATGGCGAAATTGAAGAGGAAAGGTAAAATAGGGCAACCTTGGCGAACACCGCTGGCCACAGCAAATGAAGAAGAGTGCGTGCCAATCCGGAAACGGACGTCGCCATATGAAATATATGGTTGGCGGCATCCGGTTTCGGATTTGCCTGTCAATGTGGCCAGCCACAGGATGCCTGCGCCTACAGAGGGACCATGGGTGGCTTGCGCTGCACCACCCACAGCTCCAACCACATACACCATATCCAGTGTAAACCCGAAGGAATAAGACCAGGAGGCATACGGATGGGAGCCACGTTTCATCAACGGACCCGGCCCACACTCTTCCACAGGCAAATACAAGCACGCTGTATTTTGGAATCAAGCACACACAAGACAGTGGCTGGACCGTAGTCCGCTCCACACTGATTGCATGGAACCACTCTTCGAGCCTAGCACGACCACAAGGACTGTGCACCCCGTTCCCTCTAGCAGCGACAAACTATCTCCTACAGACAGTATGGACGAGGTAGTAGGTAATAGACAGGTAGACGCCTTGTGAACATGTACATCAAGCGCAGCCGCACCGGGGATGTCAAACAACAGCCATCACTTGAAATGACAGTAACAAATAGAATATATCTGTTAAAGAATACGGCTATGCAGACATAACTCTTCCCTAAATTAGCTTATGAAGTATGTTGGTTAGCAACGAATCCGCGATAAGTAAAAAAATGTCCAGAAGTGACTCAGGAAATGCTACAAACGCAATAAAGTTAACGAAGATAAGCACAATAACTGTAAACAACGTGGAAATTTAATAGAACATTATTCCGGTAGGCAGAACAAATCAAATGTAGTGGAATGAAATTTATCCAGCTTACAAAGACTTAGTTTAAGTGTAAGTTGGTTTAGCCCAAATGCGGTGACGAAGCATCATGAATGCAACATCAGCCTCAGCATGGGACATATATATAAATATAAATACATATATATGTATATATATATGTATACATATATATAAGCTGTGGTACAGATATTGTGCCATCGGAATCATGGATGAATAAGAAAATGGTAGGAATAATAAGAAAAGTGTAACGACAACAAACACTAATTGGAGGGTCAAGTTTGGACTACACCTTGTGTGACTGGATTGCGACCCGCAATCTCAATGTAATGGACTGTGATTCACATTGAAATGAACCTTAGTCACTGCGATCACTAGGACCGTATTCAAAGTAGATGGAAATTGGGTGTTGCCCACCCGAAAACACTGCACAACCACGATGCGTTTCGATGTAATTTCATCTCATCAGGTGGAGACAGCAAGATTTGAACCCACGACCATTGGAATAGTAGCCGAAACCACGACTCCTTTGGCTACCGCGTCACGGTGGGCAACGCTTTTTGTCACAACGGTAAATGACTAATTGGAGGGTCAAGTTTGTATTACACGTTGTGTGATTGGATTGCGACACGCAACCTCAATTTAATGGACTGTGATTCACATTGAAATGAACCTTAGTCACTGCGATCACTTGGACCGTATTCAAAGTAGATGGAAATTGGGTGTTGCCCACCCGAAAACACTGCACAACCACGACGCGTTTCGATGTAATTTCATCTCATCAGGTGGAGACAGCAGGCCTCGATCCTGCGACCATTAGAAATCGTAGACGAAACCTCTACTCATTTGGCTACCGGGTCAAGGTGGGCAACGCATGGCACAACGGTAAATGACTAATTGAAGGGTCAAGTTTGGACAACATGTTGTGGGTTGGGATTGCGACGCGTAATCTCAATGTAATGGACTGTTGCGGGTGTCGATATATTCCTAAACCTATAGATGCGATTCGACATACAATGGTCTCGCAGTATGTTTTCTCCACTTATCCACTGGTCTGCGCATCCACGAAGGCAAATTAATGAACTCGCCTCTTGGAAAATAGGTACGAAATCCAGAGAGACCGCACTAATATGGTCTGTAGCATGTGAATATGATTTTATTACAGCAGTATTGAACCCGTTCCCATGTAAAGCAGATCCAAATATTCCATTCTCGCGTGACGGCAATCGCAACAGTAGCACAAACTGTGTATTTTCATCATTTTGCGGATGAACCGGGCCCGAGCACTATGCACACTGGATGCCCTGAACGAGGCAGGGGACTTATACCTTCGTCAACAATAGTTGTTTTTTACTTGCTTATAGATAATAAACAGTGACAATTTCCTACGTTTTCCGACAGAAAATGAAGCTGCTCTGCCAGCTGACTACTACAGCGCTCTACGCACCAGAGGTGTCACCTTAAATACACGATCTCGGCTGACTACTTCAGAAAAACAGAATAGGTTACTTGAGAGAGTTCGTGGCGGACAAACCCAGACAATAATCACAATTCCTGATATCACTGCGCGACCGCTTCGTCCTACTG
This sequence comes from Dicrocoelium dendriticum, assembly GCA_944474145.2. Classification (NCBI taxonomy): domain Eukaryota; kingdom Metazoa; phylum Platyhelminthes; class Trematoda; order Plagiorchiida; family Dicrocoeliidae; genus Dicrocoelium; species Dicrocoelium dendriticum. The sequence continues at coordinate 33,141,710 of OX104059.1, read as the reverse complement.
GGACTCGTCAGTAGTACGCATTCCCATGGCTGGCTTTCCGAACAACCTCCTCGTGGTGCCAGCTGTGGTCCGGGTTTTCCCGTTCCAGCAAACGGTTAGGCGGGAGTGTTCCCGGACGTGGTGGGCTTTCGCCTAGCAAGCGTTCTCGCTACAAAAAGCCACAAATGTCTCTTTAATAACCCTGCGACGTGGCGTCGCCACTAAATAAAGTCACTGCACCTCGTTCCTCCCTGAGAGGCATCGTACTTCAACGGTGTGTTGGGCCCCTGGTCCTTCACGGACCGAAAGGCGTATGAACCATCTATTTGGTCACCGGCTCCCAACAAGTTGCGACACCCTCACTTCGCCCTGCTGCCTTGTACGTTAGATCTTTGATCAAAGGCTCGGGGTAGGGCCCCTTATGACAACCCTCTACTTCAGTCTGGGCAACCGGCTAGTATCACGCCCACTGACGAATCATGGACCACAATGCTTACTACTGCTTCTGCTATGCCCAACTTCTATCCTAACTCAACTGCCTAACCTCCACTCACAGATCACCCCACCTCCCGTCCTTCAAATATATGTATCTTATGTCTTCTTCAGTCATTGTCACAAACGACCCACGTCTCGCAACTGATGGAAGTAACATCCAAACTCCAGGTTTTCAATGTCCTGCGATCGCAGCCGCCTCTCACTCCACCGAAGCCCCAGCTCTTCTTCGACTTTGTTCCCATACATCCTCGCAGCGTTCAATATTCGAACTTGGATGCAGATCGGACGACAAGCGTGTCTGGCCCGTATTCTTGCAACGCTTTCGGTAGACATGTTGCCTCTCAGAGACCAGAGTACAAGACTAGCGCCGCCATCAGAATGGCCACTCAGTTAAACCCTAATGCGAAATACCACTTGCGGCTTTTCTGAGACCCAGAAGCTGCCGCCACTGGCCAAGCTGGTGTTGGGGTTGTACAGAGTGCCAGAGCTGAATCAGCTTTGCTTGACTGGGTCCCAGTCAACAATCGGCCATGTGCAGTCAGACTACGAGATTCATGTAACGCAAACAGGCGGCGAGACGTTAAGGGTGCCTTGTATGGCGTCTCCGCTTACACCCCTACAGACTGCAGCTCGGATGCAGTCAAGGATAGCTTTTACCAGCAGCTACATGAACTTCTGCGTTCCTCCAAAAGGACTGATATAGTCATTCTTGCCAGGGATTTTAACGCACGGGTTGGCCACCTTCCACCAAGCGAGCACCACCTTGGGGGTAGTTTTGGTCTCGGTGGCAGTCGATCAGACAATGGAGACAGACTACTTGCTCTTTGCTCTGATCATCGCTTGTTTCCTTCGAGTACTAGTTTTCGGCATTCGAGGAGACACACTGCTACCTGGCGCCCGCCCTCACAAACGCAAGAGTGCTCCCAGCTTGACCACATAGCAATCAGCTACAGATGGCGCGGAAGCGTAACGGACTGCCGATCGTACTGGTCAACTTATCTAGACTCCGATCACGCATTGGTTCGTGCTAAGATTTGCATGCGTTTCGGAGGATTACCGAAACGCGCTCACTACCGACCGAACGTCGCAAATCTACAAAACACTGCGATTTTAAAGAGGTACCAAGCCTCACTGTCAATCTTGCTTGGCTCAACTATTGACGGTGATCTCGATTCGCAGTGGGCGCAGATCAAAGATGCCTTAGTTTCTATCAGTATCGACATTTGCAGGTTGCCCACTACTCATCGAAGCATTGGATTTCAGGCGTCTTTTTATTGCTAATGGACAAACGCCGCTTGATCACGTCGGATTCCAGACACAGTGACGAACGCCAATTCCTTGGTCGAGAGTTGCGCAAGAGTCTGAAAATGGACCGCGAAGCTTCGTGGTGTGAACGTGCTACGGAGATGGAGCTTGCTAGTCACTCCGGTAATACCAGAAAACTTTTCCATCTCATTCGAGTCACCGAAGGTGTTCGATCTGATATAAGTGAAACAATATGCGAAGAGGATGGCACCTTAATCACCAATCTTCAACGACGGTTGGAGCGATGCGCCGAACATTTTGGCTCGCAGTTTTGTTGCCCACAGCTCCATCCGGCGCTCGCAGTGGTGCCGAGTAGTCTACCCCCACAGATCCTCCCTCTTACCAGGAACTCGAGCAGGAGCTCCGCCACATGAAGCGTTATAAAGCCCCGGCCCTGATGGTCTTCCTCCAGCTCTATTTAAAGATGGTGGTGCCTCGCTGGTTCGAGAACTCACCGCTTTTTTCCCGAAAATTTAGTCGAAAGAGAAAGTTCCGTCATCTTGGGGTGAATCGATAGTCGTACCCATCTTCAAAAAGGGCTTGCGCACAATCTGTTCCAACTACAGAGGCATAAGCTTAGTCCCTGTGGTTTGCAAACTGCTGTTGTCTATCATACTTCGCAGGCTATCCCCAAATGTGCAAACCGTTGCAGCGAGAAGAACAAGCTGGGTTTGGCCATGGTCGCGGCTGCATCGATCAAATCTTCACACTCCGCCAGATCCTCGAGCTCCGCCATGTGTATCAGAGGCCAACATTTCACCACTATGCGAGGTGGAATGTTCAGTGCGGTTATATGCAGTGTATAATCCTGCAGAATCATACACTGCATATCACCGCACTGAAGATGCCACCTCGCATAGTGGTGAAACGTATGCAATCCTTTTATCAAGCTCGGAAAGCGATCAACAGGTGAGATTCCTATGTTCTTAGCTATCCATGCGGTCTTCGACTCTTTCGCTTGCACGGTACTGTGGCACTGCCTATTGAGGAATGGTGTCCGCGATAAGTTAGACTCCATACTGCGCGCTCTCTATAGCCTGACTTTTTGCAGAGTAACGGCTTATGGCAAGCTCACGCCTTCCTTTGTGGTCTCCAGTGGAGTTCGACAAGGATGCCATATCTCTTCGTTGTTATTCAACATTGCCACTGATGATGTCTTGAAGAACTCTCTAGGCGATTCGTTGAACGCTGGCGTTGAGCTCCTCCCAGGTAGTCAAGTTAATGATTTGGACTATCCTGATGATAACATCATGCCGCGTGACGAACCACAAGTCGTCCAATTTGCACTAAACCGCTTGGCGAATGAAGCATCAAAGTATAGTATGTACCTTTCCCTATCCAAATGCAAGGCTGTCTTTCAAGACTGGCAGGTGCCTCTGCCAGCACCATTCTTAGTGGTGAGACACTAGAGGTTGCGGATAGCTTTGTCTACTTGGGAAGCTGCATCACTGCTGGCGGGACCGTTAGAGACGAGATTGCGACACGCATCTCGAGAGCACGCCTTGCTTTTTTTAGCCTGAGGCAATTGTGGCGTCGCCACGACATTCGTCTCTCCATCAAAGGGCGGGTCTATTGTGCAACTGTTCATGCTGTATTGTTGTACGGATGCGAGACCTGGCCCATTCGTAAAGATGACTTGCGCACGCTATCCGCCTTCGAGCACCGCTGTCTGCAGTCCATTGCCCGTGTGTGGTGGCGGCACCACGTAAGCAATGTGGAAGTTAGACAGCGCATCTTGGGACGTGGAAGCTACTAGCTCGAGGAGCGCGTCTCGCTGCATCAACTGCGTTGGTTGGGACACGCATTGCGCATGCCTGTCCAGCGTTACCCCCGTCGTGCGTTGTTTGCGGTTGCTGGACAGGGTTGGAGAAGATGGTCTGGTGGACAGCGTAGAACATGGAGAAGCCGCATGAAAATGCTGACGAAACAGTTGGCCTCGGCCGGTTGTTGTCGACCACCTGGTTTGGGTCCGAGAGATGCGGATACTTGCTGGTTGAAGACCCTGGAAGCCATGGCTCAAGATCGATGTTATTGGCGGACGTGTGCACCGTTGTGCCTAATTCCACCCCCTAAAACACTGAAAAATATTTTAAAAACTGTGAGTGGTAAGCTGGACAAAAAAGGCATTTGTTGTTGTCGTTCTTTTCTTATTATTCATACTGTTTTCATATTCATCCATGATTCCGATGGCACAATATCTGTACCATAGCTTGTGCATTATATATATATATATATATATATATATATATATATATATATATGGCCAAAGGCGGCAGCTTCTGGGTCTCAGAAAAGCCGCAAGTGGTATTTGGCGTCAGGGTTTACCGATGTGGCCATTCTGATGAAGGCGCTAGTCTTGTAATCTGGTCTCTGAAAGGAAACAGATGTCTACCAAAAGCGTTGCAAGAGAACGGGCCAGACACGCTTGTCGTCCGATCTGCATCCAAGTTCGAATATTGAACGCTGCGAGGATGTATGGGAACAAAGTCGAAGAAGAGCTGGGGCTTCGGTGGAGTGAGAGGCGGCTGCGATCGCAGGACATTGAAAACCTGGAGTTTGGATGTTACTTCCAGCAGTTGCGAGACGTGGGTCGTTTGTGACAGTGACCGAAGAAGACATAAGAGTATATATAGGTGAAGAACGGGAGGTGGGGTGATCTGTGAGTGGAGGTTGAGTTAGCAGAGATGATAGGCGTAGACAGAGCAGTGTGATCCATGATTCGTCAGTGGGCGTGATACTACTCGATTGCCCAGGCTGAAGTAGAGGTTTCTCATAGGGGGCCCTACCCCGAGCCTTTGATCAAAGATCTAACGTACAAGGCAGCAGGGCGAAGTGAGGGCGTCGCAACCCGTTGGGAGCCGGTGACCACGTCACATGACCTTTCGTTCCATGAAGGACCAAGGGCCCAACACACCCTTGAAATACAATGCCTCTCAGGGAGGAACGAGGGGCAGTGACTTTATTTATTGGCGAGTCATATCCGCCACGTCACAGTGTTGTTAAACAGACATTTGTGGCTTTTTGTAGTGAGAACGCTTGCCAGGCGAAAACCCACCACGTCCGGGAACACTCCCGCCTAACCATTTGTTGGAACGGGAAAAACTCGAACCACCCAGTTGGCACTACGAGGAGTTTGTTCAGTAAGGTAGCCTTGTTCGGCAAGCCAGCCAAAGATTGATGACTGATTCAAGACCCCTCAACAACCATGCCAGCTGAGATTCGTCATGGATGCTCGATCTCTCTTTGCTGTTCAACTTTGGAAATGAAATAGCGATGATTCCACTCTTTGATCTTACGAAGAGAAGGCCATGGTAAGTTATAAATCGTCCAAATAAGCATAGTGATAAGAGTGCACATTTGATGCAATCCACATACACCTTTTTTTCTAGCAGTCACGTCAGCGGAGGAGTTACTGTACGCCTCCGTAAGGTTAGTGTGGCGCCTTAAGTTCCAATTCACTTATGGGAACTACGAAACGGTGGTTTGTTAGTCATCAATAGGACGTATGACAGTTCAACGTGGACACGGTTAATGTAGGAATCAGAGTTAAGGCCGGAATGTGTCGTAAGACTAAGAAGACGGCCGCGCTTGAGCACTCATGTCTGCGAAGAGGTACTTTCACGTAGTAAGGGAACTGAGTGAGCAATATCGCATCACACTTGGATTAGCAGCAAGACAACTGGTGCAGCACGAGGACATTTGGAGGTGAACCGCATATGCTGACTAGCACATATCTTTCTTATGCCTGTTTAGTCGTGTATCGTTTGCCAATACTGTCCAGTCAATACATGAAGTAAGCAGTTGTCCATATGATAAGGAAGAAGATGCAATCAACAAAAGACATGGTCGGGTTGGTGGATCATTTCACTCTATGTGGAGTCTTCGGGATCTGCTAGACCACCAATCGGAAGCTCTTTCGGATATGACACAGATCAGAATTCAATGGCGATCTCGAAATCGCAGCTTCGCTTCCGATTATCAGCTCCTCCATTGGACAATTGTGCTTTGTTTACTTCCACAAAACAATCTATTCCCCCCATTTCATTGTCAGACTTTTCATTTGTATGAATATGTAGGTCGGGCACAATGACCACCATCCCTCGAGACACGGATCGCAGTCGATGAACGGAATTGTTCGCTTATCTATAACCGGCAAGTGTGACAGAAACGAGTGCGAATCTGTTCGAACCTGCGTTACCTGATGTAGTAGTAAACGCATTTGGTGATCTGAGTGAAGCTGCTTCATTCGTTTAAATCAAGGAGCACAGATGGACTGTGAACCATGGCGGACGCAAATGCGACAGAATACTTGAGAGAACCACTTCATCCACATAACAGAGAGATAACAGTTGAAACTCGAAACACCTTTTATGCTTTGTCCATTGTAGCCTAACCCCAACAGTCGCAAATGCCGCGCAAAACATTCACGCCGTATCCACCGCACAACTGGTAGCTTAGGAACCAGGGGGAAAATGAGCGATCGATTTGCAGTATTCACAAAATAAGTAAGGAAGGACACATGGAAAATGCAAAAATAGGTTATTTCTTTGCAGTGTTTCGTTTCCATTGTTCGATCAAAGTCGGCCAAAATAGTTCAACTGAAATGCACGAGGGACAGGGACCTCGAACCGGGATTAGATAATCGTCTTGTTTAACATCTGTGGAAGTGCTGGGAGATAACTGAGAAGATAGCAGATGACGTGCTATGCACAACATGTGCCACTGACCGTTGGAACACCGGGACGGACAAACAACGGGCATGGAACGCACGGTCTCATCGGAACACTGTGGGTGAGGAATAAATAATGACACCTGTTGAGTAGTCTAATGGGACTATTAAACGAGGCCAGCAATGGCTGAGCATCGTGCAAGTAAAGGCGCAAGAAACACACTGAAAAGGTTAGTTTGGGTAATGGGCAAGAAATTCTCTTATCAGGATCGATTCCTGTCCCTTAGCCGGATAAAAAGTGCATAGTGCCATCTGAGCTGAGCGTCTGATAGAAAGCCATAAAGTTATAGTTTTCGATAACCCTAATCCCCAGCAAGCCATTGAGTATTGATGCTGTAAGAACACGCTGGTGAAAATAAATCGGGCTAAGGAGGACTACTGAAATTACCAGTATATAGTAGAATAAAACAGATAATGTGCAAAAGGAAGCATGAATGAATATATCCAGATAGACTGAAAGGTAAAACTCCTTACTCTGAAAAATTTAGCTGCAGATATATTGAATCTGAGAACAACTGCGTTGGGGGGTAGTGTGAGACAAGCGTGTACGGTAACAAAAACATGATGGACGTGAACTTACAAAAAAGTCGAGGCCGCACAAACCACATTTGGAGGAACTAGGGGGAATGGTGCATGGTTGCTCGCTCACAGTGGGCAGGAAAGGCCCGAAAACGACAGGAATGTGTAGAGGAGGTTCTAAGCCGAAATCGAACTCCCGAAAAAACTGTTGGTTCAACCAACGTACAACAAGGCCCAGACGGTTCCACGGGCCCATTCGGAGCATGTAGGATAGAACGCGAAACCGATAATCGAATGGCGTTTCTCTATGTGATCGACCGGGAACGACCTGGGCCAAGCGTCGCGAAAGGTTCGGATTTTGCCATGCCCACTCAAACTAGAACAGATGGGAGTGATGTGATTTGAACACTTACTCGCAAAGCGGAAATCTCGTTAGGAAAACCATGTATAATCAGCACCATCTCCCTGAGAAGCACAATGAACAGCCGAGGTCAATAGGAGGTGCATACCATGGACCGCGGCCTGCTGTCGACTTCGCACCGCCCTTCAAACGGCCAGCGTTATGCTGCCGAATACGTCTATTTGGATTCACCGTGAAACCTATGTAAGTATTGCCACGAACTTTTGAGTTCATCGAAACGAGAAGATAGCAGCCGAAAAAATTGTCACATTTTTCGTGCGCATTGTCCGAATATTCATCGAAACATTCCAAACCATCCATTAACAACCTGGAATAGAAAGAACGCTTTAACCATGAGAAGGATGAGCGAATCCTTTGAGATGGAACAAATGTTCGGGGTAGGAAGGACGAATAGTTCATATTGCGTCCTAAGCATTTATGGGAAGTTCACAGAGTTCCTCATCCAAAGACGACGGTGGAGAGTAGCTACAGCCACAGTCAGTCACCAATGCTTTAGTGTATAGTCGTGTTGATTCGAAAGATGACCCAATGCATTACTTGCGATTAACACTTTAGCACAACTTCGCATTTTAAGGATAGATGTTGAATACGTGTAATGTGGTGCTCTGAATGAACAGGGGATTTTATGAACGACAAGAGCACACATCGCATGCAGAAGCCAGGTAACCACATTTGGAAGACTAGTTCTTATCATGGAAAATAATGATGAGGCAAGAAAAATGCATAAGATGATAGGCAAACATATCAATCTGAAATAGTGTGTCCCATTCATCCATTTATTAAGTGCAGAAAAATAGATATAAGTCGCGAAATGTTAACATTTCAATTGCTCTCCTTCTTTGTAAACACGAGACAATTAAGGATCAAACAAGAGTGAACACATGGAATCCAAACTAGAAAAAAATGATCAATCAAAACATAGGCAATCCAACAGATCGCTTCCGTGCACATGACACCGGGAGATACTTCGAGATGAGGTCTCGGCGATAGCCAGTATTTTTTGATTCTGGTCGCCCAACAGTACTTTGAATGCGGTCGATTGGTCCACATGATAAAGAGTCAACACGAGATGCATTGCGATAGATGGGGAAGGGTTCCGATTCTTCAGTGGATAGGCACCAGTTTGTTGCGTCAAGGCTTGCCGTAGCATCCTTAGGCCCAGTCTACAGTCAATCCTGAATATAAACGCCAATGCAACTTCAGGTAGACTACATGTAAGACCGGACTGCCTGACAGGCCTTTCGGATGGTGGTTGAGAACCAGTCTTCACGTGCTATGGATCAGTCGCAACCGAGCGGTGGTGTACGTACGCGAGAGAGCAGACTTGATATTGTGCCTGATGTCATTGGCGAAATGATCCCTAAACGGTAGAAACAAGTAAACCTCCTCAGTAATCTGAGCCGTTGGTTTCTCTTTGGGCGGTCGGCCATGAACCTATCCGTGTACCCATTCGACTATCTCCTTATGTAAAGAATCATATTCAGCCATAAGCATGTCCGTAGTGCAAATTCATCAGACAAAACCGCATTTGTACGCAACGGGATCGAAGCTAGCGAAATGCAGATACTGCCCACTCCAAGTCGCTTTTTCGAAGACGGTGTGTTGAAGTATGTCATCCGCCAGCCTCCTAATGAGCAACACGTCCAAAGTCGGTCTGCTGTTTAATCTCATAGGTCACAGAGGATAAAGTGTGCGGAAGTTATAAGGGCAATCAATCGCTCAAAATACTCCCCAATAGTAAACGCTAGGATGTACAGCTTCGCTTCGACGAGGCTTGCGGTAATTTTTGCCAAACTGGTTCATAAAAATATCCGTCAAAACTAGTCCTAGGGAGTTGACCACTGTGGCCCTAGCGATTTGTTTGTATGGTTCCTTCAAACCCAAACCGTACTTTCTGTGTGCATAACAGGATTAGCACTCATATAATCCAAGGGGAGACCCATAGGCAGGTTTTAGTCATGTAAGAGTCGGCATTACTCGCCAACTGTCTCGCACCGTGGCACGTTGGTGAACAATGAATTCACATCTATGGAATACATCAGTTCGGCAATCTAGTGACCAGAACGCAGAAAGACTGGCTATCACCAAAACCTTAGTTATCTCGAAGTATCACCCGGTGTTGAGTGCACAGAAGCAAGTGAAGCAACTTGCTAAATTGTGTTAGTTTTTATTGATCGTTTTGTTTTACTTTGGGTTCCGTCGGCCGATTGCCGAGTGGTCCGTACGTCTGGTTTACAAGCATGAGGTCACCGGTTCGAATCCGCGTAGGGGTGGGCACCCTCGCGGTATACTCAGCCCGTGTGCGACTGGTGGTGGTCGCGTGGCAGCGAAGCGCCGTTACGGCATACAACTAGGGATTTATTACTATTTTGGGTTTCACATGTTCACTTCTGTTTGGTTCTTAATCGCATTGCAATAAAAAGGTTAACATTTTGCGACTTATTTCTTCGTTCCGCATTAGTTAAAAATTATCAACGCGACTGCCGGGTGCAATCGAATGACTCGATGTGAATGAAGGAGGTTCAGTGTAATAAAGAGGAAGGTCTGATGAGACATTTCGCAACATGTATGCTCGAGTGCCTGCAACCTCTTCAGCCAGTCCCAGCATCAAGAAGCACATCAGTACTGCGTATTGGCGCTTTGCTGCAATATGTCCGGAAACTAGGACGGACGATCATGGGGGTAAGGGTAAAAAGAGGAGTAAACATGAACCTGACATGAATAAAATGCATTGAGCAGCCATAGGGGATTGGGTTGCCCACGCTTTACATAAATATAATAAATTGGCAAGTGATGAAGATGGTAAGTCAACATTTGTGAGCTTGCTTTCACTATACAATATATGTTAGATGACCATTTCTGTGAATCCCAAAGAGGTAAGCAATCGACATACGATTGTTTTCGATTAGTACTTCATCAGGTCATTACAATAACAGTGTAACGCGCTTATCTACCCATGAAATTCTTCTACTCTTCGCTTCGTGGTCTAGTCCACAGACCTGGGCCTATCGTTGATGGATATCGACCAGCGTTCACGTGCGCCTCCTTACATTCCCATTGTTAGCGTTGTAGGTGTGTCTGTGTGTGCATGCTAATCACCGGCACTGGTTCCGTGCGTGCGCGTCTACCGACGACCTTGGATCTCCAACCCTACTCTTCGCCGAACAGGGCACGTTCAGCCCGGAGCATGTGTCGCACCTCCTCCCCCGTCACTGGTCGCTTGTCCAAACACCATGTTTATGCGTGCCATTAAACTCTCACCCTGTGATTGGACCGTCCCTCGATTGGTCAACGCCATCATCTCAATACTCGTAGCACTCAGGTGTGGTGACTTTTTCCCTTTGATTGTCCGGCGTAGACAACTCGTCTCTCCTATTGTTTACTGACACCTTGTTGTCAACTTGCATACACCGGGATACTGAACAATTGAAGTATGTCCCAATTACCAACTGTATATATTTTAATAGTACCGTTGTATTTGTGATCCGACTTGTTTTGATTTCGGGATCTTTGGCTACGCGTTATTCAACGTTCACGGTGGACGTTACAAACAGACTGCAATTTGGAATAGGCTAGATTATTGAACAAAAGATCAATTGATTAAACGGTCCTAAGTGCATGCCCGATATTAGCCAGGTGATCACGGATGTCATATGAGTGTTGGGACGTGATCATCCCTTTTCATTTGTAGTCGACCAGGGCAATTTTAGTGACGGAACCATCTTCTTTTGGATGCATAAGTTTGGATTTATCAGTCTTATGCATGCTGCCTCTGTGGTAGCAAGCAGATGATTCCTTATTCGGTGATTTGGGTGTGGTGGTACTTTGTGTACGAAGTCACGATTAAGTAACCAACACTATAGGGAGTATTCGTCCTAGCAGCTCACAAGCTACGTAGCACATCCGCCAATCCGAAAACGCATCAGACGCATTTCGCCCCATTGGGGCTCGTCAATGAAGCATATCCATCGGTCCCCTACTGACTGCTAGAGGCTGACTCAAACTAGCCAGCAGCTTAAGCCACTAAGCACTGGGGGACGGTAACTGGGGTTCACAATTTGCAGGCTAACTGGGATATAGCACGACCACTGCAACTAAAATCCTCCTACTCATAAGCACCATAAAGGAGTTGATGGTGTCTGGCTCCATATGTGCGGTGTACTGCGGCTCCATAACTAGTGTAAACTAGCTGGAATCGGACTGAGGAGCGCGCAAGTGGGAACCAAAGCTGGCTCAGAGCAAGCCCATACTCAAGGAAGACATGTGTAAAACGCTGAAGGATAAATGAATAGAAGTACAACATTGCAGCATACCAACGTCTAGAGACCGCAGACGCGAACCGCATCATGAGGGAAGACACGCACTGGGCGAGTAGTGGACTTATAAGCAGTCGTTGTTTACTGGCCACTCACCATTAGAAAAGCCCATAGACGGCGATTGTTGTGAATTGAGTTGTTCCAACATCGAATTAGTTCCTGGATTTACTGCATAAAATTGCGACGGGAAATCGATATCCTAAGACAAAGGGTGAAAATATTCTGCAGCGCATCCTGAGAAGTTCGTCCAACAAATTATCGATCGACAGCTTAGGGAGTAATTTTATGCGTTTCCAGACAAGAGCCGTGAGAAATAAGCATTAACCGATGGGAAGATCAGAATCATATAGTGTTCAGAAGAGCTTTCTCTGAAGTTCAGGCTAATGCGACTTGGGCCTATCGTTGACCGCAGGGTGTCAATTAACAGTGCCCGAGCAATTGCACTTGAATGAAATTGCGTACGGAGAAAACGATGGACACCCATTGGCAATGAGAACAAGAATTCACTCGTGTCCCGAATCAAGCCTGGACACAGCTAAACTGGGGGGGGGGGGTTAAACGAGAATCATGAACGTTCGTAAATCAAGCACAATTCGGTTGATCAACCATCACTGACGTACCGAAGTACAGTAAATTCACTTGCCATGAGTCGAGTTACAAAAGAATCGGGACCAGAGGATGGGGAAGAGGAGATAAGATGCTGAGTCCAAAGACAAAAAATACTACCATATAAATGATGACGCTAATGAATTCGCAACAGCGACAGAACTGAAAGCGTGGCTAACTTCTAGTGCAGCCAACCCCAGAGACCCAGTAGTCTTTTGGGAAGTTACTTCGCATTTATGCGACATGTCATATCGATAAGTTGATCAGTTAGCATTTTCGCAAGCAATCCACAACAAGGCAACTATTGGGCTGGAAACGAAGCCCATTCCAACTAGCAATTGCTGAGTCGGCAAATTCACAAGAACGCAATCAAAAGCGAGAGAATAGGCTAGATGCAGTTGGTTCTGTAATCGCGTGGGTCATGGATTATAGATTTAGAGATGATACATACGTCAACAGCCGAAGTATTCGGCGTGTGTGCGCATGCGCAATACATACCAATCTCAGGATATGTAGTAGAAATGTAGTAGAAATACTCTTGTGGTGTGGCCTGAAAAGAGGTTCCGATGGCAGAAGACAGCAGATGACAAAATAGCAATGGTGCTGCAAACGGGGGCTTGGTCAGGAGCATAAGAGAAACAGATAAGGCAGAATTATCGAACATAAATCAAACGTATCCACCTTGAGGTAAAAGCTGTAGATAAATCGAGTAATCTGACATTCCTCGACGATCGAGATTAGATGGGTTTGGATAATAGAGCAAATGTCACGGCTGCGCGTGACGTGGTTTGTTACCAATGCGTCCAAGTTCAGGCAGAAGAGTGACTGGGGTTCTCTAACGAAGCCTCTCATTCAAGAGCCTAAAACCATTCCAAAGAAATTTGATCACAGTGCACAGGTTGGATTACCTTCATAAAAATTGGAGGCGTACATTTATGATCTTCAAATTATAAGACCTAGGTGACGGTATAGACTAAATCTAATCGATGGTCTTCCTAGCGGAGGTGACGCGTAAGGAGTCCGAAAGTGCAACCCAATTTAGCTCAATAATTCGGAGAGGTATCTGAAGTGTCGCACGATGTGAACCTTAGCAAAAATGCGAGAGGTTCATATTAAAAACGACACCGCGTCAAATGCGAAGCGAAAAAAGTCTCATGTAACCATTTCCCTTTAGCAAGAACGTTAGCACAATAGCACCGTATGATTTATATCCGGGAAATTTTCTCTGCATATTATCAAGTGCGTACTGCACAGTGTGTGCAAACATTTCCCTGTAAAACTCTTAAGAGTGCAGTAAAAAACATTTCAGCTGGCGACCGAAGGTAAATCAGATGGGGAGCTGAAGACACAGGACTGGAGGAACTGAAGTGTACAGATTCGTGCGCAGAAGTTGACACGTCACCTCTCATGGTGCAGCCGAAGTAAAAAGTCTATTTGAGAAATGAGCTGCAATAATCTACAATTTTGCGTGGAGACAAGTGCGCGGGTCAGTACAAGATCAAGAAGATAGCGTACAAGAAATAGCAAAACGATGAAGGAAGAAATGGATCACGCCATAGCGAGCACAGTAAGCTCCAGTGATGTAGAAAACACTGAAAGTGGAACTCAATAATGAAGAACGAGCAATTCAGACAAGGATGGATATCCTAACTCGGACACGTGTGAGGTAACAAAGTGGCTGGTTTAATGGGCGTGGCTTTGAAGTTCCTCGCCACGTTAACCAAACATGGCTTGCTGTTGGCCTACATCATCGTGAATGAAAACAAGCCCCTCGGGTGAGAATTGTCAGCCCATTCGTAGGCTAGGCAGTTGAGCAGGTTGCTCTATCTTCCAACCAAAAGCAAAATCTAAGGCGGACCATTACTCATCACATCATACCGATCAAAACAGTGGTAGATGGCCGAATACCTATTTTGTCATAGGTACTAGAGTAGACTGTGAGGTCTCAAAAGAGGCGGATATTCCAAGCGAGTCTAATCAAAAGCCAGTTGGGGAAACAAAATATTGCTGAAATGTAGAACCAAAGTTTGACGAAATATATTAACCGCTAGGCGACATTGGAACAGGCAGGGTAAGCAAACAGAAGTGGAGACGCAGCAAAAGCACTAAGGATGTTGCAAAGTGATAACCGAACAATTAAAAAACAGAAATGGCAGTAACAAGGATGTGAACTAAATTTACTGACTCGTCCCAGCAGCTCACAAGACAGATAGTCTAACCACCACTCTGCAAAAGCACTAGACAGAGGTTTCGATCTATGGAGGTTCCTCGGTGGTGCGCTCTCCCTCGGTCTACTTAAGGGAACCAAAACTCACGACCTCTAACAAGTTGCGCCAACTAGATATGAGGAGGGGCGGTCGGACCGTCATACCTTGCAACCTAACCGGGACATAGCGTGACCTATCTGCCAACGCCATGCAGATTACCACCGTTGCAGTGGAAGATGGCTGGCCCCCATGAGTCACGACTTTCACTACAGAGTAGCCATGTACGTATGTGTTGTGGCAGTTGACTTCTACAAGTGACTAATTTTTGGGATCTATTAATGAGAAGTAAAGCAATGAGCATTTCTTCTTCGTCGGAGCCGCATTCATTACGGTTTCCTTTACTCTTCCTGTTGATTCATTCGCTGTCGGACACAACGCGATCGATCGTTCTTTTTTTCTTTTCAAGCGGTGCACTTTCGAACTTCCCAAGCCGTATTTCCTCCAGTCGGGCGATTGTCAGTAGCTAGTTTGTTCTACTGCATTAAATTTCCTGGTTGCTTTGGGCATTTGGATCTAGTGCGAATTGTGTGAACCAAGTGACTATCCGTGGCGATTTCCAATCCGTAACGGTATGTGTGTGGTGGGCCCTACTCGCTTGTTTGCGAACGGCAAGCGTCCGTCAACTCAGCACGTAGAAAATAGCCATGCGGGGACTATTAGGCGCTTCCTGGATATATACAAGTGGATAAGGGCGATCATCGCTGTTCCACTCCTTGGAGGAATTGAACGGAGATCCGAGATGCCTCCAATCATACGATATCTGATCACACCAGTAAGACGAAAGTTCAGGTCGCCTTTTGAATTCTGATAGTTGTAATGGGACAACAACCAAATCACTGAAGTCGTTCTGCGAAAGGACAAGGAGTGGCGTCATTTTTGTAAGCTCAATTTCCTAATGAAATGCAACACGCGCTAAAAATGCAAGAGTGCAGAGAATAAGGAAAAAACCTACTTCCCCGATGAACCAGCATAACAATGGAGAGTAAGAAGGATTTTAAGATCCCATAGTATCCAAAAAGCGCACCCATAACCAAGGGATTTGTAACATCACTCACTGCGTGATCCATGCATAAACAACGACCCATCATTACCACATTGCCTCAGGATGAAGACGGATGCGAGATGGAGCTACGTAACTGAGCTTGAGAAGCATTTGGCGTGCGTGTTAAAGCCGCATATGCTCAGCAGGCGGCTCAGCAATAAAAACCACGTGAAGTTCGTCGCCATAGCAATGAGAACGATCGGGCTAGCACAGGAAGATAGCATATATGGTTGTCAAGGAATTGGACTACTCCCGTTTTTTATACCTGTGCATTACAGTGCATATATACAGCGCTCAAACGGAGACCCCATGCCTGATACCTTCCAACCAATTTTGACAGAATGAACTGCAATTCATCAAACACCTTTAATCTTGTATTATGGCGCCTGGTACTGCTAACCGCAGCTCAATCGGAACGGAAGCAAGAACGCGCCGCTTGAAGACGAGCTGCCTTATAAACCGACATAAGGGAGCGAACAGAGTACATCAAAGATCAATAGGTCAATCAACTTATTGTGTCGGACTCCGCTAGTGTAAAGAGTAGGATAATCTCCGATAAGGAAGAACGAGCGGGGCGCGTACGTTGCAAAAAGGAGTTTATTCCGGATCGAAACGCGAACCAGAAGTGAGTTAAAGTACAATCTACTGTCTACAGGTTATCGTTCTATCGCTCACGGGCGTTAATTTCATAACACTAGTCTGTTGAGGGACCGTTTGATCGCATAATGGCGTTCACTTGAATTTGAGTTGCGTCCTGTTCTGCAGTACAGCATACAGATGTATCTATAAAACTTTTGCATTACACCACATTATTTGTAATAATTTATCATACAAAGACATTTTGGCTAATAACTTAAAGGAATAATAATAATAAAACATTAGTTACCCTAAATTAGTGTATGTATGTAATCGTGCGCGTAAAAATCTGTGCTTCTTCATTTTCAGAAGAAAAAAGATTCAATAATGTCGGGCTGTAAATAAACGAAAAAGTAAGAAGAAATTCCAGAGAATATATTCGGCTGCTAAGTCAAATTTGTATTGCAGTACTCCCGCCTGACGAGCATTTTTTCGACGTGCAATCAAACGCCCTCATCTGTTGATCGATATCTTGCCGGTGTGTTACAATCTGACCATTAGGCATCAGCTAGCTTTGACCTTGGGCTTAGCTCGGTCTGGTCCTCGGGGCGGATGATTGAGTGACCACGATTGATGGGCTCCATTGGGATGCGCTCGAGAAACCGTACCTTCCTAGCACAACCAATCACGTGAAGGAATATAGGTAATAATTGGCAAAACTGTCCAAATGTGAACGACTATCATGCTTGAGTTGTTTCAATACTTTCATAAAGAAAACAATGTTGTTGCGACCGTGGCATGGAAATGAAGTCAGTCGAACGCCTAATCGAGTGGAGTCAACCAAAATGGCCGCAGTGAGATTTTACTCAGCTGGAGAAGCGAACGGGAGAGAAGCAGGATGTGTTGGAGAAGTCCGTCAGCGAGTACTCTGAAAGGTTAGCAAAACTCCAGCGGAATATTCAGGAGAACCAACCGCTAGTTAGAATACTATGGCTTGTAGATCACGAGTGAAGCGCCTGAACCACTCTACCACTGGAATATTTCGCAGACAAATGAGTATCAATAGATAGAGAATTGGAGTATAGGAAGAAACGATTTTAGATAAATGAATCAGATAGAAACGCCAGTTGTAGTACATTCACCACGTGCTGGTGCGCTCTAAGTGGCTCACATTAATGAGTTCACGATATACAGTTTAGAAGCGAGGAGTGTACGCTGTAGTGGAAAGCACAGGATTGTGTGGGCGCAGTGAGAAAATAAAACACAAAACCAGAGGAGTAAACACCAAATCGGGGCAGCAATGATGTATATAAATTTAGCAAGTGATAGTATTCAAAAGAGCAATTGGTCAAATAAGCAGTTGTCGCAAATTTAGTGCAGTAAATCAATGTGTACCGGTGAAACAAACAAGGGATGAAGGGAGGCGGTCGGAGATTATGAGTCGGAGACTTTCCAGCAGCGGATGCTCCCGTCCAATGCGGTGCTAGCCAAATGCGAATCGGAAGTCCACGAGATCGAAGTGCTGTTGCTCATTGGGTGAGCACCTGGAAAAAGATCACAAATGACGGAGTGATCAAAGCTTAAAAGATGGTGTACACGAAAATACCCCTGCTAGGGTCTAGCGGACAATCAGCGTACCACATATGCGCGAAGATAATCAACTGCTGTTTACGACGAGGTGCAGAAGGTAAACGCTCGTAACAAATACGCGGGAGCTGGTGTTTGTTATACTGCACTGAGAGTCGAGACAGATGAAGCAGGGATCCGTTACATACACAGCCTATGAGGATAGACAGATATCAAGTTGACACAGTGGAGATATAAAATAGGAGAATGGGTTGAAAACAGAAAAAAGTATGTGCTACTTGCATCATTCCCCATCGCCCTCGAAGGCCTGCGTTTAGGAAAGTGGAAGTGATCGAGGAAGACTGCTTCCCAGATTCAAGTGTATAGTCACGTCATTGTAAGTGTTAAGCTACTCAAGACGTTCCGCAGGGACGATCATAAGACAAACTCGGTTGGATGGAAGGTACGTTCTGCATTCTGGATATCTAAACCGTTTGACACTGCCGCGTACAACTTGCAGTTTGTTACTTTCGTCAAAACGAAACCAGTTGTCAAGAAAGGTTTTAACAAAAGTTGGCTTCGTCGAATAAATAAATCTTTTTACCATTACCTCTATCAATATGCGATCGTTGCTCAAAGGTGTGGGACGGTTTACGCGAGTGAAATATGTGCAACACCTTCTCATTTCATTATTCTATTCATGAAATTTTTTCATATGTTTCGACTAAATTGTTGTCGGTAGTGTAAAATGCTAAAAGTGCGCACAGCCAAGCACATAAAGCCTGTATTAAATCGACACAAAACAGAAGTGTTCGACTTTCTACTCTAAGAGAATTTTAAACTGCTTTTCAACGAACTTTTAATGCTGGTTTCAAATTTGAAAGTCATTTTGTCTGCATTCTCTAGTTTTCATGCATTTTGATATGCCACATGAACAGAAAATTATATACCATTCCATTTTCGTTTCAGACATGACCATGGCGCACTCCAGCAGACATCAGGGTGCAAATGAACCTGATGCGTCTTCTATATATGCGGCTATTGTACACCAGTTCGTCAACGGTGAAATATCACTTCGTCCGTGAAATGCATCCATAAAGCACACTTCCTGATGGCCAAGACAAAAAATGGGCACCTCACATTGTGAGCCAATGTTGTGAGGAAATGCTTCATCACTGGACAGAAGACAAACGCAAGGGTATGCGTTTGGAGTTCCCATTGCTCGGCATGAACCGGTGAATCACATAACGGGCTGCTAATTTTGCATTGTTAATCCTAAGGTATTGTCAAGAAAATTCGGCACAATATGGATTACCTCAGGATTTCCTCTGAAAAGCGACCCATTCCACACCCTAAAGAGCTTCCAGTCCCAGAATTCAAAGATTTTGCTTTATCAGATGATGTAATCATTGAACATGAAGACGGGACCCGTGTACGTAAATCGGCTCACGTAGTCCGTGAAACTGATAGTGAACTTCGTCAGCACTCCGACATTTCAATCAACAAGAACTGAATGACTTAGTGCGCGATTTAGGGCTGTCTAGGACAGCAGCTGAGTTATAAGGCTCCAGGATATGTGAAAGCGATCGGCTTAAGTGCACACGATGAGAATTTCCCGGCTTTTTATGGAAGAAAAGCAGTTCCTTTTCTACTAGGATATTCTAGGTCTGTTAGTTCAATTGGGGACTGCCTCGTATGATCCACCGGAGAGTGTGTTTAACTGCATAATGGCGATATGGCGCCGTTCCACTGCGATACTCAGCGCACTTGAGAGAAGAACACAATAACCTAATAAATATTGGCATCACCAAATGTCATGAACACAACTGAATAACATGTATTGTTCTGAAAATGATGAACTACCACCTGGACCAATAGACAGGCTACAAAAAATTCACACTTGCAGAGATAATCTGCAGGTAGAACAGTCGAGTTCATGAAGGAGTGACCAAGATGTGGAACTCTGGAAGCTGGCATGTCGAGCATTGTGGATGATTCAATTGTCAGTATAAATTTTATTTTGTTCCACTGCATTTGAAACTTGACTTGATGAAATAGTTTGTGAGAGCTTTGAATACTGGTGGCAAATATTTCTGATATTTCGTCTTTGTTGAAGAGTAAATCTGGTGATTCTGACCGCCCTCAAATTCGAGCTCGCGTGAACGAGATTGCAAATTGGGCGCATCATTCTATTGTGTCGTGCATCGGCATCGATAAGCTACAGGGTACCAGTCACGAGCAGAATCCGACCTGCTAAGTTGCTGTGAAAACGCAGGTACCGAGAGTGTGAATGGAGTCTAGCCGTTACACAGGGCTCCGAAATCGAGATCGTCCCGGACTCGCTGGCAAATGCGTACGCCGGTACACCGTACTGCAACTTCGTTGTCAAATGGTTACTAGTAGCCGCGTGGGGTCCAAGGATACTTCGAGGCCGCGTGCACCTACACAGGCTTGAACTGGCAACATGTGGATAACAAACAGATACCTGAAAAACTCGACCAATAGCTGACAGAGTGTATGGCATACTGCTTTGCTGCGAATATCTAGTACAGGCACACAATGGTTGATCCAGGTCAACACTACCCATTGCTTTGGTTTAATATTCATTAATGTAAAATGTTGTAAAACTACCCCAGTCGCGTAATGAACGTCCCTGTACTTGTTCCAAGATGGTATGAAAAGGTCTTCTGCCTTAGCTGGCGATATACTACTCTGTTTCCAATAGAAGACCGTACCTGTTTACGCACGGGTGGTGTACAATGGAGTACGCGGAAGGATTCCGTTCGCGTGGTGGTCATGAAGTTGTCCGGCGACTCCTCTGAGTTGGCGTCACGCGTCTATATGATGAATAAGCCATTGATCACGGTAGTTAGTTAGTTATGTCGGCCAGACTAGTAAATAAAGAGCATCAACGCCGTCGTCTAAGAGCCGTTGGCAACGTTCTGAAGCACACATAAATGACTCAAGTACGGACGAAATGCATCGCATGGAGGCCAACCGGCCAACAGTCGGAAGTACGTTGGCTAGTAAGGTCAACAGGGCTCACAGATCTGGTAAGAGTTACTCTCCTCGTAATCCGCAGCACAAACAACACTTGTTCAACTTGGGCCTGTTAACAGTGAGATTTCCTCCGAAGCGACAAAAGGTTCAAAGCATAACATTAGTCTTAGAAATGAACGAACAGCCCCAATAAATGCATGTTAGTGTCCCGAAGATAACCGGCTACATCCAATTCCGCTTGCAGACGTTGTAAAATTTGTCGATTAAGGTCTTTATTTCCCATGGATCGGTCATGTATGGGACAAGGTGCAAATATGAAGGGTTGACGGAAAAAGCCGACTTCTTTTAAAAGCTTCCCTGTTAAGCAAATGCCTCGGGTTTGACCCGCTTGATGTAGGTCTCAAGACAGTGGAACGATAAGGACAAAACATCGAGGCACATTGGGCAACTCGTATGGCTCAAAACTACAGTGTCTCCAGACCACAGAGCAACAGGGGTGGTACAATAATGATAGGGCAGTAATTAAAAGTAGAGCGAATGTGTAAAACTAGTAGAGGAAAGGCAGACGGGGCCAACATCGGCATGATGGTACAACGCAATGCGGCTAGCGCACAAATGAGGTGATACAAGACACTTCACAAACGACTGTAAAGGGTGAACTATGAGGGATCATGACATCGTTTCACGGAGAGCCACTTGCTTTCAAGGGGTTATAAAATCAAGCGGTCGACCAGTTTGCTGATTGATACAGATACTGCATTTATAAGCAAGTAGAAAGGTTTCTGTAAAACTCTATCGAATTATGAAAAAGCAAAAACATTTAATTGTGAATCG
The DNA here is from genome assembly GCA_944474145.2 of Dicrocoelium dendriticum. Classification (NCBI taxonomy): domain Eukaryota; kingdom Metazoa; phylum Platyhelminthes; class Trematoda; order Plagiorchiida; family Dicrocoeliidae; genus Dicrocoelium; species Dicrocoelium dendriticum. The sequence continues at coordinate 33,120,055 of OX104059.1, read as the reverse complement.
TCAACCGCAGAGTTTTGTCAGTTATTCGTTTATCCTTGCTCGGTAAAGAATTCGTATTAGTGTCATTATTTCCGGGTATACGATGTCTTCTTTTGGCATTGTATGTGCACCGTTTCATAAAAGCACAGGTTTCCGAAATAATCGTCGAAAGGGGTGTAAAATATTTCACAGAATCAGTCTATATTAAGCCTTCTAGTAGTTCATTCCAAAGGTTTACGATTCTTCGTTCTATACAAAGCTGATGTGATACCTTGTTCATGCAGAGGACTCTGAGTTTGTAAAGATGTCCTCGGGTACTACAGGGTTCCCGCAGGTGAAATATTGGCCGCAGTACGGGGAAGTGATTCAAGTGTAGTACTCGATGGTCAATTCTTACTCGGCGGTAGGATAATGTGAAGAGCCCGAGCCTTGCACAACGTTTTTCATACGGAAGGTTTCGTAGACTCGGTATCAATCTAGTTGCGATTTGCTGTATTTTCTACAGCTTTTCAGTTCCCACCGGGTTATCGGTTGGTAAGCTGGGGCACCGCATTCAAGAATTGATCTAATGAGCGAGGTGAAGAGGCGAGGGACGGTTTCTTCGGATCATCTGGAGAATTTGCATCGTAATGCCCAGAGCATACGAAGTCCCAAACGGTACAATTTCTCTGTATGCTCGAGGGATCTCATATCATGTCACGAGAGTACCCCTAAGTCTCTGACAGATGTGTTGCGGTAGAGCAACTGGTCGACCAAGGTGTATGATCGAGTGGCTGGACGTATGGTGATACTGATGAACTCCGACTTACTGGCATTAAGAGGGAGTTGAATTTCAGCGGACTATGTTGACAGTCTGTCCGGGAGAAAGTAAGAATTGCCTAGGAAATCCACTATTTTAGCGAGTAATCGATTATTAACGATTATCGCATCGATTGCAAACGTTCCGGAGTGTTCCGGTTCTGCATGTGACTAAAAACCACCTGACACCTCGGCAAAAGGTATGGGGAAGCACTAACTGGTGGCTGACTTTCCAATACTAGAAGTCGAAGGTCAGTAAGACACCAACAGCCAAGGTCCACAGTAGTTGTACAGTGTTTGTTGGCGGCCAGTAATACGTTATTTTGTCAAGATCATTGGCGTTCTACTTTTTCTTCGGTTAGACTAGAAGTTTTGTGGAGCAGAAAATTGTTATTTTGGAATTGCGTCTAGTGAGAAGATCATAACAAATGGCGACGGAAAAAATTGGAAACGTGAGGAATTTTTCTGCAGAACAATTTCAAAAGCTGCTTTTCCAACAGCAAGCGCAAATGAAAGCACAAATGAAAATGATCGAGAAGCTGACACAATGCTTGAGTTTGCAGACAACAGGAGAAGCGCCGCGGGACATGCAAGCTAGTTCTGTTGATCTTCTCACGAATGCAATCACTGAATTCAATTATGACGCGAATTCTGGATGCACCTTCGAAGTGTGGTTCAAGCGCTGGGAAGACATGTTCAGGGGGGACTTCATTAGTTAGGACGACTCCTGGAAGGCACGATTGCTACTCCGCAAGTTTGGAATAAGTGAACATTCAAGGTTCATAGACCAGATTCTGCCCAAACAGCTGAAGGATCTAAAGTTTGACGAAGTGATGTCGCAGCTGAAGGAAATTTTTGGTGAGTCGGTATACTTGTTTAGTATTCGCTATCAATGCCTGAAAATAGTCAAACAGGAATCGGACGACTTTGGGGCCCTAGCAATCATAATTAACCGTGAGTGTGAACGTTTCAAACTACCCTCTTTAACGGATAATCAGTTTGTTTCATTTTCGTCAGCGCTCTACAATCTCCCAGTGATGCTGAGATCCGCATGCGGCTTTTAGCTAAGCTGGATCAGGATTCTGATCTGACACTGAAGGCCCTTGTAAGCGAATGCAAAAGGCTGCTCACTCTAAAACACAACACTGCCATGATCGAACGAGATGATCGCTTACCACCAGATACCGTGCATCTCGTGAAAAAGGCCAGAACCGTCAACCGAAGCAAACCTTTCAAGAGGTCTACGAACAAACCGCCCACAGCATGCTGGTCATGCGGCGAATGACATTTCGCACGCTTTCGTCCCATCAGCCATCATATTTCTCAAACGTGCCATAAGCGTTGGCATAAAGAGGAATGCTGCAGTCAGGTTTGGTCGAAGAAAGTGAAATCTTATCGAAAGGGGAATTCTAGAAAGGATGGCGCCGAGTCTCCGTTCATTGTTGCCGCATTCCAAAGCGAGTGTAAACCGAGACGAGGATTTATCAGTGTGTTGATCAATGGGATCCCAACGAAGCTGCAATTTGACACGGCCTCGGACATCACGATTATTTCCAGAAGCACATAGAATCACAAAAAGAGGCCGAAGATGGTCGAGTCTCAGAAAGTTGCACATAATGGATCCGGCGGTGTGTCAAACTTAGTGGGCGAACTCAATTGCAAGATTGGTTTCAAAGATGTGGAAATTCGGAAACGTGCTACGTTTCAGACCGGCCGGATTTGAATTTTCTTGGTCTCGACTGGATTGAAAAGTTCCAACTCCTCGATGTTCCCTTGAATAAGATCTGCAACCGAGTTCGAGCAAATCCAGAGCCATCATCAAAGTCCGTCGAAGACATGACACGTACCCTGAAGCGAAAATTTGCCTCTGTCTTTCGGGATGGCCTGGTCCGTGGTACGAAATTCAAGGCAACGCTGAGCTTGCGACCAGGTGCTAAACCAGTGTTCAAGGCTAAAATACCGGTACCATATGCAGCCATATCAAACGTTGATCAAGAACTCGACCGACTGGAAAGTGCCGGAGTCATCACAGCCGCCAACTACTCATCATGGGCCGCACCTATTGTCGCAGTGAAGAAAGCAAATGGCAAGGTACGCGTCTGCGCTGACTTCTCAACTGGCCTCAACGCCGTGCTGGACGACCACCAGTACCCATTACCTGTAACGGAAGATATCTTTGCAAAACTGTATGGTGGTAAGTACTTTGCTAAGCTTGAACTATCCGATGCTTACCTCCAAGTGGATGTCGCCGAAGTCTCGAGGGAGTTATTGACGATCAACACTCATCGTGGGCTATTCCAATACAACCGCTTGTTATTTGGTGTAAAAACGGCGCCAGGCATTTTCCAACAATTGATGGATACCATGCTAGCGGGTGTTTCTGGAACCGGTACATATCTGGACGATATCACAGTGATGGGTCGAACACCAGAAGAACTATTTAACCGCCTGGATGAAGTGCTTGGTTGCATACAGTCGTACGGTTTCCGGATCCGTGAAGATAGATGCACATTTTTCAAACCGAGCATCAAATACCTCGGTTTTATCCTCGAAAAGAATGGACGTCAACCAGATCCGGAAAACGTAGAATCCATTAAAAATGCCTCCACCAACAGATTTACAGTCCTTGCTTTCCTTTCGTGGACTCATCAGCCACTACAGCGCATTCTTGCCTGAGATGCAGCGCCTGCGTGCCCCGTTAAACAAGCTACTAGCTAAAGGCCAAACTTGGAACTGGACATCAGAATGCCAGGATGCCTTCGAACGGATGAAGACACTGCTGTCATCAAACTTGCTTTGACTCATTTTAATTCCTCCAAAGAGTGTCCTGATCACAGATGCATCAAGCTGTGGGATTGGCGCAGTAATTTCACATATGTACACCGATGGATCTCAGAAAGCTATCGCGCATGCCACCAGAACGCTTACGAAGGTCGAGAGGAATTACAGTCAGATTGAGAAAGATGCATTGGTCATAGTGTACGCGGTCAAGAAATTCCACAAAATGCTATACGGCCGACGCCTCAACCTTCTGACAGATCACAAGCCCTTGCTGGCTATCTTTGATTCGAAAAAGAGCATCCCGGCCTACACAGCCAACCGGCTACAACACTGGGCTCTTACCTTAGTGGGGTATGATTTCGAGATCCACTACCAGTCGACAATTTCCATTGGCCAAACGGATGCACTGTCACGCCTAATTGATGTCCATCAGCAAGAATATGAGGACACAATCATTGTCTCGGTTGAGACTGAACCTGACGTCAACTTTCTAGTAACTGATGCATTGCACAGTCTACCAGTTACCGCAGAAGCTGTACGAACCGAAACACTTCGGGACCCAATACTAAAGAAGGTTAAACAATTTCACAAAACAAGTTGGCTACGTTCATGTCCATCTGCCGAGTTGCAACAGTACCTTCAGAGGAGACACTCGTTCTCTGCATACTATTTTCGGAAAGTGGTCATGCAAAAAGGCGCTCCAGGAGCGCCTTATTCGGCAGTTCCACGCCGGGCATCCTGGAATCAACCAGATGAAGGCGCTTGCCCGCAGTTATGTATACTGGCCCTTCATGGACAAACAGCGAGAAAAAATAGGTAAACGCTGCCAAAAGTGCGCCAATGTCTTGAAAGCGCCACAAAAACAGAACTCTATTCATGGCCAAAAGTTACTAAGCCATGGTGCCACATCCATGTCGACTTTGCAGGACTGATCAATGGTAGAACTTTCCACATTATAGTCGAGTCATACAGCAAGTGACCTGAAGTATTTCTCATGGATAGCACAACCACCAATGCCACCGTATCGAAACTGCGCCAAACGTTTAGCAGATTCGGCTGTCCTGAGCCAATTGTCACTGACAATGACACACGATTCACTTCAGCAACGTTTACGGAGTTTTGCAAGCAATGCGCCGTCCAGCACATTCGCACACCGCCGTTTCACCCACAGTCGAATGGCCAGGCACAAAGGTTTGTCGATACGTTCAAGCGAGCTCTCTACAAATCAAAAGGGGAGGGGCGTATAAAGGAGGTGGTTGACTGGTTCCTTTTTCTCTACCGATCAACAGCGAATCCATAATCGCCAGACGGAATTTCTCAAGCGCAGGCTAGGATGAACCGGAAGCTCCGTATGCCTTTCGACGCCATCCGACAGCGCTCGGAATCCTCTGTTGGTGAGAGAAACCGCAGAATGGAACAGGATTTTACCCGGCGGCATGGATCAAAGAAGCGATCTTTTACGCTTGGACAGGTGTTAGTACGTGCCATGCGAAATGGACGCCACGGAAGGTCAAAAGCAAGCGCGGAAACGTCATGTATGACGTGATGGTGGGCGCATAGATCTGGCCACGGCATGCAAACCAGTTACAGCCCACATTGTGACAACCAGAACAAGCAAGACCTACTGACCTCCCGTTCGATTTACCGGTAGAAAGCTTCAACTTGCCGAAGGTAGCAGTGGACGACTGCACACAATCGAACAAAGAATCCAGAACACGGACATCGGAACAAAGTTCTCGGGCACTTCTGACAAGAAGCTGAACCGACAGACAGAGAACACCGTCCCGAAGACTGCAAGTAAATCCTAGGCTTTCGTCGTATACCTCGGACGATATTTCAGGAGGGGAGGTGTCCGGGAGAAAGTAAGAATTGCCTAGGAAATCCACTATTTTAGCGAGTAATCGATTATTAACGATTATCGCATCGATTGCAAACGTTCCGGAGTGTTCCGGTTCTGCATGTGACTAAAAACCACCTGACACCTCGGCAAAAGATATGGGGAAGCACTAACATTGGTGGCTGACCTTCCAATTCTAGAAGTCGAAGGTCAGTAAGACATCTATGAATACAGCCAAGGTCCACAGTAGTTGTACAGTGTTTGTTGGCGGCGATTAATACATTAGTTTGTCAGTCATTGGCGTTCTACTTTTTCTTCGGTTGGACTAGACGTTTTGTGGAGCACTAAATTGTTATTTTTGGAATTGCGTCTAGTGAGAAGAGTATAACACAGTCGCTCTAAGTCGTTCTAGAGGCGAGTGCAGTCGTCCTAGTTCTCAATGATCCTCCAGATTTTCAAATCATCCGCAAACAGGGCACAAGATGACTGGTACTGCTGCCGAAGATCATTGATATGGCAAAGAAATAATACTGGCCCAAAGTACAGTACCTTAAGGCACGCCACTGGTCGATGGGAACCAGTCTGTCAGGTAGTCATTGACATGTACTCTAAACTTCCGTCCCACAATAAACTCGTGTAACCACTGAAGTAGCGTGCCACCGATTCCGTACGTCCTCAGTTTATGAAGGAGTACCTCGTGGTTCACTCTGTCAAAGGTCTTACTAAAGTCGATGTACACCACGTCAATATCCTTTCGTTCGTTCAGAGCTCGTACCCGCTGGTGGTTTGCGTACATCAAGTTGGTGATGCAGGATGGTCCTTTCGTAAAACTGTGTTGCGCTGGCGTAAATACGTCCATGGATTCGAAGAACGACAGCAGACAATTTCCACAATCTTCTCGAGAACTTTGGATAATATCGAAGTCAAACAGATCGGTCCATATTTCTCTACTTGACTCGGATCACAACCCTTGGGAAGCGGTCTCACTATCGAGCATTTCTAGTCGTTAGGGACAGATCCTTCAGAGAGTGATTTATGGAATAGGTTTGTCACGGCTGGTGAGATGATAATTCATAGGGACTTAAGGATCAGTGGGTGAAGTCCGTCTGGTCCGGGGGCTTTGTGGTATCGAGATTGACGAGTAGCCGATACACTTCGATTGCATCACATTGTAGGCTGTCGATCAAGACTGGTGCAACCTGTGCCGGTACTGAAACAGCCGCCGGTTTACTAGAAAATACGGTGAGGAAGTGTGTAGTCAAGGCATCCGCGCGCTCCGCGCTTGAAATTAGCGTCTGTCCGTCCAAGCTCTGTAAGACCGGTAGGTCGCCTCCAGGTTTCAGTTGACGTTTTAAGTAGGTAAATATTAATTTGGTTGCGGATGTCGAAGGGGATGCTAGCTCCTCTTCGAACTGTCGGCGTTTCTTATTCTTTGCGGCGTTGCATAAATTTCACTGTTCCTTGTATACCGTGTAATCGTCATCAAAACCCGAGCTGATGTATCTATCCCAAAGTTTGCGACACCATCGCGCTAACTGTCTATATTCTGTATCAAACCAATGCGGTTTGACGAGCTCAATTTTTGAATACTTCAGAGGAACGAACCGAGTATACAGCGAGTTAAGCTTCCCCCTCATTAATGACCAAAAAGCCTCAAGCGACGCATCCTATGGTAGTGCCCAATCAGTCTGACTTGCAGCTTGGACGAGTCCGTTGAAGTCCGTCTTCCAATAGTTGAATGTCGATTTCCGGTGGTCGTAATACAATAACGGCAGTTCTATTCTTGCCACAATGGAGCAGTGGTCACTATTCGCCAGAGGTTCGAGAACTCTGATCTCGTTCAGCTTCTGCTCGCAGCTGAAAAACATAAGGTCCAGAAAAGCTGCCGAGTGCGGAGTTACACGCGTCCGTTGGATGATATGTTGCGTTGCCCCGATTTCAATAATCATTTTAGTGAATTGAACCTCAACATTGCTATGACCGTGAAGAAGCCGAACGTCTGGCCAACATATCTTAGATAGATTTAGATCCCCCATCAATAAGAACTGAGGGCGGCTGATGTGCTTCTGTATATGTGGTAGCCCGTTGCAACAACGGTTTAGTGGGCTGCGGTAGATAACACGCACTATTAGTTCTGCGTCTCTGAGGCGGATTGTGCACCACAATTGCTCGCATAAATTGTCCTCGCTCCGATAGGTGACGGTAAGTTTACCAGATAGTGACGATTTTATATGCAACAGAACACCACCATGAGCCTTTGATTTTCGGTCACATCGGAAACAAGAGTATCCTGACAACGCGACTTCTTGGGGTATGACGTCGGAGTTAAGCCAAGTCTCAGCAAGTCCTAAAAAGTCCGGCCGCTCCGAGACAGCGAAGTGGCACAGTTTGTTCATTAGGCTGCACATGTTGACGAATGCCACACGGAGGTCCTGGGAGGTACCGCGGGACGTGCTTGGAGCTGGAGCAACCGGTTGATACAGGTTCGTATACACTAGTTGATCACCCGAAAATTTACAATTTGTAAGTCAGTCTCACGTTCTTCAGTGCGGCGTTTGAGCTCAATGACCGCAGTCTTCAAACGATCCCTGTCTTCGGGTTCCAAGTCTCGACGGATGGGAACTTTAGTGCCTTTCAACCTTGACAGACGAGACAGTATGAGCTGCGGCATAATATGATTTTCTTAAGGTTCTCATTCCAGTAGTTCACAAGCTACATAGCAGAGCCTAGTCCGGAAAAGCACCAGACGCGTTTCGCCCTATTGGAGCTCGTCAGTGGTGCGCATCCCCTAGCTTCAAAACTGGTATGGATATAGCGTCTAGTGAAAGGACGTTATCACCTCGTAGGCTAACCACTCAGTGACAGTGGAAGATAGGTAGTGCTATATCCCAGTTAGTTTGCAAAGTATGTATCCCGGCCAACGTCCCCCATGGCTCAGTGGCTTAAGCTGCTGGCTAGTTGGCATCTGCATCTAGCGGTCATGGGTTCCATCCTCCTTAGAGGACCGAGGGAGTGCGCACCACTGATGAGCCCCAATAGGGCGAAACGCGTCTGGTGCTGTTCCAGACTAAGCTCTGCTGTGTAGCTTGTGAACTACTAGGATGAAAACCTTAACAAAAGTACAACTAAAATCCTGCTACTTAACAGTAATATTGTGATTTGCAGAGGTGATTCTCAGAGGTCGACATGACTGGTTAGTTTTCTGGCCAAGTCGGATTAATTGTTTATAATCGTCACATTGTCTTTGCCCACATCCAGGAGTCTATTGATGAGCCCTTGGAGGAACTCAACATCGTGATCAGAACCTATCTGAGGGTTTTCATCTTTTAACTATGGTACGTGGAAGACCATGAGATTATGACTAAGCGAAATCGGTGATGAATCTGTGGGAGCAGAACTGGAGAAGCTTATCTGATTGGGTTGTTGTTTATCAACAGGCATCGCCTGAACTCGATTACGTGACCCCTTGCGCTTTTGAGTGGTCCATGGATCCTCAGTGTTCATAAGTTCACAGACAGGCTTTGAGAAATTCACGGACCGATATCAGTGAGGCGGTATTTCGTAGGTTCCGAGTCCGAGTTTTCCATCGGTGGGGAACATTGGACCTGAGTCTCGACCGGGGTCGAATACGCTGGTGGTGGTGGCGCAGATCGCGGAGTGGCAAGGGAAGGCGAGGTGATAGAGTTGTTTTCACGAGGGCGTTTGACCCCACGTGATGAACGGTTTGTTTCTGTCTGGAAGAGAGGTTTTCCCGTAGTTGTTAGCGGTCGCTGCGTATTCTGATGTTTTGCACCGCGACATTTATCACATATAAGTTGGAAAAACCGATGTCGAATGTCGAGAGATTTTCGAAACAAGTGGACGGATAAGTCGATGCACGAACTACGGAACAAAACATTGCAGCTGAAGCACCGAAGTACATGAGCCTTATTTCCCACAACTCGAACACGAACCACAAGTAGCTTGAGACGGTATCACAAGGTAGAGTAAATCCAAGATGGCGGCAGGGCAAATCAATGAGATCTCCGGAATTAGCCAAAGAATAGCCGCCAAATTTTCACCGATTGGAAAAGACGCCAAAAGAATATTGGTGAACAATTCACACATAAAAAACATTGATAACACAGTAATCCGAAGCAAAAGTAGTATTCAGCATACAATGATCCAAAAATCCGCGGCATCAGTGGGGACAGATTGGAACAGAAAAGCGTCAGAAGGTCAAGATAGCCAGTGCAGAGTTAGTGTGAACAGCAGTAGTGACAAAAGAAGGATGAACCAAAGGGCCAATCCGATCGCGGGTCGGGATGTCATCCTATACAGCGGAACGGGTAAGTGAAACGCACTTATTACACGACACGCTGTTACTTAAGGCCCTGATGGTTTGGAACACAAAAGCTGTTATCAGCAAATAATCGGAGATATACAAATGGAAGCAATGGACTAAACTCCATGTGTTTCTTGATCCCCACTCGACTTACCACGAAGTTGGATTGAGCATTTCGGATTATCAAGCGACCAAACTATAAGACAAGTATCCAAAGATCCGGTGGCAATTCGCCTACTATTAGGGCTCCATCCAAGAGCAGTGATCCGCGCCGAATGCCTTTGCCACAATTCTGAACACGCGGGAGTAAAAATGGGCTCTTGTTCTGGATCTTCATTGTCCTGTACCTGAAAGGAGACCATCGAGAAACAACGCATCAGAAGGCACATTCACAGAATCTGTCCCTATTCGGCCTTGAAGACAATATGTCATGGAGGCCGAAATAAAATCCGGTCAGTACACAGTAGGGAATGTAATTCAGATGGAGCCGAAGTCGTAATACTAGAAGGGCGACTCCTAAATTTGCCGCAAATAAGACGAACAAAGAATGTTGCGCGTTTTGGAAGTTCATGGGACAGTGCAAACTAATGTGTTTGTTGCTAGCCCATTGCACGGACTAGTGAAGTTGAAAAACGTAGAAGGATAGACAAGGTCTGACAAATATTCGCCAAACACAGGTTGCCGCATACATATTGATAACAACTGAGTAGACCGATTAGGTCGTTCAATTACCGGTAGTTAAGGGATGAATCTAACGAAACTAGAGGCTTTGGTAAAATGGTAAGAGATCAAAACAAGCTCTCCTAACGAAAGTAAACAATAAACGCACTCGCTGTTAAGCAATGTTGTGGAATATGCATGTGTGGCACGAACTCACGAACTGCACCCGACCTACTTCGGTCATCATCTTCCTTGGTCAACGAGATCTGAAACAAACAGGTGCTGCTGAAGCGAAACAAGATGCCTGATTACGAGTATCCTACGTCGCTGCGAAAAAACAATGACTACGCAATCGTGACTGATTCAGTCATTACGTTTAAGGCCATTTGACACAAAGAGAAAGTGACCAGTAATCAGCAGTTAACAAGTGCCATTCCCATTTCTAGTGGACTGAAGAACTTATTGTGAGACACGATATTGTCTACACTTCCATCGTCCACAAAGTATTCGCACGTGTTGTATTTCGGCGACACGCAGATCTTTATGGGAACCGGGTCAGTGCGAAACAGACTAGCTAGAGGACGCATTGACCATAACTTTGCGCTTCGCAAGACATTTCAGTAACATCTGACCTAGGTGTAGCATTCACAGTTGCATTCTTCGCTCGCTGATCGCACAAGTTTGTAGTGTCCCTATTTGAAGTCCACGTTGAAGAAACCCCCATAGAACTTCTACAGTGCAACTCAAGGAACAGAGCACCGGTTGATAGGAAGCCACCCAATGGGACTGTCACCTCTAGTGGGGCTTACAAGGGCTGTTTAACGTCTCGGTTCATGTTTAATCCTGATGAGAATGAGTAAACATAGTCCAGGCTTTGGCGATCTGGATGGATAATGGGTGTTTAGTCAGCTGGTCCAATGGTGGGTAAAATATGCAGATGAAAACCCGCTTAGATTTCAGCAAAGCTGCTAAAAAGGCGATGCTGAATAGGTGTATATCTAGCGCGGATGCCTCGCAAGGTACAAGCGCAAAGCGCTGTTGTAGGACTGGAACCACATGCTGCTAGTTTGGACTATTACTGAAAGTGACTGAAACAGTGATATGTGCGATGAAACGCAATGAAGCAAGTTGAATTCGTCTGTTTTTACTACAACACCAATAAAATGTTCAAACGGGAGAGCATGAAGAAAACGAAACCCACTGCAATTGGACTATTTCGGATAGAACTAGTTGGTAAACGAATGTGGCCATGCGGTAGCTGGACGAGATACCAGTAAAGGAAAAGAGGAGGATGGGCTCAAGAATTATCACATTTAATCAGACGGTGGACTCGGCGTCGAGCCGACTGAAATTGACACCAACTGGACGGCATTGTTGTGCTGAAAGAAAGTATCATCTTAAGGGTTGTTACACGACTTGCTATCAGCGACGTCTGCTTCCAAGTTATCAGAGATATGGTTCGGTAACCATGGTGCGAAGACGGTGCACGCAACATAAAAAATAAGGTGGAGGAAAGGAGAGAGAAACGAGCGATCGGGTCAAGTAAGACGGGATTCCAGATGGAACAGTTGAGGATGAGAAGGCAAATGGATGAAAGCGCTGCGAAAGTCAGTAAGACGAAAGCAGCTACTCGAAGACAAAAGCAGTGAGAAGACAGATCAGCTTATCGATTAAAATAACAGCGAAAAATGTTGCGGTGCAGCTTGTATCAACGTAATGCCACTGCATGCGAAAAAGGATGACGGGAGCATCAACTGAACACCAGTGGTTAAGAGACAATGAACAAATTTGATCAAGTCGTCTGCTAGGTAGTGCTGATGCCAGAAATGGAATGTTTGCGGATGTACTTTTATGAGTACCAGATTTGGGTCGCCCACTTTATTTAGATCACATTCTTCGCATGCCATTTAACCGGATACATCCGTGAATCCTTTCAGCCTTGTTCCAATCGAGCGAAGCTCAATCAATCAACAACAGCAGTACATCAGCCACTTGGACTGATGCTTCGCTGGCATACAACCACAGTGACCTACGAAATAAAGAATAATAAGAGGAAGAGAATGGGGACTTATCTGAAAAGTTTAATGGAAGGGGGGCAGTAAAAATAAAAAATATAACCGGAAGCTGTACGCTGTAACAGCGCTTCACTGCCTCGCCACCACCACCAGTCGCGCGGGGGGGGGGAGTTTAACACGAGGACGCCCGCCCCTACGCGGATTCGAGCCGGTGACCTTGTGAATGCAAGCCAGGCGCGCAGACCACTCGGCAACCGGCCGACAAGGTCGGTAATACGACAGAGGAACAAGACGGACGTCAATAAAGATAAGTCAGGTCACTGTGCGATGTTTACCAAGCTGTAGACTTTGCGATCGGTAGCATGTGTTCGGAAAGCGTGTAATCGAGTGGTGGGTTGTTATCACGGTTTACATCCGTGTTCTGAATCTGCTCTGCGATTTATCCGCGAAGCATGGTTATAGCAGAACCGAACTGAACTTCCAGCCGAAATCCGAGAAAGACGGCATGTACTCAAAAACCCGACATTGAACCTCTAACTGCTGTGTCAAGCGCTGTTTACGGGGCTCAATGACCTGTTGACCATAGCCATAGCCGCCCATTACGATGTGTCGAGTTCACCCGACATCTCAAGCTATTCCTACCGGACGAGAACAAATCAGGATAAAACCGGTCAGTCGTGCAGTGCAGTGTTGGCAGAGAGCAACAACGAAACACTCCCAACTCACCGCATGATTCACAGAGAATCTCTCGTTGCAAAATCTTCAATCCCAGATATGTTGATTGTTATGAACTAATTCATCCAAGTGATCGATTCGATCAACCGCTTGAAACCTGAATTTTCTTCCGGCCATGCGACGCAATGTGTTTCGACTATGAAACACCGATATATAACACCGAGGTGCAATGGTTTTCGAAGGGGAAGGTTATGAAACGAATCATACGCTGTAAGCAGGTGTGATTTTATCCATGGAAATTGAAAAAATCTTTCGGATTTTCTCTACATGAAGATATCTGGTGGCTTAAAGTTCGATTGCTATTGAATTCGTTTGAAAAGCTGAACTCTAAATCGAAGACTTCAAAGTCGAACCGGAAACATCGTAATATCATCATCGAAACTAAAATCACTTTAAGAAAAATGAACACTACAGAAACATGAAACATCAAAACATTTTGACCGCTTTCGAGGTATCAGTGAATCTCAGCCGATAAAATAATTGCAGATGAGATTATGAGAATCACTAAGGAACTCCGAATCTCACTTAAAGGCTGTTCTTTTATGCTTTCAGGCGACGAATATGAATGGTTAATCAACTCATTTGTGATTTCCAAGACATCAAATTTGACAACAACAGAAGAACTCATTGGTTCCAGAAACATCAAGTATTATTATCAAAAGTTTGTACCTTGCGGACTGAGAGCAATTAAAATTCATCTGAATGTTCAAGGTTCTATGAATTTAGATTTTCCGCGTCGACAGAAATTAAATGAAAAAAGACGAGAGACATAAAAGTTGACGATGAAATTCGCACTTACGAACGACTTTAGAACTTTGCTTCCACTTAGTTTTTCAAAAACACATGCTCAGCCTTCTCGGTGAATAAATTGTGTAAATCAATAATTTCTTTCTGTATGTCAAGTTAAGTCAAGAAAGTGCTTAATGCACCCAGAACAAGTGAATATTCATAGAACTTTAACCTTTTTTACATGCAGACGTGCCGTAAATAATTCCTGATAATTTCAGTGGATCAGCAACCAAAAATGTCGGGAAACACTAGACTAAGTCAAGCGTGGCGTGTATCGACTGTGTCTAAAAAGTACGTAACTGAGTGATGTCGCCCACGTACACACATTGTGCACTCAATCGTTATGACATGAGTCAAAGCAGCCGAATTCACCACATCCTAGTGAGCTAAATTGAACTTGTCATGGCAACTTGTTAACAGTATTGTGAGTGACATTTGTGGTGGCAGGTGTGAAGTACTGATGGCACAATGTTTAGAAGTACGGCACATGGAGATAGGACGAGTAGCGGGTGAATTGTTCAGCCAGAAGTAACAAGATCATTGTCAAGGGTTTCAGTAGATGAGCATAAAGCATCGAGCTAAGCTAAGAAACGGACAACACCAAATGTCTGGTGCTCAGTCCTGACGCCTAGCTGCGGCGTAACCACGAACAGTCGTGCGTGGGCTAAAGATACCGCGAGATTCACCCGGTCTCCTAGAAAGGCTTGAACCCGCGACCTCCGGATTACAAGGCAGGTTTGTGATCCTTAAGGGCATTAGTCGCAAAATGGCTATTTGCCGCAATGTAAGCGGTATCAGAGCAGCTACCAGTTTACACGGTGAAATTTTCAGTCAAAGGAAGCTATGAACATACGAGATACATACCAAACGAAAGCTTACCATATAGACGGAAATGGAACGGTCGGCCGCAGCAAACGCCACCATAGACCCATCTGGGGAGAACATGCCAAACAATGGGTGGTTGGACGCCGGATACGCCACGTTTAGTTTTAACAGTACGCCACGACAGGTTTTGTACACTAAGAATTGGTCATTCTGTGGAAATAAACATGAAAAGTTAGTAACAAGGCAACTGACAGAGGTGGTAACGCCGATAGTTTGTGAAAGTATAGCGAGTTTAAGGAAAGATTAAAGCGCTACACAAAATGTTGTTTAAGCACACGGTACTCCGAATTGGGTCACTATTTGCTGAAACGCCAGCTGATTCGCCGAAACATGCATCAATTACACACACTCTGGTTGGATCTTATCGGAAACCGAATGGCCAAGGAAGAATCGAGGTAGAAGTTGTAGTTCCACATATGGAACAAATAATGTAGTAAGCATGGATAAATAAGAAGTCAGTCCGGATGGTAAGACGGACGAATGTTGTACAAAGCTCGAAGACAGAAACAGCATACTCGCAATGTAGCCACATAAGTGCACTCACTTATCCGAAACTGAGGCCGTGAAGTTTCTCCCACCACAGCTTTAACTAGTAGTTATGTGTGGAAGATGAAAATGTCCATACGTGCGAAAACATAAATGCAGATACTTGAACAGAAGTATGCGTGTAGGAAATCGTGTAGCGAATCAGCATTATGGTGGGCGAGCAACAGGAACTGGCCGTAATAGCACTGTTTGTAGAAGTGGTGGTCGTACGTGAGCTGAGCTACTGCCAGGGGGCCCAGATCTAGTCAGAAGAATGATTAGGGTCCTAAACCAAAGCCTTTGGCTCAAAAACCTGTCCACAAGACAGCGGGGAGGTGGCGAAGCTTCGGTTATACATAAATGGACGCCATCGCACTTCGAACCCACAACCCAGACGACCAGGAGAGGGAATTCGTCCGACCTCTAACCATTGACAAACCTGGTAGGAGTAGCTCTTAGGAGGCCCAAGGGAAGTACGTAGTATAGCTCAGTGGGCCGACGAGGAACGCAAACTGTCAAACCACATTAAGGTCCGGTCTTGTTGTGACGGCCGTACTAACACTGCGTTGACTGAAAAATAACTATGAGAAAATAGTAAGGATGCGAGGGTAAAAATAACGGGGGCAATGGTGGACAACATGACTGAAAAAATGAAGACCAGTTACAAGCGAGTCGTTTAAATAGACCACATTGCAGTAACACCTGCACGGAAGGTTTTCATCATCGTGAAAAGCATTAGACAGCCAGTCGGTCAGTTCGGGGTCAGTCAATGAAGTGTAAACCGCTGCCGGATGAGAAGAGTAAAACAACGATCTGGCTTTAGCGAACAGAAGTCTAAGCTACTGTATTACGACAAATTTTAAAAGCTATCATAACTAAGAAAATAATTACGGTGAAGGATCGGCACCGTGCTGGCACCAGCCAATAAAGAATGATTAGGAAAAGAAGCCTTATTGACCAGTACTAGAAAGCCTTAATAACGTGACAGAAGCATAGCGATAAAATAAATGACTGGTGGGATTCAACACAGAACCATTGGCAGCGGTGTGCTTGTGTAAATCTAACAAATAAATATGCATAAACGTAGGCGATGGTATGTACGGTGATCACATACGGATCGCATAAGCTTTAACTGTGAACTGAGCATCAAGTTGAGGGGCAATCGTATGTGTCTACTGCGCGTCTTACACGATTATATATAGTATACATAATCTGTGGTAAAGATATGGTGCCATCGGAATCATGGATGAAAAGCAAAACAGTATGAAAAGAGCAACAGAAAACAGAAAAGAGCAACAACAACATCAACAAAAGATTTTTTGTCTAGTTCACCACTCAGTTTTTGAAATTTTTTCAGTTTGTTCTTTCTATCAGGGGGAGAAAGAAAGGACACCGCAACACACCGATGCACACGTCCGCCATTGACATCGATCTTGAACCATGGCTTCCAAGGTCCTCAATCAGCAAGTATCCGCATCTCTCGGACCCCAACCAGGTAGTTGACAACAACCGGCCGAGGCCAACTGTTTCGTCAGCGTTTTCATGCGGCTTTTCTGTTGTAAGCTGTCCACCAGACCGTCTCTTCCAGCCCTGTCCTGCAAACCGCAAACAACGCACGACGCGGGTAACGCTGGACAAGCATGCGCAATACGTGTCCCAACCACCGCAGTTGATGCAGTGAGATGAGCTCCTCGAGCGAGTGGCTTCCACGTCCCAAGACACGCTGTCTAACTTCCACATTGCCCACCTGGTGCTGCTACCACACACAGGCAATGGATCGCAGACAGCAGAGCTCGAAAACGGATAGTCTGTGCAAGTCATCGTTACGAATGGGCCAGGTCTCGCATCCGTACAACAGTACAGCACAAACAGTTGCATAATAGACCCGCCCTTTGATGGAGAGACGAATGTCGTGGCGACGCCACAAGTGCCTCAACCTTAGAAAAGCGAGGCCTGCTTCCAAAATGCGCATCGAAATCTCGTCTCCAACAGCCCCGCCAGCAGTGATGCACCTTCCCAAGTAGACAAAGCTCTCCACAACCTCTAGTGTCTCAGCACCAAGAGTGAGTGCAGGCAGAGGCACCTGCCAGTCTTGAAAGACAGCCTTACATTTAATTGGCGAAAAGTACATACCATACTTTGATGCTTCAATCGCCAAGCGGTTTAGTGCAAGTTGGACGACGTGTGGATCGTCACCCAGCAAGACGATACCATCAGCATAGTCCAAATCAACAACTCGACTACCTAGGAGGAGTTCACCGCCAGCGTTCAACGAATCGCCTAGAGAGTTCTTCAACACATCCTCAATGGCATAGTAGAATAGGAGACCACAATGGTAGGCGAAAGCTTGCCATAAGTCCTAACCCTGCCCGAGGTCAGACGATGTAGAGCGCACAGTAGAGATGAACTTCTCCGGGACACCATTCCTCAGTAGAGTGCCACAATACCGTACGATCGACAGAATCGAAGGCTGCACGGATATCCTGGAACACAGCAATCGTTGGCCTCTGATACACATGGCGGAGCTCGAGGATCTGGCGGAGTGTGAAGATTTGATCGATGCAGTCGAGACCAGGACGAAACCCAGTTTGTTTTTCTCGTTGCAACGATTCGCGCATTGGGGATAGCCTGTGAAGTATGATGAACACCAACAGCTTGCAAACGACGGGGACTAAACTTATGCCTCTGTAGTTGGAGCAGATTGTGAACAGGCCGGTGGCCGAGTGGTCTGTGCGTTTGGTTTGCAACCATAAGGTCACCGGTTCGAATCCGCGTAGGGGTGGGCGTCCTCGCGGTAAACTCAGTCCGAGCGCGACTGGCGGTGGTGTCTGGTTGTTTATCCCGTGATTGTGTTGTCAGGACCACTTATTGGCGGATTTACAGGAACAACGGAATTATTTCGTGCCGTCATTCAGTTACACTTTTGAATCTGCAATTTTGGACCATATCTTGTGTGGAATATTTCTGCAGATGGCTAGGTTTTGTAAATTTCGCCGAATGATTTCAGGTGACTTATGCGATATTTTTCAAAATGTCGAAAAAATCATCAAGTAATTCCTGTCCGAAAAATGTTGGGCATACGGTAAGTGTCCTTACTTGCACTGATGGCTGTTCTAGCTTTCCTATTTCGTGTGTTGAATTACCTGGTGATTCCCATCGGCTCTTGCGTTCATTAAACAGAATTTCATTCATATTTTATGCAATGATTGTAGCAGTGGAAGACAGCCATAGAAATGTGTGACATAGACCGGTGCAGACCGTGGTTAAACTTATTTAACTATGAACAGTTCTAGACATGACCTTGGAAACAGTTTAATCCAGTCTTCCTCCCCTTCCCCTGAAAATTCAGTACCTCATCATTTTTAATTTTTCCGGAAGCACGACTCAAATCGAGACTAGTGGCCCAATAACGTTGTGTTCCGAAAGCGCTAAAGACCCAGATGATGAATGCCCGATGGCTGAAGAGCCATGCGGAAACCAACGACAGAAGAAGCCGCGAAAAGTAGCAAAGCTTCCCAACTGCTGATCAACAACTGATTAGGTTAAGCAAGAATCGAGGTCACGCTTTTTCCGCAGCAAACACAGAGAATGATAAGAGGTGATCAAAACTGGTGCTTCTTCATGCGCTTGAGTCCACCGACCCAAGTCCTCAGGTAAGCGATGATTAAAACGTTGAGATTTTACAGGGCCTGGTAGATAGGCTCCTTGAAGTGGGTGAAAAGTGACGCAAGTCATCCACCTCGGCAAAAACAATGCTGAGAAGGATCGATCTATACAGATAGCTTTTTTCGATAAACCCAGCCAAAAGCTAACACTGGTTCGTCTGAGTAGGCTGAGAAGCGAGAAGGTATATACTCGTCCGGATATGGATCGATCTGGACGAGAGCACCTCAGGTGTGCTCTCATCAAGCTAGGGCGGCGAACCAGTGAGCAAGAAACGAATCTACCCTGAATAATGTCTCTAAAATGGTCCCATCATTTAGTACGTGCTTCGCACCTTCAAAGCGCAAAGTGTTGCTGCAGGACCACCAGCCACTTGAGGACATCTAGACCCAAACTAGCGAGAAAATCGAGGTAGTTGATCAATTCACTTACCTTGGCAAATGCAACATCAACGATGGGCGCATAATGACTGAAGTCAGTTCATGCATTGCAAAAGTTAGCACTACTTGAATCTGCGACATTTGTGGCGCCAAAAAAGGTTTGCCTCGGTCTGAAAAGCCGTGTTTACAAGACCACATTGAGGGTCGTTCTAGTCTGAGGGAAACTTGGCCCCTCCGATCCGAGAAGTTGGAGCGCCTTTAAGTCATTGACCATCACTGTCTGCGAAGTATTGCTGGTATCGGGTGGCACCAGCGTGTTCGCAACGATGATGTGCATAAGCGAGTGTTAAGCGGTGATTACCTGACTAGTTCCTTAGAGCAACAAATAGCAATAAACGATGCGTTCGCTGGGGCAGGAACTATGTATGTCTGGTCACTGCTTACCGAGGAGGACCTTGTTTTATTCGCCAGAAGTAGGGTGGCGCAAGGCTCCAGGTGGGTAAAAGTTAATTTGGCCGCGGGAAATGAAGTCACTGATCACAAAACTGGGTGCGATTGGTCCGTCCACGGGACGCGGCTTGTCCTAGGCTCGGGATCGTTACAACACGGCTTACAATCGGCACCGGTGATGCGTCTGCTGTTGTTTCGCAGTCCGACTACCAGTTTGAAGTGTGTTTGGTGCTGAGTCATCTGCGAGGTAATACCGAAAATAGATTGCCATTAGATAAGCAGATGTGTTTCACCGTCGTCGTAGTTAGATCGGACATGTGCGCGGAATCACGTCACTGACGCCTGAGCGTTTGCAGTATATTACAGCTGTGCCATATGCTATTCGGGTGCGATGCGCTCTTGAAATCCAAAATCCGCAAAGTGGGTGCCTAAGAATTCCGTAAATTCGGACACCGATTTCGCCTCGACTACTTTTTCGGGTAAACTGTTCCAGCAACTTACCAATCACCGTTCGAAGCAAAGATGGTGAGTTATGCGCTTTAGGTCCTGTACCACAAGCTTGTACCTGTGTATGAGAGTGCTGATTGATGCGCGCACGTGCAGCAGTGGCGTCAGCATGGGAAAGTGACCAAGATGCAAGATCCGGTGCGCCACAACGAGTTTAACACGAAACCAACGATACAACAGGGTGTACAACCCGTCATCTGCATCGGTCCTCGTACGAAAAACCTGTAACTTGAGGACGCATCTGGTGGCTACTTGTGGAACCCGCTTTAGTCTTTGCACCCCACCATGAGTGATCGGATAATAGGCAGGTGATCCGTACTCGAGCATCGGTCTTATGATGGAAGAAAAGAGCCAGGTGGCAATCTCTTCGGACCAGGTACTGAAGCTGTGTTTGAGCACACATAGCATGCGTAGTCCGTTTCCCTACAGCCTGTTCGTGTTGTCCACGGGTTTCAAATCGATGCGTGAGAGTGCACTTAATTCCTTCACGATGTGGAATGTATCAGCTGATCGACCACAGTGTACATTTGCCCATCACGACCCTTCCCCAGGCTCATAAGCGACGAGTTGATTGGGTTGACAGGTACATCGACTTCTGCAGAACGTTGCAGTCGTCAGGGGAATCAATTATTCTCCAAATCTTCAGGTCGTCTGCAACCAAAGCACAAGACGATCGTAGAAGCTGAGGTACTTGGTTGACGTGAAGCAAGAACAAAATGGATCCCACACTGTGCCTTAGGGTACGCCACTGTTGGAGGGATACCAGTCGGTTAGATGTTCATCTACCTGTACCCTCGTTTTCGCCCAATAAGGAAGTCACAGATCCACCTGTGCAATGAGCCAACAACATCGCGCATCCTCAGCCTGTTGAAGATCTCATGGTTCACCCTATCGAATGCTTTACTGTGAAATCAGTGTAGATCACGTCGACAAACTTCCCCTGCTTCAGCGCTTGCAAGCAATCATGCCACGTCAACAGCAGACTGGTGATGCATAGGCGGCTTTTCATGAAACCGCGCTGGGCTGGCGCCAGGTGTTTTGATTACAACAGCCGTAGCAGACCCCTCTTCACGATCTTCTCGTGTACGTTGGTCAAAACGAAGGTCAGATAAACCGGTCAGTAATACACAGCGTTGCAAAGAGATCTCTTTTCGGTAGTTCACATCAGGCAATTACAACAACAGGACTGATAAATGCAACTGTAAACTGGTGAGGGCAAAAACTGAGGACGGATGGGGCGGTTTGAACAGATGTAGCATGTACGTTCGATGCTCAAATCGATTTAATCAGGTGACATCGTGATAGGCATGCGTTTATATCATGCTCGACGTACGCAGCTCCTACTGAACTCTGGATTATGAATTACGATGTGGAAGGTGTTCGCAATCTTCTTACCAGCCTAGATGCCAGAGCTATGCAAGCATAGGGTGTTTGCACAACCCTTGATAAGTCTTCCCCCGGAGTCTTACGCATAACCGAGTGCTGTTTATTTATGTAATCATCTAATTTTATATTGCTAGTATTTTTGCCACTTCTGTTTACACAAGTTTTTTACTGTCTGTTAGCCATATCATGAAGTCACCTGATTAAATCGATTTGAGTATCGAACGAACATGCTAAATTTGTGCAAACCGTCCCATCGGTCCTCATTTTTCACCGTCACCAGTTTACTGTTGCATTTATCAGTCCTATAGTTGTAAGTGCCTGATGTGAACGACCGAAAAGAGATTTCTTTGCAACGCTGTGTTTTGCTTTCCATGGGCATTATCTACGATCAGTAATTGTCCACCTTACTTGGGTCACCGCCGTTCGGAATCGGCTTCACTACCGAATATTTCCAGTCGCTCGGTACCACAGCTTCGGACAGCGATTTGTTGAACAGATCAGACACGGATAGTGTGGTGGCCGACAACGACTTAAGAACCAGCGGGTGGAATACCTCAGGACGGTCAGGCTTCGTGGCATCAACGCTGGTAAGCATATTGCGAACATGTTCCACATCGTAATTCAGACTCTAGAGTTCAATAGGAACTGCACACGTCGAGCATGATTTAAACGCATGCCCACTTGCAAATACAGATGTGAAGTGAGTTGCGAATTCAAACGTACGTTTAGTATTGGAAATCAGAGGCCGTCCGTCAGAGCCCCCTAACACTGCTACGTCGCCTGCAGGCCTCAGACGCCGCTTCATGTAAGCGAAAATTCTCTTGAGGAGCATCTTCGCTGAGGTTGCAAGCTCTCCTTTGAACTGCCGACGCGTATGCGCATTCGCGCTGCTGCATAGATTCCACTACCTTTTGTGCACCTCGCAATTTTCGGCAGAGCCAGACTGGAGGAACTCATTCCACAATACGCATCGCCGTCGAGCCAACTAGTCATACTCTTAGTCGAACTAAGGTGGCTTCACTGGTCCAGCTTTCAGATGCTTGAGGGGTAAGAATCGAGCGCATAGCAATTTTACATCCTCTTTTATAACAGGCTTCAACAGATGAACCCTGTGGCAGCGAGCAGTCCACTTGACCAGGGACTTGAGAGAGACCATAGAAGTCAGTCTTCCAGTAGTTGTGAGGTGGCTCCCACGGACGCGAGTATGGCAGCGAAGACTCAAGGCTGGTCATGATCATCGAGTGACCACTCGCTGATATAGACTCCATGGCCAGAATATCAAGTACGCGTTGTTCGCAGCTGGTCAATATCAGGTTCAGGCACAACAGATTTAGATGCAGTGTAATGCGCTTTGGCTAACGGATATATTTTGCTGCCCCTGTCTCAACTCACATCTTCGCAAAATCTTTCTACACCACAGAATGCCCAAAGAGAGGTGAATCTCAGGTCAGAGTATTCGAGGGAAGTTAAAGTCATTCATGAGCAGGAAGCAGGGATGATGTATGTGGTTTCGGGGATGCAGCAAGCAATCCAAACAGTGATTTCGCGGACTGCGATGGGCTACATCCACGAATAGTACGCCACGCCTCAGGTGAATCGAACACCAGAACTACTCCACAGGTCATCTTCATTTCGGTAGATGCTTACCAGTCGACCGTACAACGGGGATCGAAAGTATAGCAGCACACCACTGCGGTCGTTTGATAGTCTGTCGCATCGGAAGGACGAGTAGCTCCAGGTCTCAGCCAGTTCTAGTACGTCCGGCCGATGTGAGGCAACGAAGTGGCATAGGTCGGTACGTTCGCAGATTAAACTGCAAACACTAGTAAATGCTCAGTGCAGTTCACAGTAGGAACCGCCAGCAGCACGTGAAGCGTCATCGAGCCGTTGATCCGGATTCGGCAAACCCGAAAATTTACAATGTGGAGATTAGTTTCCCCGTTATCAGCACGCAGCTTTAATTCAACAATAGCGAACTTTGGTTTCCCATGGTCTGACAGATGCATATATGGGCGAATATGGATTTTCAGACCTCTTATTCTACCGAGGCGGGAAATTATCAACCTCAGACTTTCTCCATCAACGAAAATGACTCGCAGAAACCGAGTCTGCTCCTCATCCCTCTTCCCAAGAAGAGTGATTTGCTTCACCCTACACCGAAAAGAATCTTTGCTTACGTAAAGCAGCCCCGGAAACCGGCAGGTGGCTTAAATGATATACAGCGCAGATGGACAGCATTGAACGGTGCACTTCACTTCCGTGTTTGGAAATAACCAGGCATATGTACCGAGTTCGACGTGTAAATCCATTAACGAACTCAGCAGTCTGGAATGTGGTATTGAATAGGTGCGTAAAATATTCGACAACCATGACGGCACCAAGTCTGCTTGGCCTGACGGGCTCCCTATCGGTTATCACCTCACCTGCCGTGACTGACCCATTCAACAGGTCGCTGTCTGGAGGTTCGTTGCCGATCGATTGGAAATGCTCGGTGCTAAGGTCGATTACGGAAGGCGTAGACCTAAGCAGAGTGAACAATAACAGATCGATTTTTTGACATCTATTTTGGTCAAGGTAGAAGAGATTGCGAAGAAAAGTTTGCTACAGTAGTTCCGGTAAAAATATCTCCTGACACTGGAACATCAGGATATCACGCCAGGTCGTTCATGCATTACCAACCTACTTGTGACGAGGCATGAATGGTTGCATGTAATGAAGCATGGGAAGTCTGTCGATGCGATCTACATAGATTTCAGCAAAGCGTTTGAGAAAGTGAACCGCGAGGTTCTCCTCCACAGGCTGAAAGTATGCGGTGTTTGGTGGATCACTGAACCAATGGATCCGACGGTTCCTCAACGGACGAAAATGTAGGATATAAGTAGACCGCCATCTGACTGAATGGTATCCCTCTATAAGTGGCGTACCCACAGACATATTGCTGACACCTACTTTGTTCCTGATCTACAGCAACGACCTATCTCAGCTTCTTCGATCGTCGTGTGCCTAGTTTACAGACGACCTGAAGATGTAAAGTGATTAGTACCCCTGAAGACCGCGATTTACTTCAGTGAAACCTCAACCGGCTCTCAATGTTGTCTGCAAACGTTTGCCTGCCGGTCAACCTATTCAATGAAATTATCTGAAGAAAGAAATTCTTTTAGGAAAGATTCTTAGGTTGGGCTGGATACACATCTTGACATGGCTAAGAGCCGACCTCAATGGCGTTTGAGTTGAAGGTTTCTTTGTCTCTCCTCCCCACTTAGCCTCCCCACCAACCACAATCTCATTTATAAGGCATAATGTAACTCCTTTTTGCGGCAAAATAGCCGGCTATTAGCAATCCGGAACAATATTCATCCGTTACTGGTGACTCAGCCGGCGTACCACTGTTTCATGCTTTTTTCTTTTGTATTGCGGCACAATAGCTGAAGTGTTTTTTACCTGCAGCTAACGTGTATAATAATTATGACAGCCCATTCAAGTCGGTATTCATGTGTAATGTGCGTCCGGTCGAGGACTTCCGTGGGCCGTAAATAGACCGAGCGCGCTGAATGGGGAAACTGATACTTCGTATGCGGCTGAATAGTTATATCACGGCCACGTAGTAAGAGTAGGAGCTGAATGGAGAGTGTGTACTCGTTACACCTAGTGACGAACTGGACGGCGTTGTCACAGCTGCCGATGGAGCACCGAACCTGAGGTGACTGGGATAATGACGTGAAAAGGCACGAGAGATGGCTGCTCTAACGGTACCAAAGACGAAGTTGGAAGGCAAATAGAAGGGGAAACGCCAGTGGCCTTCTAAGCTAGGCTCGACGACATCTTACCCGTTGAATTGCTAAAGCGCACTGACGTGCTACACACAAGCCTTGGGTAGGGTGGTGATGACCGAAGCTATACTTTCGACGGCCAACTGCTACATCCCACACCTGGGAAGGACCTAGGAGTACTGTCACGCTGCGATGTAAAGTGCGTTGGCAACACGAACAGGCTGCATGAAACGGACTGTGCATGCTCTTGGCGCTGAAATGCGGCTTCTGCATACGGTCTGAAGAGGTTGTCACTCGCCTCTCCCCTCCATCATTGAAACAATGCTAGAGTGCGGCTCACCCACTTGCCATATGAGCAACATAGGTGAGGATCAGATCGAAGGGGCCAGACACGTCGCTACCAGGCCATTCCCAGTTTAGAGATTAGTGTATGAAGACAAGTGCGAGAGACTGGGACTCTAGACCCTGTCCTATCGTCGGGTGCAAATCGACCTCATCAAGACCCACCGTATTCTACATCTAGATAACATCCAACGCTGAGACCACTGATTCAATGGAGCAAATCCGGAGGAAATGAGGATGGAAGTGGCTCGAGATAGACTCATGCTTTTTCAATGTACATATTTTTAGTGAAAATTGGATGGAAAACGCGTACCGGACGGCTACAATATTACGATATTACTTTGAGCTTGTTCGGCCACGAGGACCAGGTGCATGACTTCTCTGTGGGATGCGTACTGGTCGCGAGAAACCAGCAATCAAGGTGGCGGACTAAGACGGCTGGATAGCAAGATCCAAGTTATGCGGAGAGGCGCAAGCATTTACCGGACAAAGCAAAACCATTATGCTCGCAAACGCGGTGTAAGCGATGAGTAGAATACACATTCGGTTTCTCAAAGCCTGGTGCAGGGATGGGCAATTTAACAAAAATTAACAAGAGCGAGTCCTCTTGGACAGTGTGCGTGTGGATTGATTCAGGACAAAAGAGCCACTTGTTCATTCGAGCGTCGGTCAATGCAGCCAAGTGGGGGCTACAACTGGATCGTTGTGCGGGTGCAGTTCTCTGAACCGGCTATTATCCTTATCTTCTATTATCTTCTCGCTCGCTATCCACAGTATTCATCAGAAACTCATCTTACATCATAGACTGAGACAATGAATAAGGCAATCAAAGGCTTGAGCTGGAGTTTTATGTTTACAGCAGCTTCAAATGCAATCTTGCCGATATTTCTGATTTGACTTTGGCACACGTTGGAAAAGCAGCCTTTGATTTCAGGGTCTGGAAAAGCAATTGTTGCTGTGACCATGGAAGCCTTCTCAAAATATACTAAAATCTACAGTGTCATGAAGTCGGGGAAAAACAGGTTCATTTCAAACATTCTTATATAAGTCACGGTATTCTGCAGCAAGAAAATGCGGGCAAGAACTGCCAACTCTGGTGTGCCATATACAATTGATAAAACATGTCGGGAACGTTCACAAAAGTGGCATTTCCGTAGACTATTTATGCTTTATGTCCTTTATAAATTAATACAAAATTCCGTTGAGATCACTCACATTAGAACCCTGAAGTATTCGTTCGTTGCCCTTCTGAGGGAGAGTAAAGCACATTGTTGTTGGAAGATGGAAATGTGTGCTTTTCTGTGACTCAGAAAAGTAATTCAAGAGAGTGATTGTTCCATGATTGTTTGTTCATTACGCAATACTGACAACACATTTCACGCCACACTGCGAGATGTAGCATTAAGTACTCTTATGCCAGGTTTCATTTTACCTCTAAAAGTACTGGATTCTGCTTTTGGATGACATGAGTCACGACAATGCCTAGTTGATGCCACCATCGCCCCACATACATGAGTTGCACTCTATAGATCAACTGTGCCGATTCCATCTGAAGTGCGAAAGGTTAGATATTCAAACCCCAAAAATGTCAGAATTGTTACTGATTGAAAACAGCAAGAAGAGATATCTCTGTGTAGCTGTAACTAATATCACTCAGGTACATGGACCGGTTATGTTGGAGTGCGCTCGAAATATTTTATATCCGCAAAGTGCTTGTCCAGGAATTGCTTAAATTCCGACACCGGCTTTGCCTCAACTACGTGCTGCGGCAGAGTTTTATACACTCACCACTCTCTGTTCGAAACAGAGTTGGTGGGCAATCCGCTTCAAATCCGGTACTGCAAGCTTGTACCGGTGTTCTCGTGTGCTGCTTGGTGTGTGCAGATGCAGCAGCGGCCACAACATGAGGTATTCACTGAGATGTAATGTCCGGTGCGTCATGATGAAGTCAACCCACAGTCGACGATAATCTAGGGTGTAAAGTCCTAGTTTCTTACACCGGTCTTCGTACGCCACACCTCGTAAGTTGGAAATAAGCCTGGTGGCCACATGCTGCACTCGCTTAATCCTTTCTACCTCGCCCCGGGTGATAGGACAATACGCGGGAGAGCCATACTTTATCATAGGTAGCATTATTGAGACTGAGATGAAAAGCAATCTCTTCAGACTAATTGATGAAGCAGCGGCTGAGCGCCCAAAGCATATTAAGGCCGTTTTGGCAAAGCCTATTCATGTTGTCCATGGACTTAAGGTCGTAGCGTGAGAGTACACCGAGGTCTCATACGAAAGGCGCGGGATGCAACGGTTGACCGACCACAGTGTATGTTCGACTGTGCTCACACTTACTCAGCCTCATGAATTGCGACTTGACCGGGTTGATCGGAAGGTTGACCTCTGCAGACTACATGGAGAGACGGAGAAGCTGAGGTACATCTTTTACACGGGTCAGGAACAAAATGGGCCCCAGCACAGTATATTAGAGCACGCCACTGCTCGATGGACACCAGTCGGTCAAATGGTTGTCGACCTGGACCCTCCACTTTCGACCAACAAAAAATTTCCTGATCCATCGGTGCAGCGAGCCGCCAACACCGCACACCCTCAACCTGTGGAGGTGCACTTCATGATTCACCTTGTCAAAAGCCTTACTGAAGTCAATGTAAATGACGTCGACTGACTTGCTTTGGTTCAGCGCTTGCAACCATTCGTGTCTCGTCAACAGGAAGTTGGTGATGCATTAGCGACCTATCACGAAACCATGCTTTGCGGGCGTCAAGAGGCTCTTCGACTTTAGAATCTGCAGAAAACCCTTCTTCACGATCTTCTCAAGCGTCTTTGCCAAAACAGCGATCAGGCAGATCGGCCGGTAGTTATCCACTTTGCTTGGGTCACCACCTTTCGGTATTGGTATCACGAATATTTCCAGTCGCTCGACAATAAACTAGTGGATAGTGACCTGCTGAACAACTTGGCTACAGAAAGGAGATGATGACTGATAAGGACTTGAGGTTCAGCGGGAGGATTCCATCGGGACCGGCAGGCCTTGTTCCATCAAGACCTGTCAGCAGCTTGCGTACATCTTCAATGCTGCAATCCAGGCTGTCAAGTTCAGCGGGAGGGGCACCCGTCGAAACTCGGTACAGACACCTGGTCACTTGGAAACACGAAAGTGAAGTGCGCTACCAATGCGTACGCACGACCTGTGCTCGGGGTCAAGGGTTGTCCATTTGAGTGTTCCAACAATGGCACATTGTGCGCAGGCCAAAGGCACCGCTTCACGTAGGCGAAGACCTTCTTGGGATCAGTTTTTGCGGCAGCTGAAACCTGCACTTCGAAGCTTCTGCACTTTTGTGTTCGCGTTTTCGCAGATTTCGCTGCACCTTGTACGCCTTCTAGTCCTCAGTAGAGTTATATAACACGAATTTGTTCCATAGTCTGCGTCGTCGTCTGGCCAGTTTGCTGTACTCCTTGTAGAACCAGCGGTTTGACTGATCCAACTTTCCGATATTTGCGGGGTACAAATCGGGCACACAACGATTTCACTCCCCTTTAATGATAGTCCAACAGGTTTCAACGGACGAATCTTTTGGTAAGGACCAGTCCATCGGACTCGCTGCTCGAGTGAGGCCATTAAAGTTCGCCTTCCAATAGTTGAAGGCTGGTTCCAGCGGGGAGAATATGGCAGCGGCAGTTCCAAGCTGGCTATGATCATCGATTAGTCGTTCGCTCCCAAGACCTCACTTCAAGACTTGAATGTTATGCACACGTTGCTCACAGTTGGTCAAAAGCAGGTCTAAGCACGATGGAGTCGCGCGCGCAGTTATGCGGGTGGGTTGGTGGCCTCAGTATCAAATATCAAATATCACAACAGCGGGGATGTTCAGCCTCAGGCCACTGTATTCGAGGTAAGCTGAAATCACCCATGAACAAGAACAGCGGACGACTCGTGGTTGCGCACAGGCGGCAACCAGTCCAAGTAGCGACAGTGATATACCACGTCCATGTGCATCTCGTAGCGTTTGAGGTGAATCTAACACCATAACTGCTCACATAGACTATCAGCGCTTCGGTAAGTGCTCACTAGTGTCCAACACAAGAGTGATCTTATGTAAAGCAGGATGCCCCCGCAATCATTTGATGGTCTATCACAGCGGAAGCACAAGTAGCTGCTGATTTCGTCGATTTAACCATGTCTCAACAAGGCCTAATATATCTGGCCGTTGAGAGGTTGCAAAGTAGCACAGTTCATCGCGTTTGTTCAGCAGACCGCAGACGTTAGTAAATGCTATGCGCAGGCCGCGGAAGGAACCGCTGGGTGCGCCTGAAGCATCAGAAAACTGTTGATCCGGATTTGTGTAGGAATCCGGGTGATTAGCCGAAAATAGAAGAGGAGTAGGGGGAGTTAAATGGTATAGGTGGAAATTCGTCACATTAGACTCACTTAGAGTCATCACACGCCCGGGAAAACAATGTACGCGCGTTTCATCCTTTCAGGAATCGTCAGCAGTGCGCATTCCCTCGGACCCCTGGTAGGGCTCGAACCCGCAACTCGGCTGTTGCTAGTTCGTGGTTGAGACCACTGTGCTACGGGGACGGCAACGACCATCGTGGCTAAGTTACTAGATGTGATACAGCGCCGCTCACTATCCATTGGCTCGCACCTTACTACCGTGCAGAGGACAGGGTAGCCCTCTGACGAATTTCTACCTATACCATTCAACTCCCCCTACTACTCTATAATCAGAACGCAGACCAAACTGCTTATAATGCCATAGGTTAATTGGCGGCTTAAGTTTGATAAGTTCGTCGCGTGGATCTATAGACTTTTCAGTCTACTAAGGAGGGACAATATCAACTTACCACTTGCCACTTCAACAAAAGTCACCTCATAGGTCGACTTTTGTCATCGGTTCTCTTTCCGAGATGGGCGATTAGTTGCACTTTCAGCTCGCCCTCATCCATGTCGAGCAGTCTATCAATCAGACCTTGCGTGAAAGACTACGAGGTTACGGCGCTCCAGGTCGCTGGGCATTGTTCTCGGTTTCTTTGACATTTGCGTCTTCCATTTCTAATCACTAGTTTGTTTACTGATGGCATTACAAAAACAGCCATGCGTTAAACTTTGCATTATTCGACTTCAAATCAATAACGTAGCTACAAGCTCTGTTTCCGCAGCTGTTAGAGACAAAATTTGAAACTAGAACTTTCATAGTATTACAAATAAAAATTATGAATAATAAAGAATTTGTAACAATGCTAAAAATGGGCATCGTTCCATGTGCGTGTTTCGTGTTGGTTCATTTTGTCTTTCTGCCGGCGCCGCAAAAGGCAAGCACAAACCCTTTGGCGTTAAACTACCTCGGGTGTCATTGGTTATGAGATATGTAACCATCACTGATAATACCGAGATGCAGCTTCATGCGCCGCTAGCATTTTGCACGAAAACCCCTAACAATAATAGTAAAAATAGTGTGGGCGTTTCTACTTAATAATAATAAACGCATTACATACAAGACGACCCCGATTGTAAATAGTAGAAACCATACTTACCTCACAACACAGTAGGACGGTACCAGAGGAAGGTGAGACGGTTAAGGCACGTGCACTGGATGTCAGAGTCTGCTGATCCAATGGACAAAGTGCTTTGTCTGTGATGTTTGCCAGAACCAAATGTTGGTCACACCCAATGAATACTAGCATATGG
The DNA here is from genome assembly GCA_944474145.2 of Dicrocoelium dendriticum. Classification (NCBI taxonomy): domain Eukaryota; kingdom Metazoa; phylum Platyhelminthes; class Trematoda; order Plagiorchiida; family Dicrocoeliidae; genus Dicrocoelium; species Dicrocoelium dendriticum. The sequence goes on along the minus strand of OX104059.1, from coordinate 33,088,525 downwards.
GTTGCAAACACGCCCACACAACGAGGTTGGGAGGGAAGCTGCAGAGAGGAGCTAAAACAGACCAGACAGCACAACAGGTATAAAAGTGGAAATGATAACATGTTAAAGGAAAACACGTGGTAGAGATGCTAGCAAAAACTGGTCGATAGTACAGGAAGCAATAATAACCTTATAAGTAAAGACAGAACAAACCGAGCGGCGCATTCGATAAAGGAAAATTCCCATAGCGACAGAAGATGCAAGAATTAAAGGAGTCAAGAGCATCTGTTGGATTACGCAGTCAACGTGCTAATAGAATGTTTCCAATGGAAGAAGCCTGAAAGAATTGAACACTTCGACAAGGAGACACGTACAAAAAATATACGAAATATGAATGGTATATATAAATTTAGTTCCAACTATAGTGCGAAGATATAGTTAAATGGAAAATCCTTCAAGGTACTAGAAATTTCGGGAAGGATGTTTTAAAGATGAACAAACTACAGCGATCAGCAGTATGAAAATGCGACCAATCCATCGTACAGAGCGAAGTCAGCGAACATTTTGAGCGTCATTTTATTCAGCTGAAATGTGTTTTACTCACATGTATGTAGAAGTATAAATGTCAGACAGTACGCATCGGTCGTCGAATCCCACCGTGACCAAAAGGTCAGTATTAGTCAAAGCCATGCTCTGCACATGAGCTTTGTGAGCGTGTTCGCCGGAGAACACATCAGCGCGGCACCACGCGATATCCCACTTTGCCACGGTGGAATCGGAGGACGCAGTGACCAAGCATTTGTGCTCATGGCTGTAGGCACCACAAGTGATGAAGGATGCGTGTCCTCTCAGAACCGTTCGCGGTGAGGATAAGTGCGTGATACTGGGAGGTGCATCGAAGAGATGGATGGAGCCACTGAGACTTGCCACAACAAGCGTATCCTTGACCCAGCAACAACCTAACTGACGAAAATAAAGGCATTCAATGAGATTATGAGAGAGAATTGGCGAGTGGCTTCGTAACATTGGGAATATGCAAAAGATATTCGAAGAATGCAAGCGGGGTTAGTAACTGAGTAGGAAGAGTGCAGTTATGACCGTGGGATAGTAATTAAATGTTCAGATAATGTGCTTTCACTATAACTTAAATTAAAAAGTGAATCTAAAAGAAAGAACATTGGGGACTGCACCACACCAATTCAGGTCAGGTATAAAATAAACAAGGAGTTTGATTAGTGGTTGTTGAATAGCGACGGGGGTATATTGTCTGTCGGTGAGGTTACTTTACAACACGATATGACGGATGGAGAAAACCGGAGAATTTGTTTAGCAGTCTCCACCCTCGAGGAGGATGGCGCATAAAGCTGGTTACTTGCTCCGGGGATGGTTTCACTAGAGCAGCTGAGGGTTGCAAAAATCTGCACAGTGCACAAGAATAGTCCCCTTGAGTCATCATGTGCGTGCAGCTCAGCTGATTGCAGGAACGGATCTGTCTCCGATAAATGAACCCTAAGGTTCAGATAGGCTACAAATTCGCACTTTGCAACGTTAGAAGAGGTAGAGAATAAATACGATCATTCGGACGGACGAGGACTTTGCACACAAGTCATTCTAGCTTGGTCGTTCAAAGTTGACTCAGTCACAGAAGTGCCTCGCCATAAGAAAAAAAATCAAAAACAGAGAAGAAAAGCAGAGGTGAAATAGAGGCGTGAAAAATGGACAGAAAATGAGTCATATAGAAAGCAAAAAACTTTTCGGACTGATCACAAGTGCACAAATAATTAGGAAAAGGCTCATCCGATCGAACAAAAGACAATCAGGTAAACGATGGTTCAAAGGCCCTCATCTAGGAGTACTGAGTACACCAGTTCCACCGAGTCTCTAGGTTCTGCCTTTCGCCATGTTGTTGGCTGGCTACTCTGTGGTATCATCTGGAAAAGAGGTGGCCGAAAACAATGCAAGCCGAAGAGGCAGACAAAAGCATCCCTAGTACGCCAGTATTTGTTACCGGGGCTTCGTTACCACGCAACAGTCAGCAGTCGTGCATGTGGGGTGGGCGTACTGTCGAGTCGTCCGCACTACACAGGCTCTCATGGGCCGCAGGTCGAGCAAAAGGCAAACACCAGAAACCACTCAGCCACTAATCGCAAGAGGTAGATGATCGACGGACAAACGTAAAACAGGTGATTCAACCAACGCGAACAGTTCCAATTCAACACCTGAGCGTCTGTCCTCAAAGACAAACTGGGGAACCTTAGTAATGATTATTCAGGGCTAACACTAGATATGGACAATGCAACGCAGACATCAGCAGTCAGTGCCTTCCGAGCACTGTGGTCAAGTCATTGAAGCATACTGGTTGCAATGCAGTATAGGAAAGCCTCGTCGCTGACCAGCAAACGGACAGACAAAATGTCCACAGACGACCAGTGCTCAGAATGTAAGATGGGATTATTGGTACGAACACTCACTTCTGTGAACTGACCACCAGAGTTAGTGCAGCTACCCAGATAGGCAATAGGTCGAAGATTTCAATGATATGTTTGCTAATTCTTGAAAATGGTAGTCCAGTACCCGTGTCATGGGCTGTATTTCGAGATTTAAAAGTGAGAAGCTCATGTCAAGGGGTGCCGCAATATTCACCAATACATTCAAAGACGTTCGCATAGTATCAGCATCTTGTTTTTTAGGTAATCATACAATGGTACAGATTCACTCTCAGAAGGGACGGGACGTATCCTTTAAAGCATTGACAGACTGTCGCTACCGAAGTACGAGTGGCACAAAGCAGATTAGGCCAACTGGAGACTACGACCATTCCATGTTCTCAGAAAGCTGTACAATTGCAACGGTCGAGTGACAAACGAACCGACGGTAATTTCGCTTTTTACGCCTCATCGGAGAGACCCAGTACATCAGAATGCCTAGCCTGCAGCAAATAATGTGCCGCAGCATCATGTCCGATATTTCTGTCTTCTGATCTCCCGGCCGCCAGGAGCATATAACATTCAAAGAAGGGTGTTTCAACCGTCTGAGACTAGGTCATCGAGCTGTGAGCTGTCGAGATGTGTTAAGGAGACAGACTATCTGCATGTAAGGGAATGCACCATCCCGTTGCATGCGGAAAACACTGAGATCTCCGCAGAAGACCAGCGTTTTCCATGCAGTCAGTTCTGTCTTCGAGGTGTTTTTATGTGGTTCCGGTACTTTTGGTGGGTCCCTTGAGGCCGGTCTTGACTATTGTGCAACGGTTCTGGCACGTCGAACAACCTCCCGTGGTGCCAGCTTGGTGGTCCGGATTAATCTGGTTCCAGTGGATAGTTCGGTGGCACTGTTCCAGGACGTGGTGGGTTTCTACCTGGCAAGCGTTCTCCCAAAAAAACCCACAAATATCGGTTTAACAACACTGAGACGTGGCGAATATGACGCCACTAACTAGAGTCACTGTCACCTACATATCCGGATGATCTTACCCAATCCCCGAACATCAGTCAACCAATACGAAGATCTCCACTCATCCATTCTCACGCTGACGATCCGACCAAAACCGTCACAACTACGGCGTTACATTAGCAAATCCAAGCAACATAGTCATACACGTTCATACCTATGCCAATCATACTGATCCATATGCCACTGAGAAAGTTTTACCATATTTTACATTTACCGGTCCTTAAAGCTTGTTTCCCCAGGATCATGACTATGCAGGCGTACTTCGCATTTATTTATTTATAAAGAGTGATTTCGTAACATGTCAGGGTTAGTGTGAATGTTGCGTCTCTAAAAGTACAAACTGTGGTTTTACATCATTGGACACAAGTTTTGCAGATTTTTGTTTATCGGCCCTGGATGGCTCTGCTTCGGTTACAGTTGAACGCGCTTATATAGCCTAATGCGCCTACCACGGAATTCCGCATCGGGCCCCATCAGCCAAGTGGTGAGCCGTTGGTTCCATGTATCTTATACTCGATAGAAGACCCTAGAGTTTGGATACTTCCGACAGCAGCTATCTCGAAGTCCACTGGCAGCTAGAAGAGCGTCGGAGCGGTCGGCAACCTCCGTTCGCTGCTAAAATCTTGCTGGGATATACGTTACTTGGACATGTGTGCGAGGGCCAGCAGCTTAGGTTATCTGTAAAGTCTGTGCATGTAGAGGAAATACCGCTTTTATAAGACGGCGACCTTGAAAGGGTGAACTCGAGCAGCCCCTTATTTTACGTGGACGACTAGAAAGATTTATCTATTACTAAAAGTTCCGTGTGACTGGTAGATGGACACTGAGTCAGCACTCTCATGGAGAAATAGGTGAACGAACATTCCCAACAACTATGGGTCAGATTGGCAGCCGATTATTGGGTAATCCATCGGCACGAGAAAATGCATCGAAACGGTGGCGGCAAACGTTACAAAGAAAGAACGATTTCTAGTGAATGCCGATGTTTCTACTGTGGATGAATGGACGCGACAGCGCAGTTTCCTTCTGAGACTTAACGCTACAGCTCCACCGCATAGCCCATATCCGTCTTATCGAATTAGCAGCCTACGAAGAAAAACTGAATGAACGGTTTAGTCATCGTCCAGAGGTTCCTGTCTACCTTATCAGACAAGAATTGTGGCTACAATCCGCCGGTAAGATCCTTCACGCCTTCCGATGTATTTAAACGGTAACTTGAACTCCACCTTTAAGGCCCTTGCTGGTGACGCAATGCTTAGCGTCCGTTAAGTGAATCATTATAGAGTCAAACTTGCCTGAGACGCCCACTCAAGCGACCGACAAAAAGTGGCCGCCATGGACAGATGATCGACATAAACAGGGACATTACTTATAGGGGAAAACGTCGGGGATGTTTCTGGTTGGTTGCCATAGCAGGTTGGACTGTAGAAGTTAGTTGATCCGAGACGTAATCGCTGCATCAGAAGTGTCGTCAGGTGCTGAACTAGAGACGGTCGATACAAATGGTTCGGATTTACGTGCTACCTCAAAACAGATGATAATTCTCGCCGACAAGACAAACAACAGTGATCTATCGATATGATTGAAACTCTTCGTATGGGAGCAATGCGCAGCGCAGCAGCCGCTTTGCAGAAGGGTCACACTTTCCATCTAAATCTAACCGCCTTTCAAGTATCAAATCTGCATCGCCCATCGGTCTGCCTCTAGTATTTCCATCGTGAGCTTTTCACAGAGTTCTCACTCGTTTCCGTAGTGCTGTCTGCCTCAGTAGCTTCTGGTGGCGCTATCCATCACTTGTGGACATTTGGTCACTTTAGTACGGGATAGAAGGGTCTGGTGCGTGAGCGATGAAGAGATTTCCAGTAGTTCTACGGATAGACCTTACTTTCTATGCCATTATCGAGGAAATCGAGACCTATATTCGCTTTCGTAATGTTGGTTCTAAAGCCCATAGATATGGTTAGCGTTTTTAATGCAGAAGGATCTAAGCGGTGCTCCATAGCTTTAAAAATCTTACAATAAGATCAGAAATCAGGGTTAGCGAGCATAGGTTTTCGATAGTTATCTTCAGGATTACAAAACCATAGGCAAATAAAAAATGTGCAGACAGGCATTACAAGTGGATACTCATAAAGCGAGTTATTTGGATGCTGAGTATGACTTCGCGGGTCAGAGGACATTTGCCCTTACTAGCGTGATAAAGAAACGTGATCTCTCGGGCGGAAGCTGCTGACCTCCTGCAAGGAGCAACCGTTTTGCCCAGCGTGAGGACAGCGTGTTCCCAATAATGAAGATATTGGCCATTCCGTGTCGACATAGTAAACTATTTCAAGAACAATGGTTTATAACGGGTGAAAAGCACATGCTTTACATGTCCCGTTGGTTGGTAATAGAAGAAAGTGAAATTCATGCAATGAAAAGTGGACCAAATAAAGTATGCAGCTGTGAAGCGACAGAGTAATGGCGTATTGCAGGCTTGTGGGAACGAGATGGAACCAAACAAACAGAAATAAGTAGTGTTATGGTTAATACACCTTGCAAATAACAAACAGTTCGCTCACCCGTTTGTGCAGATTTACGTGCGTCGTTGTAGGCTATTTAGCCTGAATATATTCAGAATATCCGTACATGTATTAATAATAATAAGTATATTTATTATCGAGTGAGAAAATGTGCCCATAGCTGGCACTGATTATGTTATACAGAATGTATTATGCTCATTTGTGATTTGCGTTATATTTGAAGTTATAAGGGTATTATTTGGTCACAGGTGTGTTGCAAAGCAATGTGCACTAGCTTGGTTAAAAGATAGTAGCAGCACTAGGGGTATACGACACTACGTGAAACTTTTGTGTTTCACCCATCATCATCATCATACACGTTAGCTAGATGTGTAAAACACCCAAGCTACTGTGCCGCAATACATAGAAGAAAAAAGAAAATAAATGCACCGGTTGCATACCAGCTGAGCTACAGCAACGGATGGGCATCGTTCCGGAAGCCTACCAGCCGGCTACTAGGCATGCAAAAAATTATTATGTAGTTATATTATGGAAAAAAATGAAATCGTGGTTGGAGGGGGGGCTAAGAGGGATGGGGAGGGACAAAGTAACTCACAGCACGAACGTCATTGGGGTGGGCTTCTTGCCATGTCAGCAAGTGTATCCAGCCAAACGTGTTCACCGTCTTTCGAACCCCAACCAGGGAGCCGTGAAGCTTCAACGGAGGTCAGCTACGAAGTCAGTGCATTCATTCCTCTCGACCAACTCATCGCTTGGTCACCTCTCCTCTTCTTCCATCCACATCCCCGGTGAGCAAACAATGCATGCCGCGCGAGTCGGTGGGCTGGCATGCGTAACACGTGGCCGAGCCATCGGAGCCTGGTGCGTGAAATAACGGTGCTGAGCCGTTCAATTCATTTTCCTGGGGAGTCGAACATGCTCGTTGCTCACCCGGTGTTCCAACTCGATGTGAATCAAACTGCGAAGGCACCGGTGGTAGAACGTAACTAGGCACTTTATGTCTGCTGATCTAAGGGACCAGATTTCGCAGCCCTACAGTAAGGTCGAACGTACCACTGCATTGTACACTCTACCCTTCAGGATGAGAGTGATGTCGCGCCGGCGCCATAGGTGGCGAAGGTTAGCAAAAGCACTTCAAAATTTTGCTATACGGTTCGTGATTTCTTCAATTCCAACGGCGCTGGTACGATTGTCTAAGTAGTTGAATGGTTGAACGACTTCTAGCTGATCCCCACCAAGGGTCAGCGCAGGAGGCGATCCCTGCCAATCTTGGATGAAAGCTTTGCACTTCGAGGGTGCAAAGCGAAGCCCGAAGCGGCTGACAGCCAGTGCTAATCTGTCCAATGCGGCTTGGCACGTCTGGGAGCTGTCACAGATGAGGGCAATGTCGTCTGCATACTCCAAGTCAAGATGTGGTTCTTCTGGGAGTAGCTGCTTACCTATGTCGTGTAGTGTGAACGCGATCTCCATGACTTCGTCAATAGCGAAGTTGAAAAGGAAAGCTGACAACGGGCATCCTTGTCGCACACCACAAGAGATATTGAAGGGCGGTGACAGTTTCCCGTAAGCCCTCAAACTACCCGTGCTACGCGCGTATAATGCTCGGATAATATTTACATATTTCTCGGGCACACCTTTCCTGAGTAGACAGTCCCAAAGAGCACATCGATCAACTGAATCGAAGGCACCTTTGATGACAAGGAACACGACTACGGTAGGTCACCGATATGTGTGACGGTGCTCCAACAATTGACGCAAGGTGAAGATGTGGTCAATGCAGCCACGACCACGATGAAACCCGGCCTGCTCCTCACGAATCTAGTTTTCACGAGCGCCAGTCAGTCTGTGAAGGATTATAGAGGTAAGTACTTTGGAGACGATGGGGATCAAACTGATTCCTCTATAATTGTCGCATTCCGAGCGAAAGCCTCCTTTAGATGGGAACAATAACGGATCGCCTCCAGTCGGTAGGAGCAGTTTCCTTCTCCCACAGTTTCACAAGTAATTAATGTAAAGCATCAACAAGAGCAGGGCCCCGGAATATGAAGAAAGCTGGATGGAGATCATCTGGTCCCGCGGCTTTGTTGTCATCCGGCCCTCCTTGGGACACATCATCAAGTAATCTCTCCCAAGAGAACAGGGTCATAATAGTGTTCAAGTCTAGGTAATTGGCGAGCTTAATGCGAAAGGGCGCTGCGCTCTCATATGATCTGCTTGTGGCTGGGAGCATATTCCATATCTGATAAGGAAAAAGTTGGACCGCAGATTTATCCTGCACCTGGGTACACTCGGAGTAAGCACTTCATTGAGTAGCTCCATTATCGAACTATGTTGTAGTTCTAAGGAAGGAATAGCAGCGGGCGTTTTGATGAAACAGGTTGTGCAGAAGCATCAGGTTAAGCCTCAAGCTTCATAGTCAACGTAGAGAGAGTAGAAGTCGTTAGCAGCACTCCCGATAGTTCTTAGTAGAAGTTTTGCCTAGCAGACGTTTGGTGACTGACCACTGTATACTTTCCAGAGATACTCTGTCAGATTTCCTGAAACAAAGTGTAGGGCGTTCAATTCGATTTTGAAAACAGCTGAGGTGGAGACACAGACAACTGAGTTAGTAAGGGCGTTACAGAGTTGGCGGACCCAGAGGGAGAAATACGCTCATCGAAAATCTAGACGACTGTATTTTTGACTCCGTTTTAGGCTATTGAGTCTGAGGTTGGTGTTCGGGCTTATTTTCGAAAGGTGACAGCATACGTTACTTGGGTCGCACAACATTTGGTAAACTAGTATGAGGTCTCCATATGGCCACCGGTAGCGTCCACAGAACACTCCGAGTGTCACCAGTCGTTCTTGGTACGGAGGGTGACGCGAAGCATTGGAAGATTTTGTTGATCAATGTTGTGGGGCACTCTATCCGAATCGGGTCGGACAGATGTTTACATTCGAACCTCCAATTGCTGTTCACAAAATAGTTACCGGTTCATCCTAATACTGGAGCTCAGATGACGTAATACCGACGTTTGTGCAGCAGAATTCGATTATCCAACCGATCGCAGGCTTTCAAAAATTCCAAGTAGAGAACAACGGTTCCTGTCACGCCATCAACTGTTCCGGATCAGTTGTCACGTGCTCTCTGCAGATTCGTGCTACATGATGGATGTTGAGGAAATCCATGCTGCTCCAGCTCAAGGTTGCCATAGGTTTCCAGGTAGCCCATGAGTACCTCCGCGATGATCGCTTCCATGACTTTGGCAAGCACAGGAAGAAGCGTTACAGGGTGGTAACTAGCAGGATGAGATCGAATTCTTCCCTTGTAATTATGGGTGGTAATACCCAGTTTCCACGTTATGGGAACAATGTTTAGACAATGCTGAACTAATCCGGCAAGTAGTTGAGACAGGTGTATGGTTGTTACCTGCAGTGCTTTCGGGTGAAGGTTGTCCGTTCCAGCGGAGCTGTGGATACGCAAGTATAGCAGTTTTTCACCACCGTTTTGACTGTGAATGTGACGCTGTATGAAATATATGGTGTAGTGACAAAAGCAGGAGTAGCGTTCGTAGGTTGTACACCTCGGAAAATAGGGGTCTGTACTGGATCTCGTAACGTTGGTGTAAAGAGGATAGTAAAATTTTCGCTCAGCTCGGATTTGGCGCGCCGCTATGGTAGCTGGATTGGTTTATAGACCATGTGTATTAAATGCTGAGTTAATGGAACAGAATGCGCTGGCCGAACACGTACAGGAGATGACAGTTAGAAAAGGACAATATCGCGTGAATGCGCCGCAACGACTTTTCGCTGCCGCGCGACCAAAAGCACTCGCGCGTGGGTTGAGTACCCAGTGAGGACGCCCACCCCTACGCGTATTGGAACCGGTGACCTTATGATTGCAAGCCAGGCGTGCAGACCACTCGGCCACCGGCCGACGAGAAGGCATAGGGAAAACTGAGAGCTCGTCATGGTCTTGTAAAACGAGCTTCCATCAAACCACTATGTGAGCGGGGAAAAGACATGAAGAAGGACTTCATGGAATGGTCAGCGCATCTGAACGGAATGTAGATGTGCTAATGACGAGTAATCAAAGAGAAGACCTGGGATAAGTATACGGGGTCACATACCAACATATTGCCGAGCACGTTGTCGAAAGTGTACTGAGATACGAAGACCATCTGCTTCCCGGTGACTTCCCATAACTTCAAAGATTTATCCGCAGAGGCAGAGATCATACGAGAACCATCCTTTGAAAAACAAACCCCATAAATGCCACCGGCGTGTGCTTGGTCGCCAACTTCACCGATTAACGATCCATCCTGGCCGTCGTAGGCAAAAATCTGGAAGAATGTGAAGCACATAGGAAAGGGCACTAACCTTTCCATCCGACCCGGCCGAGACGAAAAAGTCCCCACTGGGGCAGAATCGAACAACGTTAACGAAGGCGGAGTGACTCTGTAAAGGAAAATAATCCGTTAAGAAAGCAAAGCCATGAGCGGCTACATTGGTCAAATCGTTTAGTGGTCCTACAAACTCCTACGTTTCGGTCGAACTATGTGAATGCGCTCAAGTGAGGATATTTCAGTTGTAGCTAAGATTGAGAACGTGGCGAAAATGCATTACGACCAAAAAGGACTAAAAACTCAGTGAACGCGTATTTGGGTAGGATATAACAATATAAATGCATGTTAGCAAATAAAATGGGTTATGAGGTGAAAGAAAGCGCCAGATTGACAGTGGCACTAGCTGCTGGCATCCGGAAGTTATGGAGTCGCACCCAGCATGAATCCGATGGAAGGCGCACCACTGACGAGACCCAGAGGGTCGAAAGGGCGCTGTCTGGTACATTTCCAGACTTGCCAAAGCCTTCTGACCGAGTGGACGATGACGAATTATCTGCATTATACCAAAATCCCTACTACACATTAGTAAACAAAAAGTCAGCAACCAAAAACGGTTAAAGAAAACGCGGGATACAGAATGCAATCTAAATGCCATCGTAGAGAAAATGCCACAAATAGGTTACCAAAGAGCCCGTGAATAGAGGGGAGAAACAACATTTGCTAGAACATATGTATACTTAATAAAATCTCCGTAAGTTGACCACTTAAGGGATTGGGACCAAAGTGACCAACATAAGGAAGTCCTACACAAAAGTTTAGCGTACCTTACTTTCCCGCTGTATAAACATTACATCCACGTACATCCTGTTCCGAAGATATTAGATGAGCTCATATATAAATTCAAACAGAGTTAAATTATGAAATATTGAGATAAATCAAAACGCTGTGTGCTTTCCATAAAGTTGAATCATTTTTTGAAAAAAGTCCACCTTTGCCTGCTTCTTTTAGTACAAACGTAATTGATCCGGTTGGCTTAGAATTGGCTGCAATCTCTACAACTACTGGGCACAAGTTCCAAAGAGTAGAAGTATTAGTGCCTGTGTATACACAGGTGAGATGGTTCACACAAAAGCGATCAAGGCCAATCCGTGGACGCGGATCTGTGAGGACACAATGTACAAGGTTAAGGTCCATGTGAGTAAACACTGAAAGACGGAACACAAATACACACGCACATAAACAGACAGGAAAAATGCTGTATCGTCAAACATCTGTGAAGCCGTAACGTGTAGTGTTCGTGGGTTAGGGGAATTTCGCATATTTCGAAATTCCCCTACATACACTTTATTATTCGAAAGAATGACGTTCGGCGACCATTGCACAGTAAGCCTTCACAGTCAACTTATAGAAGTAACATTAAAGATGACAATTGTGACCTAAGTGGTCAAATATACATCTTGCAAAGTTGGTCAACATACAGAGGTCTAGTCCCATAAGGTTTACATAGTGAAAGTTCAAGCTATGAAAAAACGCTCAATTTAGAGGCGGACGGAATACAGAGGGGGTCATCAACAGCAGTACATCAGCCATTCGAACTGATGCGCCGCTACCGTACAACCACGGTGAACTACGGAACGGAGAATAATAAGAGAAGGGGGACAGCGGAAACTTTAATGTCTTAACTAAGCATTCAGGGTCAAGGTGCCCACACCTTGGCAACAACCTACCATCACAAACAGCTGACTATCGTGCAAAGATAAGGCGGCATCGGCGAGACAGCTTCCTCGCGGCCTTCACTGTCCCACGTTATAATCAGCCCTTACCTCGCAAATAACTTAGCACCAAACACACCTTAAACAGGCAGTCCGGCTAGGAAACGACAGCAGTCGCGCGACTGGTGCCGACTGCGAGCCAAGTGTACAGTCTCGAGGCAAGCACAAGGCGGGTCAGATGGACTGCAGTCAAGTTTAATCGTCAGTGACTTCATTTCCCGCTGGCAAGTCAATGTTTGTCCACCTCGAGCCTCGCGCCGGTCTATATCTGGTAGATAAAACAAGGCACTTCTCGGCAACCACTGACCAGCGCCCAAGCCAACGCAACTTATTCAGTGCTTTTTGTTGTTATAAGAAACTAGTCTGTTTATCGGTGCCTAGTACGCGCCTACACACATCAGGCACACGCTGGTACCATCCGACACCAGCAATCCTACGTAGACAACGATGATCAGACTTGAAAGCGCCTCAGATCAAAGTGGCCAAGTGTCACACATACAGAGTAGGATGGCCCTCACTGTGGCTTTGTAAACACGGCCTTTCAGACTGATGGAAACTTCCTTCTGTAGCCAAAGATTCCGCAGGTTCAAGAAGGCAGTTTCGGCTTTTGCAATTCGTGAAAGGACCTCAGTTGCTATGTGCTAATCCTTGCTGATTCAGCCGTCAAGGTAAGTGAATCGATCAACTACCTCGAGTTCCTCGCAATCTATGGTCAATGGATGGTCAAGTGACTGGTGGTCCTGCAGCAACAGTTTGTACTTTGAAGGTGCGAAGTGCATATCAAATAATGGGACACTGTAGAGAAGCTATGCAGGGTTAATCCGCTGCCACAACATTGTTAAAGAGCAAACGATATCGCCACACACCAGTATTGGGCGGGTAAAAAATTGCACATATTCGACGAATAAATATGTCAGATCGATCGAAGTGGTCGACTAAATTGAACGCGCTCCTGAAATAAGGAAACAATGTAATATGCATATTACCGCCTTAGCGCAAGTTGAAGAGTGCAAATATGTGGCCCCGTGTTAGCAATAACCAACCGCGCTTCCTCCATCAGTGATTTCCACTTATGATTAAGACACGCGATGAGAATGAAGGCCAGTAACTGTAATTGTAGCAAGCGGAAACACTGCGGCTGCTACTATCGAATATGGATGTGTTAAATACCCCATGTTAGTCAGGGTATTCTCCTACTTCCTTAGGTCACAACAGTGCTAATTCTTCGCGAAGGACCACACCACAATCTTTAAACACCAAAGAACCAACTGCCAGGAAATGGTTAGGGGCCTCTGACGACGTTTCAAACCTCAGATACGGTTTGAATCACAAAACTAATTGGTTAAAGTTCAACCCACGCTAGCTTAGCGCGAAGCAGGTCATAGGCAGCCAGCAGATCGTATTGCTCCTTGAAGTACACTGTCTAACGAGCCAGATGGCATTTTTAATAGCGAATAAGAGCCCCGATGCCGCACTCTTGTTCTCACGCTGGTTCTAGAAGCGCAGATAAGCTAAAAGTAGACAGAACCTATCATGCACCCCACATCCTGCATTTCTAAATACCTCGGAGGTTATCTGGCCCCTTCGTAGGCTCAAAGTCCTCTATATATATATATATATATATATATATATATATATATATATATATATATATATATATATATATATATATATATATATATATATATCATTATACACGTCAACTAGAGGTGGGAAGTATCTCAGCTACTGTGCCGCAATACATAAATGAAAAAGGAAAATAAATACAAAAAGTTGCATGCCAGCTGAGGTACCAGCAACGGATAGATATTGTTCCGGTAAGCTACCAGCCAGCTACCAGGCGAAAAAATTATTGTTTTACGCTAAGAAATGAAATCGTAGGTGATGGGGGAGGCTAAAAGGGATGGGGAGGGACAAAGAAACTCACAGCAGGAACGTCATTGGGGTCGGCTCCTGGCCATGTCAGCAAGTATATCCAGCCAAACGTGTTCACCGTCTTTTGGACCCCAACCAGGGAGCCGAGACGCTCCAACCGAGGCCAGCTTGGAACTGAGGGCCTTCATTCCTCCTGACCAAGTCATCGCTTGGTCACCTCTTCTTCCGTCCACATCCCGGTGAGCAAACAACGCACGTCGTGGAAGTCGATGAGCTGGCATGCGCAACATGTGGCCCAGCCATCATAGTATGGTGCGGGAAATAACGGTGCTGAGCGGTTCAGTTCCCTTTCCTGTGCCGGAAACAAGGCGTCGAACACGCTCGTTACTCACCCGGTGTTCCAACCAGATGTGAGCCAAAACTGCGAAGAAGGCACAGGTGGTCGAATGTAACCAGCCTCTTCATGTCCGCCGATCTAAGGGACCAGATTTCGCAACCGTATAGTAAGGTCGAACCTACCGCTACATTGTACACTCTACTCTTCAGGGCGAGAATAATGCGCCGCCGCCATAGGTGGCGAAGATTAGCAAAGGCACTTCGAGCTTTTGCTATACGGTTCGTAATCTCGTCTTCGATCCCAAGGGCACTGATACAACTTCCCAGGTAGTTGAATTTTTGAACGACTTCTAGCTGATCCCCACCAAAAGTCGGCGCAGGAGGCGATCCTTGCCAAGCTTGGAGGAACGCTTTGCATTTCGATGGTGCAAAGCAAAGCCCGAAGCGGCAGACAGCCAGTGCTAATCTTTCCAGTGCAGCTTGGCACGTCTGGGAGCTGTCACAGATGAGGGCAATGTCGTCTGCATACTCCAAGTCAAGAAGTCGTTCTCCTGAGAGTAGCACCACACCTTCCAAGTCATGTCCTGTAAATGCAATCTCCATGACTTCGTCAATAGCGAAGTAGAAAAGGAAAGGTGACAACGGGCATCCTTTTCTCATACCGCTGGAGATATTAAAGAGCGACGACAGCTTGCCGTAAGCCCTCACTCTGCCCGTGCTACGCACGTATAATGCTCGGATAATATTTACATATTTCTCGGGCACACCTTTCCTGAGTAGACAATTCCAATGGGCACAGCGATCAACTGAATTGAAGGCACCTTTCATGTCAAGGAACACGACTACGATAGGCCGCCAATATGTGTGACGGTGCTCCAGCAATTGACGCAAGGTGAAGATGTGGTAGATGCAGTCACGACCCCGACGAAACCCGGCTTGCTCCCCACGAATCTGGCTTTCACGAGCGCCAGTCAGTCTGTGAAGGATTATAGAGGCAAGCAATTTGGAGGTGATGGAGATCAGACTGATTCCTCTATGGTTGCCGCATTCCGAACGCGAGCCTCCTTTGAAGATGGGAACAATAACGGAGCGGCTCCAGTCGGTTGGGACAATCTCTTGCTCTTACACTTTCAGTAGTTATTCATGTAAAGCATCAACAAGAGCAGAGCCTCCGAAGTTGCAGAAGGCTGGAGGAAGATCATCTGGTCCCGCGGCTTTGTTCAACTTCAACAGTCCGATCTGCAGTAGTGTCCCATGCTGAGGCTGATGTTGCATTCATAATGCTTCTTCATCGCTGTTGGGATAAATCAATTTACACTTAAATTAGGTCTTTTTACGCTGGATAAACTTCAATCCAGTTTATTTGGTTCGTTCTGCCTACCTGAATAATCTGCTATTAACTTGCACACGTTGTTTACGCTAATTGCGCTGAGGTTGCGTTTATCTTATTGCGTTTGTAGCAATTTTGAAGAAATGGTGGGCATTTTGCACTTATCACGAATTCGGTGCCGACCAATTTACTTTATATGCTAATTAAGCGAAGAGTTATGTCGACATAGCCGTAGGCTTTAACAGATATATTTTATTTGAGAATGTCATTTCAAGTGATTGGCTGTTGTTTGACATCCCCAGTGTGGCTGCGCTTGATGTGAATGTTGACAAGGTGCTTACCTGTCTATTACCCACTACCTCGTCCGTACTGGCTCCAGAAGACAGTTGCTCGTTGCAAGAGGGGACGGGGTGCAACGCCCTTGTGGCCGCAATAGGATCAAACAGGGTGTAATAGACAAGTAGGCATCTTATCAACATGCACATCAAGCGTAGCCACACCGGGGATATCAAGTAACAGACAACCACATGAAACGAAGATAGCAAACAAAATAACTCGAATAATATATACAGATACGGTGACACAACTCTTCACAAAATGAGCGTATGAAATAAATTGGTTGCAAAACAATCCGCGGAAGGTTCAATACGCCAGAAAATATATGTTAATAAAATGCCACAACCGCGAAAATGTTATCGAAGTTAACTAAACTTAGCTTAAGCGACGTATGCAAGTATATAAAAGATAGTTCAGGTAGACATTAATATGAGATTAAAAAAGCATTAAAACAATATAGCAAACCCACCACCTGAAACAAAGATTCAACATGCAAACACGCGGTTAGTAAATCGAATGCAGCGTAACTACAAACGCTGCGCCGGTTCTGCCTACGTTCTCTGCAGCACGCGTCATCGTTTCGGTCTTGGCCCCGAGTGGCGTCGCTCATGGCTCATTAGACCTGCCTGACTCAGGCACTTGCGACCACATGTGCTACAGCACCATGAGCTCAATGTCCATGGAGTACAACCCATCGGCGCCTGTCGGTTCCTCAACTGCCACTTCTTCTCTCCGTTGGGAGGGTTTTCTCTTGCACCTCGGTAACTGCCTTCGTGATCAGATCGCGCCATGCACGCAGATCAAGCGCCTTCGATTCCCATGACCTGCAATCAAGATTAGAACATGAGAGGTTCACTTTGATCACGTCCTTGTAACGAAACTTCGGTTTCCCAGCATGCCGCTTGCCAACACTCAGCTGATCAAACAATATCTGCTGCAGCATCCGCGTCGAATCCATACGCCACACATGACCGAGCCACCTCAGGTGTCTCAGCAAAAGTATGTAGTCCACTGAATACATTCCACTTCGGCGTAAAACTTCCATGTCCGCAACTCTATCGCACCAACCAATGCGCAGAATCCGTCTGTTGATGGAACTGCTCGAGATATCGCACATCCCGACGGTACATCGTCCATGTTAGCTGCCGTATAGAACGGACAGCACCATGGATTTGTACACCATCAGCTTCGTGCCAAAGGTAAGCTGATGGTTGTTTAACACTCGGTATTCTAGCTTCCCGAATGCCGCCGCTGCCGTAGAGACTCGGATACGAAGCTCACTGTGAAGCTGCTGGTCAGTCGATATCACACTCCCAAAGGTAGCAGAAGCAAGAGGTAGTTTCTAATATTTCAGCACCAATGCTGATTTGCGGCAATATTGAAGATTGCACCCCTGATGAAGGCTGAAAGAGACAGACAGTTTTGCTTACGTTGCTGCTGAGCCCAAATTTGGCCGATATCGAAGTCAGAGCACGTATCATATGCTGCAACCCATCCGTGCTGTGTGCAAACAACGCACAGTCGTCAGCAAACAGTAACATACGGATAGTTGTCTCACAGACTAGGGTTCTCGCACCGAAACGACGGATGTTCACCAACCCACCATCAATAAGGTGCTCCATACGAACACCGTAAGCACAAGCCACATCAAAAGCACAAGATATCATTGCATGAACAAACATCAAACAGGGTAGGAGTTAAGAAATAGTCTTGCTTCACACCGATGACAACTGCAAAGTCATTCAAGGTGAGAGGCAAAGCTGATGGCAATCTGATGGACATGTCCAAGTTGGATCATGCATTCAAAGAGAAATGGCTCCGGAAAATCCGTGGAAAGTGAACAATCGCGGCAAGCAACCGACTAGCGGTTAACATGCTGATGTTGCTGTTTCATGTTCTGTTTCACATGTTATTTGTTAGAATGATTAGAGATGTAATTCTTGACCCGGCAACCTTAACTTAGCTGAACTTATGAAAATCAGTTGATTCCGGCGCACCATTTCTCTGCAAACTTGAACATTTGACTACTCATGCTCCGTCATCTCCTTTGTGTCATCCTTATTCTATCGCTAAGGTCTCGCTTAGGTACAGTTGCTATCTAGAATGATTAACTACTGACTTGGTGCAATGCAGTATCATTATTGCACCTGTCCAAGAGGCATTTATTAGAAATTGAATTTGACATGGCCAATCTTCTGGGTAGACGAAAAAAGGTAATGCCAACGGTAATGGTACGTCAGCGTCTTAGTAAGTTACATCGGAAAGGAGCGCCGAATGGCTGCAACCGAGACGTACGCTGCAGATCGCTACCAAATAGCTAATGGCCACAGCAGGATACACAGCGGTATGTACAAACGGATGGGTACTTGGATGACAGCCACGCTATCTCTTAGCATTCGCAAAACACTGCGAACACTGTTTGGAAAGCCGCATGTTTGATAGTGGGCAGCGGGACTTAGTTCATGTAGTACTTTGGCAATTGTCGTGCCAACGAGGCCGCAAGCGGCGAATATATGGTATTTCCACCTGTCAATACTTAAGGTTGCGCAACAGTCGTTCTTTGAGGATCTGCACGTACCTCGGGCAGCAGATGATCAGACCAGTCGACGACACGGAGGGCCTGAAGCGAACAACCCATCGCATTCGCACGCTGTTTGATCTCCCCCATCAGCTAAGCAAACCAGACTGTACATATAGACGGCAACACCTAAGTACACACTATTTTACTGCACCACTTGTTTATTTATCCTTCTATATAGCAACCGTACTGATGGCAGTTGTTTCCCTATTCCTATATCGGGTTCGTTCAAATATAGATGCCTAAAATTTAAGGCTGTCATTTATGTTCACGTCTAAATGTTAAAGAAAACACCAACAATTCGTATTGGGTACTTATTCACATGCCTGCGAAAGTGGCTGTTAGCTTGACCTCCAAATGAAACCCATCCACGTTGGTACTATTGTTCATGAGGTCTAATGTCTCTTTATACAGTCTGCGGTAGTTCACACTTAAGTTTGGACAAACGCATGTACGTATGTTGTATTCGCACTGCCATTGGACACGGATGACGCCGATCCATGTATCTATGTATACCGAATGAATTCGATGAGGATACTCATACCGCTTTTGTTGTACGGCCAACTTAATACAGGGAAGTGGCATTCGAGCAAACCGAAAATAACATTACCAGGACATGAAGAAGGTGAGTTTATGACGAACTAAGGTTGATTTCAGGTGTTGCGAATCAAAGGCAAAATTGATCGGTGCGAATTCCGCGGACTGATCAAAAGGGTGGTTGCCCATGTGCAGAAGAAGGCATTATTGCACGCGGAATAGAAGCACGATGCTTACGCTCCCATTTGATTTACTAATCCAGGTCAATAAAGCGGCGTATGTGGTACGTTTGCCTGCGTGATGAGTGTTAGTGCATTTCAGAAATAGATGTTGTTTGAGCTCCCCGATGTGGCTGCGCCTGATGCGAATGTTGACAAGGTACCTACCTGTCTGATACCCTCTACATCATTTGCTGGCTCCAGGAGACAGTTAGTCGTTGCTGGAGGGGACGGGGTGCACCGTCCTCGTGATGGTGCTAGGTCCAAAGAGTAGTTCCATCCTGCGTGCAACGGGCTACGGTCCAAACACCGCCTTGTGTATGTCTGGTGTGCATGATTTCCCAATTAGACCGGGATGCTTCTGTTCTGCTTGTTGAAGGAGTGTGGGCCAGCTCCACTGATGAGACGTGGCTCCTATCCACTTGCCTCTTGGTTTTATTCCTTCAAGTTTACACCGGATCTGGGGTGTGTAGGTGGAACTATGTGTGGTGCAGCGCAAGCCATCCATAGTCCTCCTGTAGGCGTAGGCGTTCTATTGCTGTGCCCACGGAGGCTACAGTGACAGGCAAATCCGGATACGGATGTCGCCAATCCATATATATATATATATATATATATATATATATATATATATATATATATATATATATAAACTAGGTCTTTTAAAGCTGGATAAATTTTATTCCACTTTATCTGCTTTGTTCTGCCTACCTGAATAATGTTCTATTAACTGGCAACGTTGCTTACGCTAATTGCGCTTATCTTCGGTACTTTTGTTGCGTTTGTAACATTTTTAAGTAACTTGTGGACATTTCTTACTTATCACGGATTCGTTGCTAACCAAATTACTTCATATGGTAATTTAGCGAAGAGTTATGCCACCGTATCTGTATGCATTATTGGACATATTTTATTTCATTTTTTTGTTTAAAGTGAATGGCTGTTGTTTGATATCCCCGGTGTGGTTGCGCTTGATGTGTATGTTGACAAGGTGCCTACCTGTCTATTACCCACTACCTCGTCCATACTGGCTCCAGGAGACAGTTGGTCGTTGCTGGAGGGGACGGGGTGCACGGTCCTTGTGGCCGTGCTAGGCTCAAAGAGCGGTTCCATGCACTCAATGTGGAGCGGACTACGGTCCAGCCACCGTCTTGTGTGCGCTTGATTCCCCAAATGCAGCGTGCTTGTTTGCCTGTGAAGGAGTGTGGGCCGGCTCCATTGATGAAACGTGGTTCCCATCCGCATGCCTCCCGGTCTTATTCCTTCGGGTTTACACTGGATATGGGGTGTGTGATTGGAGCTGTGGGTGGTGCAGCGCAAGCCACCCATGGTCCCTCTGTAGGCGCAGGCGTCCTGTGGCTTGCCACAGTGACAGGCAAATCCGAAACCGGATGCCGCCAACCATATATATATATATATATATATATATATATATATATATATATATATATATATATATATATATATATATATATATATATATATATATATATGCTTGATGCATGGAGGGACTATTTGAGTCTAGAACCGTCACGACGACGGTGCACACTATCCCCTGCAGCAACTGTCTCCTGGAGCCAATAATCGTGGTGGAGGGTGTTTGACATGGAGGCACCTTGTCAACACTTACATCAAGCCCAGCCACACCGGGGATATCAAACAGCCAATACAGAATTTGAAAAAATAACACAAAATTGAAGCGGAATACACAACAGAATAACGTAACTGAGCATATCAAATAAGATGGAATAATCTTCATCCAGTTTAAAAGGAGCTAGTTTAAGTGTCAGTCAGTGTAGCCCAACTGCGTTGAAGAAGTATGATGTATGCAACTTCAACCTCAGCATTTACAGACATCCAAAATAGCAGACTGTATTCACCGACGATGAGCATCAAGTGAACTTAGGAATTCCAGTGATCGGACAGAAGGATTAACAAAGGTACACTCGTGTGTTTGCATCAACGCACCAGTCTCTCGGTGGCCCCCACGCAACTCCTAGTAATCAAGACACTACGTGGGTAAAATGAACGGGGTGGTTAGATGTAATCAAGTGCCTCGCACTACGGCATGCGTAGGGTATTGTTACGTCAGTTCACATGACTAGCTAATAGCCAAATCGAAGAGACATGTTGTTTATCGACTAAACGGAGCAGGCTGGCTTGCCGAACAACCTCCTCGTGGTGCCAGCTGGGTGGTTCGGGTTTTTCCCGTTCCAGCGAATGGTTCGGCGGCAGTGTTCCAGGACGTGGTGGGTTTTCGCCTGGCAAGCGTTCTCCCTATAAAAAGCCACATATGTCCGTTTAACAACACTGCGACGTGGCGGATGTGACTCGCCACTAAATAAAGTCACTGCCCCTTGCCCCTCCCTGAGAGGCATTGTACTTTAAGGGTGAGTTGGGCCCCTGGTCCTTCACGGACCGAAAGGCGTATGAACCATCTACTTGGTCACCGGCTCCCAACGGGTTGCGACGCCCTCACATCGCCCTGCTGCCTTGTAGGTTAGATCTTTGATCAAAGGCTCGGGGTAGGGCCCCCTAAGACAACCCTCTACTTCGGCCTGGGCAACCGGGTAGTATCACGCCCGCTGACGAATCATGGACTTCACCGCTCACTACTACTACTTGCTATGCCGCTCTTCTGTCTTAACTCAACCGCTCAACGTCCACTCACAGACCACCCCACCTCCCGTCCTTCATCTACATGTACTCTTATGTCTTCTACGGTCACCGTCACAAACGACCCACGTCTCGCAGCTGATGGAAGTAACAGCCAAACTCCCGGTTCTCCATGTCCTGCGATCGCAACCGCCTCTCACTCCACCGAAGCTCCAGCTCTTCTCCGACCTGGTTCTCCATTCATCCTCGCAGCGTTTAATGTTCGAACTTTGATGCAGATCGGACGACAAGCATGTCTGGCCCGTACTCTTGAAACGCTATCGGTAGACATCTGTTGTCTTTCAGAGACCAGATTGCAAGACTCTAGCGCCGTCATCAGAATGGCCTCTCCGGTAAACTCTGACGCCAAATACTACTTGCGGCTTTCCGGAGACCCAGAATCTGCCGCCACTGGTCAAGCTGGTGTTGGGGTTGTATTAAGTGCCAGGGCTGAATCAGCTCTGCTTGACTGGATCCCAGTCAACAGCCGACTATGTGCAGTCAGACTAAGAGGTTCATGTAACGTAAGCAGGCGTCGAGATGTTAAGCGTGCCTTATTTGTCGTCTCCGCCTACGCCCCTACAGACTGCAGCCCGGATGCAGTTAAAGATAGCTTCTACCAACAACTACATGAACTTCTGCGTTCCTCCAAACGGACGGATATAGTCATTCTTGCCGGGGACTTTAACGCACGGGTTGGCCGCCTTCTACCAAGCGAGCACCACATTGGGGGTAGTTTTGGTCTCGGTGGCAGTCGATCAGACAATGGAGACAGACTACTTGCTCTTTGCTCTGATCATCGCTTGTTTCTTTCGAGCACTAGTTTTCGACACTCGAGGAGACAGACTGCTACCTGGCGCCCGCCCTCACAAACGCAAGAGTGCTCCCAGCTTGACCACATAGCAATCAGCTACAGATGGCGCGGAAGCGTAATGGACTGCCGATCGTACTGGTCAACTTTTCTGGACTCTGATCACGCATTGGTTCGTGCTAAGATTTGCATGCGTTTCGGAGGATCACCTAAGCGCGCCCACTACCGACCGGACGTCGCAAATCTACAAAACGCTGCGGTTTTAACCAGGTACCAAGCCTCACTGTCAACCTTGCTTGGCTCAACTATTGACGGTGATCTCGATTCGCAGTGGGCGCATATCAAAGATGCGTTAGTTTCCGCCAGTATCGACACTTGTGGAGTTACCCGTCACCCACCGAAACATTGGATTTCCGCCGACTCCTTGTCGCTGATGGACAAACGCCGCTTGATCCCATCGGATTCGAGACACGTTGAAGAACGCCAATACCTTGGTCGAGAGTTGCGCAGGAGTCTGCAAATGGACCGCGAAGCTTGGTGGTGTGAACGTGCTAGGGAGATGGAGCTTGCTAGTCTCTGTGGTAATACCAGGAAACTCTTCCATCTCCTTCGAGTCACCGAAGGTGTTCGATCTGGTATAAGTGAAACAATATGCGAAGAGGATGGCACCTTAATCACCAATCTTCAACGACGGTTGGAGCGATGGGCCGAACATTTTGGCTCGCAGTTTTGTTGGCCCCCAGCTCCATCTGCTACCTCTGGCGCTCGCGCTGGGGCCGAGTGGTCTACCCCAACAGACCCTCCCTCTTCCCAGGAAATCGAGCAGGAGCTCCGGCACCTGAAGCGTTATAAAGCTCCCGGCCCTGATGGTCTTCACCCAGCTCTATTTAAAGATGGTGGCGCATCGCTGGTCCGAGAACTCACCGTTTTGTTCTCGAAAATTTGGTCGAAAGAGAAGGTTCCATCATCTTGGGGTGAATCGATAGTCGTACCCATCTTCAAAAAGGGCCTGCGCACAATCTGCTCCAACTACAGAGGAATAAGTTTAGTCCCCGTCGTTTGCAAGCTGCTGGTGTCCATCATACTTCGCAGGCTATCCCCAACACGCGAATCGTTGCAGCGAGAAGAACAAGCTGGGTTTCGCCCTGGTCGCGGCTGCATCGATCAAATCTTCACACTTCGCCAGATCCTCGAGCTCCGCCATGTGTATCAGAGGCCAACGATTGCTGTGTTCCTGGATATCCGTGCTGCCTTCGATTCTGTCGATCGTACAGTACTGTGGCAGTGCCTTCTGAGGAACGGTGTCCCCGAGAAGTTCGTCTCCATACTGCGCGCTCTGTACAGTCTGACCTCGGGCAGGGTTAGGGCTTATGGCATGCTTTCGCCTACCTTTGTGGTCTCCAGTGGAGTTCGACAAGGATGCCCTATCTCTCCGTTCCTATTCAACTTTGCCATTGAGGATGTCCTGAAGAACGCTCTGAGCGATTCGTTGAACGCTGGCGTTGAGCTCCTCCCAGGTAGTCGAGTTGTTGATTTGGATTATGCTGATGATATCGTCTTGCTAGGTGACGATCCACAAGTCGTCCAACTTGCATTAAACCGCTTGACGATTGAAGCATCAAAGCATGGTATGTGCTTTTCGCCATCCAAATGCAAGGCTCTCCTTCAAGACTGGCAGGTGCCTCTGCCTGCACTCACGCTTGCTGGTGAGACACTGGAGGTTGTGGAGAGCTTTGTCTACTTGGGAAGTTGCATCACTGCTGGCGGGGCTGTTGGAGACGAGATTTCGATGCGCATCTCGAAAGCACGCCTCGCTTTTTCTAGGCTGAGGCATTTGTGGCGTCGCCACGACATTCGTCTCTCCATCAAAGGGCGGGTCTATTGTGCAACTGTTCGTGCTGTACTGTTGTACGGATGCGAGACCTGGCCCATTCGTAAAGATGACTTGCGCAGGCTATCCGTCTTCGAGCACCGCTGTCTGCGGTCCATTGCCCGTGTGTGGTGGCAGCACCACGTAAGCAATGTGGAAGTTAGACAGCGTGTCTTGGGACGTGGAAGCCACTCGCTCGAGGAGCTCATCTCACTGCATCAACTGCGGTGGTTGGGACACGTATTGCGCATGCCTGTCCAGCGTTACCCCCGTCGTGCGTTGTTTGCACTTGCTGGACAGGGCTGGAAGAGACGGTCTGGTGGACAGCCTACAACATGGAGAAGCCGCATGAAAAAGTTGACGAAACAATTGGCCTCGGCCGGTTGTTGTCGACTACCTGGTTGGGGTCCGAGAGACGAGGATACTTGCTGGTTGAAAACCTTGGAAGTTATGGCTCAAGATCGATGTCAATGGCGGACGTGTGCATCAGTGTGTTGCGGTGTCCCTTCCTCCTCCCCCTAAAAACGAACAAACTGAAAAAAAAATTTCAAAAACTGTGAGTGGTAAACTTGACAAAAAAAGCATTTCTTGTTGCTCTTTTCTTATTATTCATATTGTTTTCCTATTCAGCCATGATTCCGATGGCACAATATCTGTACCACAGATTGTGTATAATATATATATATATATATATATATAT
Organism: Dicrocoelium dendriticum; assembly: GCA_944474145.2. NCBI lineage: Eukaryota > Metazoa > Platyhelminthes > Trematoda > Plagiorchiida > Dicrocoeliidae > Dicrocoelium > Dicrocoelium dendriticum. The sequence continues at coordinate 33,063,228 of OX104059.1, read as the reverse complement.
ATATATATATATATATATATATATATATATATAAACGGAGCAGGGGACACTGAAAACTCCATAATTCCTAGGTCGTCATTAGTAACCACGTAAGCAGAATTCGTCAAGTTCAAAAATGTCGCAGACAAGCGATCAAGGTAGTAAAAAGCAGTTCACTGCTAATGAGCCCTGAGGTTTAGTATCCTAGACGCAAACACGGCGTGAACACCGAACGTGAAACATTCCACAAGACAAGATGATGCAGATTCTGAAAAGTTAGCGATGCAAATACTTTGAAAGCAAGCGGAACTGGTGTGGTGTTGTTAAAGCAGGCTCAAAACGCTTGTATTAACAGGAAATGTGTAAAGTTACGGAGCCAAAGCTGGACCTCGTTATATAAGAATAGCGTATAGAAAAAGGAGTATGTGAACAGAATGCAGACAGTGGAAAGTGCGGGAATATTCCGAATGGTGAGTTGTCGAGTTCATATGTGTAAAATTGGCTTCCGATAATGGAAACTAACAGGGACTAACTTTGTGTAAGTGTTTGAAAGTAAACGGTGGGCCCTCAAAATAGTTAACCAGTCCTTCGTCGTTTCCGGTGATAGCACGAAATGGACGAACGGGCCGAAAGTCCACTGAATTGATGTTTTTGCTCATCCCCATTATGACGCCCGCAGATGCACCTGTTTCCGAATTGAAGACAGCACCGAACCTGCAATTATGAAAAACCGCTGAGTTACTGTGATTGGCCAGTTCCTCCAACAATTATGCGTTGGTTATCAAAAGTCCAAGCCAGATCGCAGATTGGGCCACTGAAAGGCTGAAATTCATTCTTTAGTATATGCTCCGCATTTATGGTGTCCCATATTCTCACTTTTCCAAACCTATCTGCAAACAGTAGTAAACGGTACAAAAGCATCTACCGGCAGAAGCAATGTAAAATCCACTCGGGGAATATCTAGCCACGTTCACTGTCCCGGAGTGTTCGGTATACATGTCACTTTTATTAAGGTCCTGGAAAAGTGATACTCAAAGATGAGCAACTAACCTTGAGGTTTCGGAGAACTACGCTATTACCGGAAACATAGAGAAGATGGAGGCCGTTTGGATCAGCGTCCAGAGCAACAGGTTTGCCACGTTCTACTCTAGGTAATGGAGGAATTAATCTCTCTGATCGGTGAGCCACAAAAGGTTAATCAAACGAACCCAGTACTAAAGACATTGACGCACGGTGATCTATATCGACATGTAGCTTGTAGTGATCCGAATGAGATGGGGAATAATCGCGACGAGCTGAAAAAGGCAAAGCAAAACGTCAAGTTATAACACATTCAGGCTAGGTATTGTAGAAGCAGTGGTCGTGCGTGGACAAGCGCATTTCGGACAAGCCAAGATATGCACAAGTATTGCAGCTATGATGATAAAAAAGGTGGTGTTGATAGTGACTGGGGTTAGTCCACGTCTGAAGAAGCTCATGCGACACTCTAATGGGACCCAGTTTCAAGCAGGGTCAGTGAAGTGAGGTGTAATGATTGAAAGGAAACGAAGTAATACATAAGAGTGGAAATCAGTTGACTGGTTATGGAGTGCCACTAAATTATTCCCTGCAACAAAAGGGTGGTGTTGGTGAAAAAACAAGTGAGCAATCCCCTCTACCTTGAAATCTAGGTGTTTCGCGTGTGATGCTGTAGAAATGCTGCCCATCACATAAGATGTAGTAGGGAAATCAAAGTTATAAGCGCAGTACGCCGCCAAACATGACCGAAAAACTGCTTAGATATAGCTAATTCTGAAAGCACAGATAACAGCAGTACCTGACAAAGGCTGTGCCAAAGATGCTTACGTAAGATCAGTTGCATGACTTTCGATGACAAGGTTGCGGGAAGAGGAAGCAATATCTGAACTCAATGAGCCTGTCGAAATGGGTATAAAGCCAATCTATAGCAACAACACAATACTTTGCAATAGTGCCTTGATGCTACACAACTATAATAAGATAAATGATTTAATAAAAAACTAAATGTCGTAAACCAACATTCCAGATCAAGATCCATAAGCCTTGAGACAAATGTGTATCACTTCATTTACAAAACCCATGCTTGGCAGCATCCGATTCCGGATTCGACTGGCATTATGGCCTCTATAGGACAACCACAGGATGCCTGTGCTTGCTGAAGGATCATGAATGGCTTGTGCTGCACCACCCACACAGCTCATATCAAGTATATAACCACAGGAATATGACCGGGGAAATGTGGATGAGAGCCAAGTTACACCAACGGAGACAACCTAGACTGCATCGACATACACAGCAACATCTGTTTAATTAGGGAAGCATGCTATACATCGACCACTTGAAGCGAAACAACTCTTGTCGTGCCTCGTTGGCAGGATAACGGCACAGCACCGAAGCTCTGAAACAGATTATCACGATAATACACAAGTGCTTGACTATTACTCTGCAATGACAGAGACCCCGCAGAAGTCTGCACTACAAACCGTGGCTACCAGTGGTCAGTAGCTGACATTAATGGACATAGACGGGGGCAAATACCGTTGGTCCGAGTAGTTCACCATGTTGATGATATCGTTGATCAGTGTGGCTCGATTGCTTTCAGCCAGCTGCGAAGATGTGGAATGGATCCACAAAAAGAGTAACCAGGTCGTTTGTAAACACAGGAAACAGTAGTGGACCCAACGCCGAACCCTAAAAGACAACTGTAGGCAAAGCCCAGACTAAAATTCGCTTCGCCGATTCTAGCTCAAGAGTTCTCCCACATAAGAATTCCAACAGTCAATATAATAATAAATAATGTGCCAGCTGTACGCCGTAACGGCGCTTCGCTGCCGCGCGACCACTACCAGTCGTGCGCGGGTTGGGTATACCACGAGGACGCCCACCTCTTCACGGATTTGAAATGGGGACCTTATGGTTGCAAACCAGGTGCGCAGACCACTCGGCCAGCGGCCGACGTACAGTCAAGATGACTAGTTGCAATGCAATCCAAATCATCTCGACTTAAGTGAAAGAACGGTGATTCGCTGAGTCAAAGGCCTTCACAAAGTAGAGATAGCATTCACTTTCGAAATCCCGCTATCGAGCAATCTCATTTATACATGTAAAAAGACAAAAATTGGAGACAACTTTGTAATGAAACCATGCTGTTCGGCGTTAAGTCGTCATTACTTAAGTGCTCCCGAATCCGGTTGCATACTAGCCTTTCCAATCATCTCTGCCAGGACGGTACCACGAAAAATCGCTGGGATTCGTAAGGAAATTGTAGTTGGCCCAACATTTGTCAAGTTCAAGTGGGACTGAAACAACAGAATATTGTGGTGAATGCTCTTTCTTCTGCGCATCGTTGGACTAGAAATTGATTGAGCGATATGAAAAGTGAAAATTAAGACAAAAACCGCATCACATTCTGGCCAATCAGTTCTTTGTCACAAATTTTGCCTAAAAGACCTTACCGCGCCGGTTATGTAAAGTAAGGAAGAGTGAATTGTATGACTCAGAAGGCAAGATGATGTCAACGAAGACATCAGCAGTACGGCGTACCAAGGCTTCGCTGCCACGTGTAGTGTACCGGAAAACAAGCTCTTACAGTACTTTGTAACATTGGATTTTACGGCTGTTTTAACCTTCGAAACATCCACTTGTTTTACTGACTGCACGTCCGTTGACACAACTCGTTTTGGTGAGTACCTCGCTGCACGTTTCTCGCTCTGTCTGATTCGCTTCCTATTCTTGTAGCCCGCACAATACACGTTGGGTTCAGCCGCCTCCGACTTCTATACTATCGTATTTGACACGTCTTATGTGTCATTGCTTACCGACTAGTATCCCAGGCTCCGCCCAACACACGCAACGCACACCATTTGCGTGTGGGCTAAGAATACTGCGATGGTCATCTGGTCCCCAACGCAAGGTTGGACCCGTGAATACTGAAAATAGAACGCTAGTAGACATACGTCTGCGTTGCTCCATCGTAATTAGTTCGGGCACATGCGCGGATTCATGTCACTGAAGTCTGACCGTCTGCTGCCATTACTGCTGCGCCGCATGCTATTCGGATGAGATGCGCTTCTTGTTTCTGAAATCCGCAAAGTGGGTGTCCAGGAACTGCTTGAATTCCGACACCGATTTCGCCACAACAATTTTCACATGTAAACTATTCCAATATTTTACCACTCAGCAAACGAGTATAGTGAGTGAGCTATCCGCTTTAAGTCCGGTAACACTAGCTTGTAGCGATACCCGCGAGTGCTACTTGGTGCGCGTACGTGAAGCAGTGGTGTCAGCATGGGGAAGAGATCCAGAAGCAATATCCAATGCGTCAAAATAAGAGCAACTCGAAACCGACGAGACGACAGGGTTAGAGCCCTAGTTGTCTGCATCGGTCCTCGTTCGGCATACCCCGTAAAATGAGGATGAACCTGGTAACCACATGTTTGACACGTTCCAGTCTTTGCACCGCGCCACGGGCGATCGGACAATAGGCAGATGACCCGTACGCGAGTATGGGCCTTATGATGGAAGAGAAGAGGCGCGTGGCAATCTCTTCAGACTAAATGCAGAGGCAGCGTTTGAGCAAACAAAGCATGCGCAATCCGTTACCATATAGCTTGTTCGTGTTTTCTGCGGATTTCAAATCACAGCGTGAGAGTATTACAAGATCCTTCACGGAAGGTGTGTGATGTAGCGACTGGCCGGCCAGCATGTATGTACGCCCATCGACGCGCTTCCCCAAGCTCATATATAACGGTTTGACTGCGTTGACCGGCGGATCGATATCTGTAGACCAATTGGAAAGGAGGTTGAGCCATGCTTAAGGATGTCACAAACTCGAACCCGCGCCACCAGTGTGCAAGACAAGCACGTTACCTTTAGGATACGAACCGACATAAATAAACCGAATAAACAGATGACTCATCATCAGAGTTGAACAGGGCCGGAGCCAGAGAAGTATGTAGACTTAATGGGTTTATCATGAGACGTTTCTCGCCACCCACTGCTCGACAGAGGCCACAGTGGACAATGAGAACTTAGATGGTGAGACGCTGTAGACATTGACAGAAGTAGCCGTTAACGTTGCAGCAGGCTATGTACATCCAAGGTTGTAGAGAGCGCGCGCATTGGGCTGTCTTTGAGTGAGAGATTCAAGTTCAATTTCAAGTGGGACAGGAACAATAGGAGAATCCCATAGATGTTCCATTGTGTAAGTTTCGTTGGTCCAAGGTGGATTTCGGCGAATCGATTCATCTGAGGGTGTAAAATCGGCACGCGTGCCACACTGCGCCCCGCCAATCAATACTCAAGTGTCCTGCACCAGCAGTCCCTGCTGTACCGGTAACATGAAACAGAAATAAAACAAAAGGAAAGGAAAGGAAAAAGAAACCGAAATAAACAATACAACGGAAAATAAACGCTGGAGATCAAGATAAGAAAACGAATGGAAAATTGTAATCCAGACCAAGATGTGAAGAAGTTACAAACCGATGGCGTCAAGTCAGTGTTCAAATGTAGCAACTGGCGGTGCCAATAATACATCCTCAAGTAGCCATAACCGGGCATCAGCCCCCACTCGATCGGATCGAGGCTTGTGAAGCTTCCTTGGATGCCCACAAAGAGTCAACAATCCAGCCGGAAGGAAAAGGTGACATAAGTCCGGATCAATCTGGCCCGATAAGATGCGGTAGGTAACGATCACATCGGCAGGGTGGCGCCGATGTGGCGGCGATAAAAGAGACAACCTAAGCAATCTCTCAAAATACAGCACACGTCGTAACCCACGCACCATCTTGATGGTGCAATCGCAATGAGGCTGGACCTAACCGTTGTGGGATGGTTGGCGGGCCTCAGACATCAATCGAGCTATGCTAGGTGGTGCTTTTTTGCACCTTCAGAGCCACTCATACTAGATTGGTCAACGGCAAGGGGCCTGACAAACTCAGCCTCCTAGATCCTCCAGGTTAGGGGTTGGTAGGAGCGTGGCTCTCTATTTCTTAAAATCGACTCCTTGTAGCCCACTGCCAAACCCGCTACATTGCGGTCAGGTTTTTGGACCAAAGGCTTTGGTTGAGAACCCTAATCGTTCTCCTGTCTACGCCTGGACAAGCTGACAGTATCCTACCCATGCAATAATATGAAAGCCTCATTAAACAATTACCTGATGCTTCGGCCTTCTCAGAGGATAATCAACGGTGCCCTATCTGCTGCATCGAGCAGGGTGGATAGAGGTTTAGATGCTACTGCTCAAGCAATCCAGTCTTCCTATTCCACCTCTTAGGCTTTTTCACCCTTATTGTCCCGCACCAGCTTCACTTTTGTCCCTCCTGTTTTCAACCCCCCGATTCTTGGCCCTCCTCTACCTTGCTTCGATAGGCGTTTAGCTACCGGTTTCAGCTCACATACAAACGCGGAGCTTCACTCCAACCCTGTGGAGCGTTGGGCTAAGCATTTCGAAAAGCAATTTAATCGGCTGGAATTGTTAGATTCCTCACCGGACAGTGATCCCCTGCTCCTTGGGATGTCCCCTTGGATCCACCCTCTCACTCAGAAGTCGGGAGTGAGACCGGGCTGTTGAACCTAAATAAAGCCGCGGGACAAGATGTTCTTCATCCAGCCCTCTTCAAATTCGGGGGCCCTTCTCAAGTTGATGATTTGCACGAATTAATAGTGCAACCGTGGGAGCAGAAATTGTCCTAACTGACATCAGCCGCTTGGTTATCGTCCCGATCTTCAAAGAACGCTCACGTTCGGAATGCGGCAATCATAGAGAAATCAGTCTGATACCCAACGCCTCCAAACAACTTGCCTCTGTAATCCTTCACAGACTGACTGGCGCTCGTGAAAACTAGATTCGTGAGGAGTAAGCCGCGTTTCATCGTGGTCGTGGCTGCATCAACCATATATTCCCATTGCGTCCATTGTTGAAGCACTGTCACATAGATTGGCGGTCCCCCGTTGTCGTGTTGACATCGAAAGTGCCTTCGATTCGGTTGATCGGTACCCTTTTGGACTGGCTGCTAAGGAAAGATGTGCCCGAGAAATATGTAAATATTATCCGTGCACTATACGCGCGTAGCTTGGGCAGAATGAGGGCTCACGACAATCTGTCGCCGCCCTTCAATATCTCCAGCGGTATGAGACAAGGTTGACTGCTGTCACCCCCCTCAACTTCGCTGTTGACAAAGTCAAGGAGATCGCGTTCCTAAGACATGACAGAGGTGTGCAGCTGCTCCCAGGTGAACGACTGCTTGACTTGGAGTATGAAGACGAATTTGTCCTCATCTGTGACAGCTCCCAAACGTGCCAAGCTGCACTTGACAGATTAGCACTGGCTGTCAGCCTATTTGGACTTCACTTTGCACCCTCGAAGTGCAGAGCCTTCCTCAAAGATTAGCAGGGACCGCCTCCTGCGCTGACCCTTGGTGGGGATCAGCTAGAAGTCGTTCAACAATTCAACTACTCAGACAATTGTACCAGCGCCGTTGAAATTAAAGAAGTCACAGACCGTATAGCAAAAGCACGATGCGCTTTTGCTAACCTTCGCCACCTACGGCGCCGGCTCGACATCACTCTCATCCTGAAGGGTAGAGTGTACAATGCAGCGGTATGTTCGACTTTACTGTACGGCTGCGAAATCTGGTCCCTTAGATCAGCTGACATAAAGTGGCTAGTTACATTCGACCACCTGTGCCTTCTTCGCAGCTTGGCTCACATCTGGTTGGAACACCGGGTGAGCAACGAGCGTGTTCGACACCTTGATTTTGGTACAGGAAAATGAAATGAACCGCAGAACACCGTTATTTCACGCACCAAGCTCCGATGGCTCGGTCACATGTTGCGCATGCCAGCCCACCGACTCCCGCGATGTGCGTTGTTTGCGCGCCGAGGGTGTGGATGGAAGAAGAGGTGACCAAGCGATGGCAAGGCCGAGAGGAATGAAGGCCCTCAGTTCCAAGCTGGCCTCGGTTGGAGCGTCTTGTCTCCCTGGTTGGGTCCGAAAGACAATGAACACGTTTGGCTGGATATACTTGCTGACATGGCTAGGATCCGACCCCAATGGCGTTCGTGCTGTGAGTTACTTTGTCCCTCCCCATCCCTCTTAGCCTCCCCTCCAACCACGATCTCATACCTTAGCATAATATAATATAACTTAACACAATAATTTACTGTTGCCTAGTAGCTGGCCGGCAGCTTTCCGGAACAATGCCCATCCGTTACTGGTAGCTCAGCTGGCATGTATCTGTTTCGGGGTTTCTTTTCTTTTCTTGTGTATTGCGGTACAGTAGCTGAGGTGCTTTCCACCTTTAGCTGACGTGTATCATGAGGATGAGCATCTTCATGCCAATCATCAAAACCCGCTCCACTGCCATCTTGTCCCGCACTAAGCAAAGGAGGCAGGCTTGGCCGCAGTACTCTAGGCGTTGTCTGACGAAAGCCACGTAAAATTTGACAAACATTTCCTCCGTCAGGTTTCCAAATGACCTGCGAATCATCCGCAGCATTCTGAACTCCTTGTAAGCAGCTTTTGTCCAGTTCGCGCTCAACTTGAGGTCCGATGACAGCGTGAGACCTAAATCGGTTTGCTCGGATACATGTGGTACTTTGCTGCCCCCTAAAAAGTAAGGCAGTGACGGATCACTGTTCCCAAGACGCAAAACTGATTATTTCGAAAGATTTATGGGTAGTTGCTACAAAGCGGACCAATCCCAGAGCCTATTAAGCGCGCTCTGCAGAAATTTGGAGTCATGCGGGTGACTGACTGTGCTCCAGAAATTGAGGTCGCATGCAAGCATAAGAGACGACACCTCCAGTTTTCAGGAAAGTCACAAACATACAAGGCGAACAAATATGGACCGAGAACAGACTCCCGTGGAACACCACTGAGAACCAATTGTCGAGCGGAGAGGCTCGAACCCAGTTGGACGAATATCCCCCTACTCTCGAGAAATGTCATTATCCATTGTTATGCTTGCCCGGAGATACCATATGACCGTAGCTTACATAACAGGGGGGAATGCGTGACGATGTCGAAAGCTTTCACAAAGTTAATGAAAAGCACATCCACCGCTTTGAACCGATCCAACGCGTCGGCCAAGCATTCTCGAGCATATAACAAGTCGGTAATGCAAGAGTAGCCTTTACGAAAAGCGAGCTGAGACAAACTGAGCTAGTCGAATGTCATCAAGTGCGTTTCCAGGGCATCAGTTACCAGCTTCTCCAGTGATTTGACCAGTATACTAGCCAAACTGACTGATCTATAGTTCTCAGGAAGGTATTTGCCACCCATCTTGAAGATAGGGCATACTATCGCTTCCATCCAGTCAGAAGGCAAAGAGCAGTGGAGAATGGATTTCTCAACTGTGTTTGACCGGTAAAGCTCAGCTGCGAGTTCTTATAACAGCTTGGGATGAATAGCATCTGCGCCAAGCGCTTTGGTAGGATTTACTTCCCGAAGTAACACGATTGCCTGAGTCTCTGTAACGGAAATAGCTGCCAGCAGGAAGTCAGACAGATCTCTCGTCTCCAAATCATTAGGTGGCAAGCAAAATTCCCTAACAAATGTCTACATATTGTTCCGCAAGCAGACAGGTCTTAGTGTGATCCATGTCAGCAGCAGCGTCGCGGGCACCAAACAAGACTGGGAGGAGTGAGTTTAGCTTAGTCCTCATCTACAGACGAAGAAACGCTTTGGATTTAGTTAAACCGAGTCGGCCAACTCCATTTTATAGTATAGGCAAGCGGCACATAGGTGTTGTCTGTAGGCTTTCCGTGCTTCTCGATAGCATCGAAAAGCGCTCTCTGAGGAAGCCGACCGAAACGTCCGCCAGCACCAGGTCCGCCTTGTCATTAGTCGACGTGCAGCTGAATCAAACCATGAAGGCTGTGTCAAGCACTGCTCGCGGAGCTCAATGGCCTAGTGAGCATGGCGAGACATCCGACAACCACTATGCGCCGAGTTCCACTCCCAGCTCGGCTATCTCTAAATGATGAGTCCAAACCAGGACGAAACTGTCGGTCGTGGTGTTGTGATTCGCTGCCCTGGGTTTACCCTGATTGGCTGAACTTCACCCTAAACTGATTGATCGATTAGCGGACTTCTTAGTGAGTGCCCTTTTTCGTTTTAAGCAGTTGTAAATTCTACGTGCCTCCTACAATATACTTGTGTTACATCTACGTTCTTCTGATGCAACATTTGGCGTCGCTGATAGTATCATGAATCAATTCAACCTCCGTCGGCATTTTGGACTGGCTGTGAAAACAGGCCTACGTCAGACGCCTGGCTTCGCTGGAAAATGTTCGTTTAGAATTGTTCGGATTTAATCGCCGGCTTAAAATCTCCAATAAGCGAGGAAAATTGGTTAAAGCTGCCTCGGCACTTGCTCGGAGATGAAAGGCAACGACAGTTTGATGACCTAAACCTCCAGGGATGCAAATCAGCCGATGTTGCATTCAAAGCTCTCGATGGCATTGGGGCCCCCAATGAACCTGTTTACTGCAAGGCACATCTCCCGAATGAAACAAAAGCCAAGTGGATCTCCGAATGGTTTTATTACTAGACGTAATCGTACAGTGCGGTCCTGCAAGTATTCTATTCCACATAAAAAATCGAAGGATGCATGCTGATGCAACAGTTGATCTCTGGAGTTGCTGATAACCGTATAGGTGAAATGCTGCTACAGGAAGACGCCCGAACTCTGACCTGGGATCGAGCCTGCGATTTGGCCAGAATGAAGATGGAGGTTGTTCTGCAGGTGAAAGAGTTTTGTGTAACTGACCTGTGCGATGTGGAAAAAGTAGAGTCTACTCATCCCTTACCGGGGAGTAAACCATTCTGCTACCGCTGTGGCAGTACTTCCCACAAGGCTAACTCCTCTCCTTGTCCATCCCAGTCTCACACACAAAAACTGTGGAAAATTTGGACACTGCTCGCTGTTGCTGATCCCAACACATCACACCCGTTGAACAGGGTTCCGTTCCCGAGTACGAAGTAGCCGATTCAGCTGAGTAATATGTTTACGCAGTCATTGCTGATGTCAGCAACTTGGGAAATGTGGTGATATCTATTGTTGAACTGAAACTGTCCTCTGCAAATATTCGAAATGTCTTATTCCCTACGAACAAAGTTGTCATTCCACTAGGAGTCGAATTGAATTCCGAACTGGAATCTCCTGTTGCTATGTGCCCTCCAGTTTCTGCAAACGTTACATTTCCGAATATCCTTTACATCCGATTGCTCACTCATTCTGGAGTTAGTAGCAATAATTTAACGATTCTTGGTTTCCTCCTTTCCGGATTGGCCTGGTATCTGCGGATGTGACGGTATACGTTTCATCAGATAACGAGCGACCTCCACTTGGAAGGAACGCAATAGTTGCGTTAAAAGTAGTGCCATCTTTGATCGAATGACTGTTTCCTCCATTGGAGTAACATACTGGCAAGAGCGCTATCCATAACTTTTCAACCTTCTAACGGACGTATTTCGTGTTGTGTTCAGCGCATCCAGCTGAAACAGGAGAGAAAGCCTGTTTCCACTAGTCAATCTCGACCGATTCCACCTGAGAAACGTCAAGCAGTCTCAGCAGCCCTGCACGACATCATCATCAATACACGTTAGTTGAGGGTGAGAAACGCCATTCAGCTAATGTGCCGCAATACAAAAAGATAAGAGACTAAAAAGTTACTACAAAAGAGAATGCAAGCAAGGAATGATGTTAAGTATTATATGCGTTTTGTATGAGATCGGAATTGGAGAGGAATCTAAAGGGGAGGGTGATGGACAAAGAAACTCACAATACAAACGCCATTGGGGCCAGCTCTTCGCCATATCAGCATGTGTGTCCAACCAAACGTGTTCATCGTCCTTAGAACCCCAGCCAGGTAGTAAGGATGCATCAACCGACGCTAGTTTCGCAGTAAGGATTCTAATTTCTCTCGACCAAGTCATCGCTTGGCCTCCCCTCCTCTTCCAACCGCACCCCCGGCGCGTAAACAATGCACGTCGCCGGAGTCGGTGTGCTGCTCTGCGCAACACGTGGCCAAGCCATCGGAGCCAGGTGCGTGATATAATGGTGCTGAGCGGTACACTCGCTCTTCCTGAAGAGATTAGGGCAATATCGTCCGCATACTTCAAGTCAAGAAGTCGCTCTCCAGGAAGTAGCTCCACAAATTCTAGGTCGCGTCTAGCAAATGCCGTTTCCACGACTTCGTCATCTGCGAAGTTAAAGAGGAAAGGTGACAGCGGGCAACCTCGTCTCACACAGCTGGTGATACTGAAGGGTGACGACAGTTTGCCACAAACCCACACTGCCCGAACTATGCGTGTGTACATCACATTGATAATACCTACGTATTTATCAGGCACACCTTTCCTCAACAGACAGTCCAAAAGGGCACTTCGATCGACTGAATCGAAGGCACCTTTTATTTGAAGAAACACGAAAACGGTGGGTTGCACGACGTTAGCGAACGATCTAACCGAGCCAATCGATTGCTTTGAGCGAGTGAGTGTTTTGAAAAATACGGCACTGTCAGGACGTGTAATGATCTACAAGGTGTAAACAGGCAGATAGTCGTACAGAGATTTGTGCTATCTTCTTGTGACGAGCTAACAGTTCGCCTTTACGGTGCCACAATTTTCTCAAAATTGGATTTAAGAAGTGTATTTTCCAAATGTCTTTATCGGATGACCCAAAACCCCTACTGCCTTTCTAGCCCCTGATGGGTTGTTTCAGTACAAAGATTTACCCATGGGTCTGAGCTCAGCACCTGCTGCCTGGCAGAAGTTCATGACTCAGGCGCTGGCAGGTATTGATGGACAACTTGCCTATTTGTATGATATTTGTGTCTTCGGTCGCTCGCCGGAAGAGCATGACAAGCACTTACACAAAGTCCTTCCTCGACTCAGTGAATTCGATCTCCGCTTGAACAGGAGAAAATGCATATTTAACGCCCCTGAGATTCAATTTCTAGGGCACATCATTTTCCGCAGCGGCATTTGCCTCAGTAATGAAAATATCTGTACCATAGCTGACTCGCAAATACATAGTTACTTAAGGGAACTAAAGTCTTTTCTGGGTATGTGCTCTTACAACTTGCGATATGTTCGTGATTTTGAAATCGTGGCAGATCCACTACGGAAACTGACAAAAAGGGGGTCACTGTTTGCTTGGGGAAGTGAACAACAAAATACCTTTGACGAAGTTAAACGACAGTTTTCTTCCGCCCCAATGGTTGCCATCTTGGACGAATCATGTCGTACTTTTGTGTCAACTGATACCTCCGATGTCGGCCTCGGTGTTGTTCTCACTAACAACTAGAAAACTGTGAAGAGATAGTTATTGCCTATGCCTCGCGGAAGTTATTAGACTCCGAACGTCACTGATCCGCTGGCAAAAAAGGAAGCTCTCGCTTGTGTATAGGCTTGTGAGTAATGGCATCTTTACTTCTAGTCGCCGTTACATTTTACGAACTGACCACTAAGCTTTCACCATCCTCCTCAAGAATGGATCTAAAGGGTTCCGTCCGATGAAAAACAGCGGTCGGTAAGCCAAACTTCTCAGTTGTGATTTTCAAACCGTCTACCGGCCAAGATGGCAGAATCAGGTCGCAGATGGACTATCCCGCTTAAGTTTGGAACTGGAGGATGGAAGAGAAACACTCATGGAGGCGGCAATGGTGTCCAGTCCTGGATCCGATTTGTCGGCCCTGACGATTAAAGAACTATAAACCGAGAATGCGAGAGACGCGACGCTGCAGCAACGTGTGGCTTACGTGCAGCATGGATGGCCGAGGAACAACAAAAATTCCCGTGATTTCCTTCCGTACTGTGCAATTCGAGTGTAAATTTCAGTTGTAGATGGTTGTCTAATGCGAGGATCAGTATTTGTAGCTCCATCATCGCTAGTTAGGAGGATAATTGCGTGTGCACATAAGGGTCACTTGAGTATTGTCCGAACTAAAATAGTCTGACATTATTTTTAATGGCCACGGATAGCAGCAAGTATTGAAGCATTCGTGAGAAACTGTCACGCTTGCCGAGTAGCGGATAAAAGTTCTCTGCCTGCCGAGGCTCCTGTGCAACCGATACCCTACCCGATGAGGCCGTGGACCGAAATTGCAATTGGTGTTATGGCTCCTTCGTCACTGCTCCGGTGAACAAGAAAAGTCTACTTGTTGCAACCTGCTTTTACAGTAGATGGCCTGAGGTTCATATATGTGAGCAAGTGACCGATTCCGTAGTGCTGCGGTGCCTCAGACATCTGTCCAGTCGCTCGGGATTACCAGAGGAAGTGATTACAGAGAATGGTCTCCAATTCAATTTACGAATTCGAAACTTTCCTCCAACGACATAACGTAAGACATTCCCGTACTGCGCACTACAATCCTTCAGCTAATGGCATGGTGGAGTGCCTTAACTGGTTTCTCAAGGAAGCAACACAGGCCATCCAAGTAGGAGGGGTAGAGTGAAAAAAGCTGTCTTAACGACGGTGCTATCATACAGAACCTGTGAACATAGAGCCACAGAGAAAATACCTGTCAAATTGATGTTAGAAAGACCTTTGCACACCAAACTAAATGCTGCACACATGTCATTTGCTGAAAAACCCCGAAGTGCCAACTGGCATGGTAACATACCAAGAATGCTACGCCAAAATCTCAATTCCCGTGCAGCCGGGATCATTTGTTCGGCTCAAAAATAGAAGTACCGTAATAGGTCACCCAACTCTGTCTGCACCGCTGAGAATCACGCATGCACGTGGACCTGGAACATAGAGATTGGAAATGGCTTGATAGATAATGCCCGTCGGCTTTACAGAGCAACTGGACCGACCTCGAAGTCTAGCTAAGATACGTGTGAAACTCAGACACGGCCGACTTCACCGTCCTGTGAACTATCCAGGTCAAACCGTACACCAAAGCCAGTTGATCGATACCAACCCGCAGGAAGAAAGTTTTCCGACGGAGCGAGTGGTGTTGCGATCCGCTACCCTGCGCTCATCCTGATTGGCAGAACTTCGCTCGACACTGATTGATTAATCAGCGAACTTCTTGGTGAGTGCCTTTGTTCGTTCTACGTGCCTCCTGCAATATACTTCTTACATCTACGTCCTTCTGATACAACACATGGAGTGCAGTGATGGCAGAGAGCCAAACCGAAATCTTCCACATGGAGGCTTCGCTATTTTAACCTTTTTCACAGAAATGGGGGTGTGGGGGAGAAACACTTTAAGCAGGTGTGACTTGAAGTAATCTCACGCGGTTTGCAAGTTGTCGTCGGCAGAAATGATCAAAGGCGAAGTCGCGACCTTAGCTCTGATCGCGAGGAAATCCGCTCGTCATATATTCGGAATAAGAATGTTGTCATCAGTATGGTCACGGAAGAGGGCACACTCGAATGACAAACAGACTTGATCGCTAGCCCCCGGAGACGATTAATAAGTAAGTTCATTTACAAATCTGCAGACTTAGTGGGGAGTAGATCTAGGAGGGACGGGCCTGACCTTCCATGAACCTAATGGGCTGATCCACGAACTGGTGTAACGGGACGCGCAACGTTAGACCTAGAAGAGCAGTGGCCAGTTCCCCTGTGCTAAGTGACATGAAAAGATCCCCTAATCACCGGGAGGTTAAAACCTCCCACAATCCGGCATCTGGTAGTCGACTACCCGCGAATGAAATCAATGAGCCCATTTGAAGTGCTATCAGGAGCCTCGTATACTAACAGAGTGATTAGCCGCCTAGAGCTGCGCACTTCAACCGAAATGGTTTCCGTAGCCCCTTCCGATGAAGAAAACATGTACATTTTGGAAATAGCTAAGGCAGATTTGAGATACAGTGCTATGCCTCCACCACGACGGTCGAATGCGCGGTCAGCTCTCAGTAATGCGGAGTGTGGTAAGCCTACCTCACTGTCCGTAGTGTCGGATGACAACCACGTTTCGGGTAATGCAGACGTCAGGTCGAAAGTGGTCCACAAGAGCGTCGATTTCGCACATCTTGTTTCGCAAGCTACGTACGTTACTGAAAACTACTTGAATGTTATCATTATAGTAAGCCCTGGGCGGTGCGCCACCAAAACGGATTCTGGCAAGGATAACCCCCCGAAAACCAACCAACTGAATACCTATCTCTCCGGTGTCACGGCGCGCTTTAAGATTTTTGATAGCGTCCATGAGATTGTCTGTCAGCCAAAAGAAGATCAGGCTGCACACCGACCCCAGGAACCTAGAGTTTAGAGACAAAGCGCAGGAGTGCCTGGCGTTCATCTGGAGTGGAAAGAACCCCTCCCAAAAGACGAGATCGAAGATTCGGCTCACCAAGTTCAAGTTCAAGCGGGACTGGAAAGACAGGATTATCCCGTGAGTGTTCCTTCTTCAGCGGTCGTTGAACCAGGAGTTAGCAGACTTTGAAATACTGATGGATCTAAAACAAAGACCGCACCACACCCCGTCCAACCAATTAATGCCCACGTATCCTGCCCTAGCAGTCCCTGCTGGGCCGGTTACGTGAAGTAAAAAAGAGAAAAAAGTAAACTCAGAAGGCAAAAAGAAAAAGTGAAAAGAGCCAAGCAAGTAGAATACCAAGATATTTGAGTCACGAAAAAAGAAATGAAAAGTGAAGGTGAGTCAGTTAGGAAAAAGGAAAGGTTTGGTGTTGCCACTTAAGCGCAGCGAGCTGGCGCGCAAAACCCTTAACCGTAGCTTCCTTAACCACGTGACCTGGAAGCGAATTCCAACGATCTACAGCCAGGCGCGACAGATGAGTTTCCGTTCTAATCCTATCAGACCGTGGTTTATGCAGTTTCAGCGGGTGACTGCGGAGATTAGGTAACGTAGCGGGACTAAATAGCCCTGACAAGTCCGGGCCGATCGTACCCGTCAAAATACGATAAGTGAGAATCAGGTCCCCTCTTATCCTTCGGTAGTGCATTGAGTACATCCTCAAACTGAGCAAGCGTTCAGGATACGTCTGTCCCCGTAGACGCTGCACTAACCGAGTGCCCACTCTTAACACCCTCTCCAAGTTCATTTTGTCTCGGATAAAATATGGTGGACAAGCTTGGGTACAATATTCCAGGTGGGGTCGGACGAATGCCGAGAATAGCTTTACAAACATGTTGACCGTTAGGACTCCAAAAGAGCGGCAGATAAACCACATCATACGAAACCCCCGACAAGCAGCCTTCTTCCAATTGTCGCCAGAATGAAGCGCTGATGAGTGTACGACTCCTAAATCAACCAGCTGAGTGACAACAGGGAGTTCACCACCGCCGACAACATATCGTGTGGGAGGATTAACAGCTCCGATCCGGAGAACAGAGCACATGGCCCTATTTATGGGCATCAACCATAAGGTAGACTATTCCCAGACTCTATCCAAGGCACGCTGAATTACCTCAGGACCCTCCGGAATATCCACAATATTCCAGAGCTTAAGGTCGTCAGCAAACATTAGTGATGACACCCCTAGCTCTCCCGGTAAGTCATTTACAGAGATCGTGAACAACAATGGCCCCAATACCGAACCCTACAGGACGCCGCTAAGGAGAGCTTGCCTAAGTGAAAGGCTACGCCCACCCGTACGCAGTTCCCTCCCTTCAACGAAGGCAGACACCCATTGAAGGTCGCAACCAGATACACCGTAAGATCTCAACTTTAGTGAAAGTCGAAGATGAGGAAGAGTGTCAAAAGCTTTCGAAAAGTCCACGAATAGCACGTCTACAGCGTGGCCACTGTCTACCGCTTCGGCCCAGCTTTCACGAGCTACAAGTAGGTTAGCCTGACATGAAAATCCCTTGCAAAACACTGAGAAGATTGAACCTATTTAGGTGATTCTCCACTAAATCCCTTATCAGCTTTTGAAACAACTTGACTACTACGGTTGTCAAACTGACAGGCCGGTAGTTCGCGAACAGAGCGCTGTCACCGCCCTTAAAAATCGGACACATGATTGTCTCCTTCCATTCCGAAGGTAAGATGCAGCTGTCAAGCGATATTGAAAACACGCATGTGAGAGGACCACTCAGCTCAGTGGCCAATTCATGCAACAGCTTCGGATGAATTGAATCAGGACCGGAAGCTTTAGACGGATTAATGCCTTGTAGTAGCTCAAAGACCTGAGTCTCCTTTATGTTAAACTCAGCTAAGCAAGAATCCTCTGGAACTCTTGAAACCAATTCAACCTGTGATAAAGAGGTCTCTCGAGCAAAGGCCTCAGTATACTGATCACTAAGTATACAAGTCTTGTCATAGTCAGTTTGCGCACGGGTCCCGTCTGCTCGCAACAACGCTGGTATAGACAGTTTTGCTCCGCTGCGTCTTTTAACGTAAGCAAAAATTTGTTGGGATTAGCTGCGGCCAAGTCCGCTTAACCTGCTTATGCTGGAGACGAACAGTCCTGAGACGTTGCTAACATTTATTTCTATTCTCTCGATAACTATCATAGGTACTGGCTGATG
Source organism: Dicrocoelium dendriticum (assembly GCA_944474145.2). Classification (NCBI taxonomy): domain Eukaryota; kingdom Metazoa; phylum Platyhelminthes; class Trematoda; order Plagiorchiida; family Dicrocoeliidae; genus Dicrocoelium; species Dicrocoelium dendriticum. Next base: position 33,044,777 of record OX104059.1, on the reverse strand, counting down.
AAGCTGCTTGGTAAATTCGCCAGCATCTAGACCGTTTCTTGAGTAGGTACCTGCCTGTGGTATCTATCCATGGAGGCTGTGCCCTTAACCCTCTTTTCCTCATGAGTGGAATATAGGGTGGAAACCACCGTAAGGTATGCCTTAAATTTATCCCAGGTTAACTGGACTGAGTCAGCCATCGAGATCTCACAGTTCAGAACTAAAGCCTTAGCTCGCATTGCATTAAAGTCCGCCCGCCAAATATTCGAAGTAATTCAACAGCGGTCTCTTGGTGCCTTGAAAAAGCACACCGAAAGGATATGAATGCGTGACCGCTGGACCCTAGAGGTACACCGCATGAAACGTTAGTCACAAAGCGGGGGACTTGGCGAAAACCAGATCTAAAGTAGGTGGTATTTGGTTGTCCATATACCTAGTGGGGAAGTCCACGAACTGGTGCAAAGGCACTTGGAGAGTCAGTTCAAGAAAGTCTGTACCGAATGTTCCTTAAGCCGAATTGCAAGAAAGAACGGCCCAACAGACTTTCGTGAGGTTGAAATCCCCTAGAACTAAACACACTCGCGGACTGTGCGAATAAAGTCAAGTATCCCCCTGGAAGAACTTCCAGGACTCCTGTATATCACTACAACTGTAAACTGGGTAGAAGTGCATAAAACAGCCGATAGGGCTTCAACAATCTGATCTGACGACCGGAATGTGCAGGTCCTCAACACAACTAAGTTACAGCTCACATACAGTACAACGTCTCCGCCTTGGAGACCAACGGAGCGATCAGTTCTAAGCAGCGTGTAGCCAAGTAAACATACTTCACCGTCCGTAATATCTGGAGACAACCAGGTTTCAGTCGGGACGAGATTTGTCTACAAGTAGACCCAACTCATGCACCTTTTTTCTTAGGCTACGCACGTTGCTAAGTACCACCTCAAGGAAGTCGGCATGACCATCCCTGGGTCGTGTGTTATCAGGATAGGTTCTGATAGGGCGGCAAATGATTTCCGGCTGACCATCTGAAAACCTACCAGATGGAGGCCTTGCTCACCAGCCGCCCGTCTAGTTTTGAAGTCTTGGACAGCCTTGATTAACTTCAATCTATCTGCCAGTAGAAGGTCCGGCTGAACGCTGACACCACTACCCTTAAGTTTGAATGCAAACCGCAGTAATGATTTGCGTTCTTTCTGAGTAGAAAGGACCACGTGAAATAGTCGGGGTCGCGGATTTGGCGTACCGATAGGGATGTTTCCCAATCTGGTCAGCTTTCTGACAGTGACACCAGGGAAGCTAGATGGAAGCAGCTTGATGACGCACAGTTTCAGCCACTTGATGTCATCCAAGATGCGTTCACTTGGGAGAGTAGCCGCAGATTCAGTAACGTTATGGGATATAACGCTGCTATCTGTGAAAGAGTCGGCACGACAGGGTGTTTACCCCATGTGACTTGGATTCGACACGTAGACCAGCTATTTTCACCACTGGTGGTGGGACTATCCTTGTCTTCGCAAACGACGTCGAAGCAACGGTAGCCTAGGTTTTCCGCTCTATTGCCGGCGTCTTACTAGTTCCTGGGTCTGCAAGCCCCTTCGAAGTTTTACGGGCAGATCTAGTCCGTCTCTTCTTTCGGTTCACGGGATCAGGGGCCGTTGACCTTGTGTCGCATTGAGCAGTAACCAACACTTCGTCAGAACGGGTTGGTTCAGTGGCAGCGGAGACAGTCAGCAGCTTCGGAATGTCCTCCTGTGCATAACCGTCAGATGACTGCTTGAAACTGGGGCATCACAACACATATACCAACCTACGCGCATGACGGCGCGTTCGAACCCATCGTGCCTTGATTTGATGGTGACAAATTTCGAACAGCGGTTGCATGACATCCGAATCCAGGAGCCCCTAGCTAAAACGACCATTCCGTGCTGATAGCCACTATGGAACTGAACTTGCCGAGTGTATCTCCGGTGGAACCAGCTTACAACTACTGGAATACTGATTTCGATGGATTACATCGAGCAGCGAGCCAAATAGATTGGTCTCTACCGCATGTTACATCTGTGGAGGACGGTTGGACAGTAATAAAGGAAGGATTGGCTTCGCTCTGTTCTCAGTATGTGCCGTTGAAATTTCGGAAAGTCGGACCAATCAAACCACACTGGTTCGACAAGGAATATGGTAGGATGGCTCGGTTACGGCGAAGAATGTGGGACGCATTTCGCCTCTCTGGCTCCGCCACTGATTACGAAGCAGATAAAAGACAGCGAAATATTTGCACCAAAGTGAAATTGATAAAGCGCCGGAAGTTCGAAGAAAAGCTTGCAACTGACGCGAGGATGGCCCCAAAGAAGATCTCTGCTTACGTGAAACGCCGTTTGAAGCCAAAAGGTGACGTGTCATGTCTGGAAGACGCGGACGGACACCTGCTAACTTCCAGTTCCGCTCGCGCGTCCGCATTGGACGCTCACTTCGCTTCCGTGTTTGCAAACGACGCGGCGTCCATACTCATCTCAGCAAGTAACATTCCTGTAGAACTCAACAGTTTGGTTTGTGATGTCGACGAGGTGCGCCTGCTACTTGCGAACCTTGACGGTACCAAGCCTGCAGGGCCTGACGGGCTTCATCCGCTAATTATCAAATCACTAGCTGCCATTATCTCGCCTGCTGTTAAGGATCTATTCAACAAATCATTGTCTGAGGGCTCATTGCCAAACGACTGGAAGCGCTCGGTGGTGAGGCCGATCCCGAAAGGTGGCGACCCCAGTAAGGTGGATAACTACAGGCCAATTTGTCTTACACCCGTTTTGGCCAAAGTGATCGAGAAGATAGTAAAAAAGTGTTTACTACATCTGTTGCAATCGAAAGAACTTCTGACACCGGCACAACACCGATTCAGGATTGGATATTCTTGTGTTACAAACTTACTTGTGACGAGACAGGAATGGTTGAAAGCGCTGAACCGGGGAAAGTCCGTCGACGTAATCTACATCGACTTCAGCAAAGCATTCGATAAAGTCAATCATGAATTGCTTCTAGACAGATTAAGGTCGTGTGGTGTCGGAGGATCGTTACATCTATGGATCCATGAATTTCTCGTTGGAAGAAAGTGGAGGGTACAGGTGGACGGCCATCTAACCGATTGGTATCCCTCGACCAGTGGTGTACCTCAAGGTACGGTACTGGGACCTACTCTGTTTCTCATCCATATCAACGAGCTGCCCCAGCTTCTACGGTCGCCGTGTGCACTGTTTGCGGATGACCTCAAAATTTGGCGAGAAACTGATACTCTCGATGACTGTGACATTCTCCAACAAGACCTCGACCGTCTCGCAGTATGGTCTGCTGAAGTCCACCTACCGGTCAACCCGGCAAAGTCCCTATTCATGAATCTCGGGAAGGCTGTTCACGGACGAACGTACACCCTAGACGGCCAACCACTGCATCCCACATCTTCCGTGAAAGACCTAGGTGTACTCTCACGCTGCGACTTGAAGTCCGTCGACAACACCAACAAACTGTATCGAAACGGACTGCGCATGCTCTGGGCGCTGAAACGCAGCTTCTGCACTTGGTCTGAGGATGTCGCCACTCGCCTCTTCTCTTCCATCGTCAGACCAATGGTAGAGTACGGCTCGCCTGCATACTGTCCGATCACTCGCGGCGAAGCGCAAAAGATCGAACGAGTACAACACATCGCCACCAAGTTGATCCCCAGCTTGAGAGGCTTATCGTATGAAAACCGGTGCATGAAACTTGGGCTCTACACCTTGTCATATCGCCGTGTTCGAGTGGATCTTATCATGACCTACCGTATTTTACATCTCGGTCATTTCCCCATGCTAAGGTCGTTACTCCACTTGCGAGTACCACGCACCACACGTGGGCACAGGTACAAACTCGTGGTACCTGATCTGAAGAAAATCCCACACCCCCTGTGTTTCGAGCGGAGGGTTGTGCACGCCTGGAACAGTCTGCCAGAACACGTCGTCGAGGCCGAATCTGTGCAGAAATTCAAATCTTTGTTGGATTACACTTCGCTAACATACGTTTCAGAGAACGGTTGCCACTTGACAACGATATCACCCACTTGTGACTCACTGAGTAAACAAGCACTATGTGTGCTACACAAGGAGTTGCTGAACCATCTAAGGATAACCAAGGGACGTGTTTATTTTTTTTTAATGTTTTGTGATTATCACCCGATGGAGTTGTACAGAATTATTTTTTACTTGCTCCAAAATACAGTATTCAGTATTCAGAGGGCATCTTTTTCGATGCCTTGGCAACTAATTCGCTGGGTTTAGCAGAGAGCTTCTGGTATTTCCGCACCCTATTTTTCTTCACTTTGACTGGCTCATGAAAATAGTCAGCAATACTACCTGGAGTGTCCGGCAGGATGTGCGACTTCTTGACCGAGTGACATACTCCAGCGGAGGGATCGTCAGCAATGTTGCCGTCTAATGCAGTGTCCACAATCGCAATGTTCAGGAATTTTAAAATCAAATCCATTTTGGCATCGAGCGAGGCAATGGAGGCGAGCTTGGCTATCGCCTTCTCAACTCCTTCCAACCTTGAAGCCAGCGCTGAGTTTAGCACCAGTGATAGTCGGGCGCGTCGATCTCTGAGCGCAGCATACAGCACAGCTGAAAAGAAAGTGAACACTGAATGATAGCATTTTGTACTGGTCAGCTTGTAGGCCGGTGCAGTTTTCGTGATACCAGCGGCAGCAGACGTCACACTGCATACCGCCAGATAAACAGTTACTGTCCGCAAGCTGCACTAGACTCATCAAACGAGGACCCCAGTGGTCCATCCGCCTCGTTGTTTAGCGAGACAGCCACGTTCATGTGAAAAACGGAGCAGAATAATAACACGGATAGAATAGCAAACCGACCGCAAGAAAAAAGGCAAAAACAGGGTGCAAAACGGGATTAAAACTGGGAACAACCGGAAAAATTACCAGTAAGCGCCAGACGCTTTGGCCAGTACCACTTTATTCGATCCAAGATATATCTTGGATCAGAGGAAATTTGACAACAGTCAAATTTCGTCTCAAGTGTTTATTCAAAAACGGTTTTCCACGTTATTTCAGCTAAAAAGCGCGATCAGTATGGCACGCCAAAAAACCGGAGTGTCGGATCCGCCAATTGCGCTGCCCAGTAGTAGCAGACCTAGCAGGGTATCACTGTATCATGGTAGAGAGCAGGAGAGTCCTTTATCAGCTCCGTCGCTTCCTAGTCATTGCGAACATTGCTGGGGTCATAGTGAAAATAGGGTTCCACAATAAACCTTAAAGCTAGATTGTGAAGCAATATCCGGGCACAGTTATCAAGTGGGAATCCAACAATTTCTTGAAACTTTCCTCGGACTGCGCATCAACGACGAGCTATGGAAGGCCATTCCAGTCATTAACCACGCGCGTGGATAGAGCTAGATTTGACCGCACATGGAGTCTCCTCGATTTGAACAATTTTCATCCGTGACCAAGCGTCGAACTTTCAATGTTCAGATGAAAGAACTGCTGTAACTCGCTTCCTAGCTATCCTCTAAGAATACGTCGAGTGTAGATCAAGTCGCCGCGACGACGACGGTAATCCAGAGAGAAAAGATTTAATCGCTGAAGACGGAGAGGATAAGACAGGCACTGCAGCTCTGGCACACATTTAGATCCACGACGTTGGACCTTCCCAATCATGTCGCATTCGGTCTTCGTGAGGCTGGGCAGCTGGCAAGCCGTACTCGAGAATCGGGCACACATGTGAGACAAATGGGAGTCTGAAGAGTTCTGGAGTAAGACGGGAGAATGCTCTTCGTAAGGCATGAAACATTCTGTAAGCAGCGGCGACTCTTCCGGGTGTCCTCAGTTGATTTGAGGTAAGGAGACACAATTACTCCGAGGTGCCTTTTCTAAGCAGGAAACCTCCAATATGGTACACCCCGAATGGTTCACGAGCACCAATCTGGAGTACGGAACATTTATCCCGGTTGATAGATAACTGCCATTTTACCGACCAGTCGTGGAGCTTGTTAAGTTTCTTGGAGCATGTCTGCATCCTCAAGACTGGATACCTCAATCCCAAGTTTCAAGTTATCGGTATAAATCAAACATTCCGTCTGCAGCTCGGACGCGAGGCCGTTAATAAAGATATTGCAGAGGACAGGGCCAAGGACAGAACCCTATGGGACACCCTTGGTCATAGGAAAAGCGTCAGAAAGCGTATTATTCACTCTTACCTGCGCAGAGCGACACTACAGGAAATCGGAGATCCAGGAGAGAAAATTTCAAGCAACGCCAATTCCGCGGAGTGTGAAAAGAAGCCGCTCATGCGGAACCTTGTCAAAGGCCTTGCTAAAATCAACAAACACAACATCCAATGGCTTGGCAACATCTAGTGATCTCACCCATTTGTCCTTTGCCACAAGCAAGTTTGTGATGCATGAGCGAGCGCTTCGAAATCCATTCTGGGTAGAAGAGATGAAATCTAACCTTTCGAGATGAAGGCATAGCGCGCGTTTTTTGTCCGTTCTATAATTTTGCAGACTACAGATGTCAAACAAATAGGACGATAATTCGCTGGATCTTGTCGGTTTCCTGCTTTATAAATTGACTTGATGATGTCTGATTTCCAGGCAGCCGGAAGACGTCCAGTATCAAAAAAGAAGAAATATCTGACAGATAGGTGCGATGATGTGCTCGGCTACAGTTTTAAGGAACAATGGATGTAGGCCATCAAGGCCAGGCAAAGAATACGGGTTTAAAGTAAGAAACAGTTTCAGTACAAAATCAGCGTTAATATCCAAGTGCTCTAGCAAAAAAGGAAGAAATGACAAGAAGCTATCAGGGGGGAGACGTTTCTGTTGAATGCACAGAGGAATACTGCTTAACTAAAAGATGGGATTTTTGTGTGTGTTCGTGAACTAAAACAGCATGCTCACGGGAACACAAGGCAGAGATGCTACTGCCGGCTCTGGTGCCTTGCTTGATGCACGAGAAAAGCGTTGGATGTGGTTTTGGAAAGAGTAGCTAAAGACAGATAGTTGACGTTTCTCCCGTTTCTGAAAAGTACAAACATTCCTGCTTGTTTTATAGCGAGAATAATCGAGGTCTGATCGTGTTAGCTTAAAATGGTTCAACAGTTTACGCCTTTTGTTCGTAAGGGATCTTAATTGGCGATGTATCTAAGGTGGGTTTTTAGAAAATGGTCTTCTCTTGAATACAGGGATGATCTGTTCGATGAGCAACATCAACTTGGAGTACAAAAGAATTCCGCGCATCATCAAGACTGAGATGCCCAGGGATACTCCAATCCACAACGCTTGCAACCGTTTTCAAACGAAGTGCATCTACACGCCAGGATTCCCGACGGTCGGCACATTGTCTGTGGACAGCGAAGCGACGAGTCCACTGAAAAGAAACAGCACAGTGGTCACTTCTGCCAATGGGCTCGATAACAGCTAGATTTGTGATACCTGATTGCGCTGAGGAAAGCACAAGGTCTAGGATGCGCGGTATCTGATCTGGGAAAATACGAGTTGACATGACATGTTGAAAAACGTTGCAATCCAGGACGGTTTGGAGTAAGGCGGCATCGAAATGGTCGGATGGGCGAGTTCAAAGAAGGAAATTCCAATCAATATCTGGTGCATTGAAATCACTCACGATAAGACAGTCCTTGCCTCCGCCGTGCGCCCTGATCGAGTCCAACAAATTAGCCCCGGAGCCCGATGGTGCCCTGTAGACGACACCAATCAAGTGAGATCTATATCCGTCATGCACACGGCACCAGAGGGCTTAAAAATTGTTATCATGGTCACTAATAGCTTCAACCACATGCGCTTTGAGCTCTGCCTTCCAATAAAGCATTACGCCACCACCAGACCTTCCGCCGTGGCGATCGGACCTGGTGAGGTGATATCCAGGAATAGACACTTCTGATTCTGTGGTTTCTGTGAATAACAACGTTTCAGTGAAGGCCATCATCATCATCATCATCAACAGCAGTACATCAGCCATTTGAACTGATGCTTCGCTGCCATACAACCATGAGGACCTATGAAATAAAGAATAAGAAGAGGGAGAGAAGGGGGACTTACCTGAAAACCTTAATGCCCTAAGCAAACATTCAGGGTCAAGGCGCCTACACCTTGTGTAGACAACATACCGTCACAAACAGCTGGCTATCGTGCAAAGATAAGGCGGCATCGGCGAGACAGCTTCCTTGCGGCTTTCACTGCCACGCGTCATAATCAGCCATTACCCCGCAGATAACTCAGCACCAAACACACTTTAAACAGACAATCCGATTAGGAGACGGCAGCAGACGCGCCACTGGTGTCGGTTGCGAGCCATGTCCTGTAAAGTCTCGAGCCAAGCACAAGGTGAGTCACGTGGACTCCAACCCGGAAGGCGAGACGGACCAACGGCACCCAGTTTGGTCGTCAGTGACTTCATTTCCCGGTGCCAAGTCAACTTCTGTCCACCTCGAGCCTTGCGCCATCCGACACCTAGTACACTGAACAAGGCCCTCCTAGGTAAGTGGTGACCTGGCATGCGTAGCACGTGCCCGAGCCAACGCAACTTATTCATCGCTATCTGTTGTTCTAGGGAGCTAGCAAGCTCATCACCACCTAGTACTCGCCTACGCACATCATCGTTGCGGACATGCTGGTGCCATCCGACACCAACAATGCTTCGCAAACAACGATGATCAAAGACTTGAAGGCACCTCAGATCTTCAGACCGAAGGGGCCAAGTTTCACTACCATAGAGCAGAACGGCCCTCACTGTGGCCTTGTATACACGGCCTTTCAGACGGAGGGAAACTCCCTTCTGTCGCCAAAGATGACGCAGGTTCAAGAAGGCAGCTCTGGCCTTTGCAATGCGTGAGCTCACGTCAGTTTCTATGCGCCCATCATTGCTGATGCAGCTGCCAAGATAAGTGAATTGATCAACCACCTCGAGTTCCTCGTTAGCAAGCGTCAAGGGGTCGTCGAGTGGCTGGTGGTCCTGCAGCAACACTTTGCACTTTGAAGGTACAAAGTGCATACCAAATAATGGGACCACTCTGGACAGGCTATTCAGGGTTGATTGTGCTGCCTCAACATTGTCAAAAAGCAACACGATATCGTCCGCATAATCTAGATCAACTAACCGTTCACCAGGTAGCACTTCAACACCTACATCGCGAGATTCCGCAAGGGAACACTCCATGATAGAATCCACGACGAAATTGAACAAAAACGGGAAAGTCGGGCAACCCTGTCGAACGCCACTTGTAGTCGAAAAACTATCCGATAGGACAACATAGACCCTGACGCGGCCTCTAGTGTTCGAGTATAGAGCACGAAGGATGTTCACATATTTCGTGGGAACACCTTTCCGCGCAAGTATTTCGAACAGAATCGATCGATCGACTGAATCGAACGCACTCTTGAAATCGAGGAACACAGCTATTGTCGGTCTGCGGTATACGTGGCGCTGCTCTAGCACCTGCCGCAAAGTAAATATATGGTCTATACAGCCACGTCCTGGGCGAAAACCGGCCTGCTCTTCTCTAGTCCGAGATTCCCGTTCTGCAGTGAGGCAACGAACGATAATCGAGGCCAGTAATTTTGTCACAACTGGCGTTACGCTAATACCCCTGTGGTTCGCACAGTCTGTGCGACTGACCATTTTGTATATTGCCACTATAATCGATTCGCTCCAATTAGCCGGCACACTCTCTTCGTTCCAGATACGTTCGAATAGGGAGGTCAGTGCTTTGCAGAGGACCTCACCTCCATCCTTAAATAGTGCAGGTGGGAGGGAATCCGGGCCAGCGGCACGAAAACGATTGAGGGCTGTGATCGCGTTTCGGACCTCGGCCACCGACGCAGGCTCTAAACTAACCGTCCATGGCTTGTCCTGCATCACCTGAGTAGGAAGAGGTCCGGGAGCAGGGGGCCAGCTGAACTGATGTTCAAAGTGCTCAGGCCAAGGAGCCAAACGGCGCTCCTTATTGTGTATTAGCGCACCCGCGCTGTCCCTGATTGTCTCACTGACGCCTGGTTTCCTCGGACCAGTGGTGCGTATTAGCTGGAAGAGCTTCCGGTAATTGCCTACTGCTCCTGCCTCCTCCATTTCCTGAGCCTGAATGGTCCACCAGGCTTCCTTGTCAGCACGTAGGCTCCGCTTTAGTTCACGCCTAATAGCCCGTCTGGTCACATTGTGTTCAGAACCAGCCGGGAGGTGCCTTCTAGCTTCCAAAAGGTTCACGGACCTCTCGGATATCCAGTGACTGGTGCGATGACGACTGATAGTGCCACAAACAGATGCTCCTGCGTCGTGCATGGCAGTCGAGATCCTATTCCACTGAAGTTCAGTATCATTAGGACAAGACAGCGAGAGTTCGGTATGCAGTGCTTCTTGATAGGCTTGCCTGACAGAGGGCTGGGACAATTTCTCCGTTGCCAATCGGGGGAGACGCTTTGTGCGCCTTCCGGTAAAGTTCATGGAGAAACGACAGCGCACCGAAGCATGGTCAGAGTCGACACAGGTACTCCAGTACGAGCGGCAATCCAGAATGGAACCGCGCCACCTGTAACTTATGGCTATGTGGTCAATTTGGGTCCATTGCTGACCAGCTACAGGTGGACGCCAAGTGGCACTTCGGCGCCCACTGTGTCTAAAAGCAGTGCTACTAAGAAACAACTGGTGCTCCGCACACAGTTGCAGCAGACGCTCACCGGTGTCAGTCCGGCGTTAGGTCCATACTTACCACCCAGCTGAGCTTCTGAAGAGCTCAGACGCCCTACTTGTGCGTACATATCCCCTGCAAGTACTATAATATCTGAACTAGTAGCACTGCGTAGCAGCGTGTTCAGTTCGTGATAGAAAGTGTCCTTGACTGCATTAGAACTGCAGTCGGTGGGAGCATAAGCAGAAACCACAAACAAACAGCGTTTTGTTTTACTTCGCGAATTCACCTTAGCTGATGTCGTCAAACGGGCTGCACATAAACGGCTGTTCACCGGAATCCAATCAATCAACGATGTCTCAGCCTTGGAGCTGAGAATGATACCTACACCAGCTTGACCCGTGAGTGCCGCATCGGCGTCTTCGGATGCGTGCAACCAATGAGAGGATAAGCCGGGTGCAGTCAATTCAATAACCCCGTTAGGGTCATTAATCCTAGTTTCGGACACACAACACACATCAACACCCAGTGTGTCCAAGGTGCGTGCGAGTGCAGTCTGCTGACCTGTTTGTCTTAGAGTGCGGACGTTGAATGTCGCCATGGAAACGGGACAGCGTGGCCTTATAAGAAACTTTTGTCGATAGGCGTCCGATAAGTGCTGTGGGATGGTGGCTGCAGATGGTTCTACTCCAGTAGCACTTCGGTTGCTGTCAAATAAGCTGGGAATTATGGAAGGTTAGTAATGGGGGCCGGGATGGGAGTAAGAGAAAAAGGTGGAAAAGAAAGAAGGGAGGCGCCAGCAGTAGCATGCTTTCGCTTATCGGCCCGGCTGTATGCAGCAAATAAGGCGACCCTTGATAATCTGCGCGACGGCCGATGCAAGATGAAGTTTATGTTTGAAGAGAATGTCATGGTTGTATGTGGGCTGGGAAGGCCATCAGGTCTGGATGAGTCTCTGAGGCAAGCAAATGAACCTCGTCTAGCTCATTACTTAGACTTCGCACATTAGCGGATAATACGCATAGTCCGTTCTTACAGTCTACTGTCCGGGGGTGAGTAGAATGGGCCTCCAACGGGTTTTCAGAGTCCTCCAAACTACTCGGAAATCCACAATATGGAGGTCTGTTTCACCACTTCCCCGTCTAGCACGTAGTCCTTCTACACCCTTTTCATTCTGACTCGATCCTCTGGAGAGAGGTCACGAAGTACGTAGAATGGCTCACCTTTGAGACGCGAAGTCCTTCGCAGGATGCGTCAGCATTCCTCCTCACTCCAGCAAACAATTTTAAGGCGAGTTCTCGAGGTATCTTCTTGTTTTTTACCAAGACGGAAGGCAGATACAATATTGATACCCTGTTCACCTTCATCAAATAGCAACGAGAGCAACCGCTCAGTGTTTGGCCATCTAGTATTCTTTCCGCAGGGGTTGCTTTTTCCGATTCCACTAAGTTCATGACGATGAGACAACGGTCGCGAGATGGCTGGGTGCGCTCAGGAACTTGCGGCTTGCTAAGGGACGGATTTTCCTTGACCACTTTCTCAAGGTCAGATAGTCTGTCGAGAACTAGCTTCGTTTGAGACTGAGATGATAGCTTAGGTTTTGGTTTCGCGACGGGCTTAGGCCTAGTCTTGGCGCCACTTGTAGTTGGGCTTTTGCAAATAGGAACGGAGACCGCGCTTTCCCTCACAACTGCCGCAGAAGACTTTGTTGTGAGCTCAATGGGCAGGACCTGTGTAAATGGATCCGAATGAGTAGTGGACGTGGTTCGACTTCGCTTACCCATGGGGGTGATCCAACCGGAGGTATATGGTGATGGTGAGCACGGTGAAGCAGATGAATCGCGAATAGCATCAGGATTCGTCGGAGAAGAAGAATCAAGGCTCAACGCAGATAGTCCAGCGAGAAGACGCCTGCAATTCAGTGAAGCACGGCAGTTGTCGCAAAAGAAGTTAATGGCTGGCGAGGTGAATCGCTGCAAGAGCACATATTGATCAGGACAGATGCCGCAGCAGGCAATGTGCATCCACCCATCACATTCAGAGCACTGCACTGCTTTGGAACGAGTAGTACATTGGAACATTGTATCTAATGGGAATAAAAGCTCGAGCTTTACATGACTTATAGGGTAAAAAGATTTCGGGTCGGGTCTAATGAAAGGCCAAGCAACCTTATAGCGGGTTGGACTCGCGTGTTAGCCGTATCTTCATCGGGCTTATGTGGCATTTAAACAGAATGCACGCCGGCTCAAAGCGAGACATCCCACCACGCCCTCCGAAACGGCTTTGGAAGGAAGTAGGTAGAAGAAAAAAAAGAAATTCCATCCAGTAGAATGTAGTTAAATTAGGGAATATCGCGGTGTAGCTCGGCCAGATGACAGTCCAAGCGGGTCTTAAAGTCCGCCACAGTGGGTGCCAAGACTAAATCGGCAGGCAGAGCATTCCACGGTCGGCAGATTCGCAAAGCGAAGTAGTGTCGTCTGGTGACATCTTTACTACAGGACAAGCATTTGGACGCCATGGAGGATGAAGCCCAAATATTCACTTAATGATTCTCCAGAAACGACCTTTATTCTCTTTTCTTCGCCCAGAAAATCTCAGTGGGACGTAACACTCAAGAGGACGTCGCTCTCACACTACAGCAGTTTAGTGATAGCGACGTTTGCTGATTGGTTGGAGTTAAGTGAAACAAGTGACCTCTAGCTCGGTCAAGTAACATGTAGTGTACCGGAAAACAAGCTCTTACAGTATTTTGTAACATTGGATTTTACGGCTGTTTTAACCTTCGAAACGTCCACTTGTTTTACTGACTGCACATCCGTTGACACAAACCGTTTTGGTGAGTACCTCGTTACACGTATATCGCTCTGTCTGATTCGCTTCCTATTCTTGTAGCCTGTACAATATACGTTGGCTTCAGTCGCCTCCGACTTCTATACCATTGTATTTGACACGTCTTACGTGTCATTGCTTACCGACTAGTATCCCCAGCTCCGCGCAACTATTGGTAACCCCCTGTCAGGAACACGCCGCCCGCCATTTTGCATTTTCATTCTGGTGAGCTCATTCCAGTGATTTTGTGATTCATTACCTGTGATGATATTGTTTTCTCAACTAACACTTTTTTATCTGCTTTATACAATGAAGTACCTAGAGGATAAGCCGTCTCTAGGTGCGGTTAACGACATTCAGCCTGTCAAGATCAAGTTCAATTGGGACCGGAACATTAGGAAAATCCCGCGAATGTTCCACCTTCGAAAACATCGTTGATCCAACAGGGAAACCGGTGCCTTGATGTGCCAAAGGAGAGCCAAATCAACACACACAATTCATATGGTCAACCAAACAATGCCCACGTGCCCTGCAATAGCAGTTCCGCTGTGCCGGCCACGTGAAGAATAAAAGAACACAGTAGTGTCAGTAAAGAAAAGAAAACAGAGGAGAAGACAAGCTAATCGAATATCGTAGACAATATTAAGATGTAAGTTAAAATGAGTTAAAGAAGCGTAAACCGTAATAGACGAAGATAAGTTTAAGACACGAAGGGGAAGACTTTAAACTGCTGACCGAGAGCGTCAAGTCGATGCTCGAACTCTTTCAACATCGGCGCCATTACGCCGTCTGCAGGCAATGTGTTCCAACAAGCTATAACCCTACGCGACAATCTAAAAGTTGCCAAAACCCGGTCAGACCGGGGTTTGTGCAACTTTAATGGGTGGCGACGAAGGGTTGGCGTTCGAGTTGGGCGAAACAGTCCAGTCAAATCAGGACCAATCTGACCCATCAATATACGATATGTAAGGACCAAGTCGCCCTGAAGCCGCCTGTAATACATGGAAACCGTATCCAACTTTCGTAGCTTCTCCGGGTACGTCAGCTTCTTTAAGTCGTACACCATTTTCGTCCCGGACCGCAGGACTCGTTCAACTGCCATCTAATCACGAACCAGGCATGGAGGACAAGCCTGGACGCAGTATTCCAAGTGCGGCCTTACAAAAGCCGAAAATAGTCTAACATACATGTCGGTGGTCATGATCCCGAATGACCTGTGGATCATCCACGTTGTTCCATTCTGTTGCCTTAGCTCTTTTGGGGAGAAAGATCCTTTATTATGGTTGTTGCCCCTAGAATCCGTATTTTATATTCCTACGATTTCTTCTAATTTCGCCATGTATACTCAACTAATATCTTGCCTTCCTCAGAGTATATCCTCGCAGGTGAGAGACATCATACTTTGCCCCCCTTTAGTAATGAAATACGAGACTCTTAAACAAGCTACTATTCAGCGAATCACGCCTTCTGACAAGGTCCGTCTGCAGCAACTATTTAGTGATATGCAGCTAGGAGATAGGATGCCCTCAGCCTTGTTGCGCGAAATGCAACAGCTCGTCGGCACGTCCAACATAGACGTAGGGATTCTCCGCGAGCTGTGGATTCAACGCCTTCCTGCAAGCACTCAGGCTATCCTTGCAGTAGCAAGTGACTTGCCAATCACGGCAATCGCAGATCTGGCAGACCGCGTCATCGAACGGCACCAATCAGAGACTGAAACCAAAGCACCTAAGCAGCTTTGCGCTGGCGCAACCACAGCGACAGGCGCGACTAACCCGCCGTCAGCAGTAGACGCATTATCATTGCAGATAGCGTCGCTTCAGCGCCAGATTGAGGAACTCACTTCAAACCGTAAGCATCGCAACCGCTCCGGATCATCGCCCCGTCGCACAAAACCTGATGCCACAGGTTACTGCTTTTACCACTCACGTTTCGGTACTAAAACCCGTAAGTGCGTACAGCCTTGTAGCTACTCCGCTATAGATGCTCCGCCACGCCGGGCCGTAATGGCAACTAACGGTGTCGGCAAAGCTCAAAGTCGTCTCATCTACATTAAGGATTATTACTCCGATACCCAGTTCTTAGTTGATACCGGGGCGGAAATCAGCGTCATTCCCCTATGCCAGGTGAGCCTACCACTTCTCTGTCGACAAGCCTCAGCGCCGCCAATGGCACGCCAATAGCCACCTACGGTCATCGGTCGCTTACCCTGGACCTAGGTCTTCGACGCACTTTCCGCTGGGTATTCACTGTCGCTGCAGTCCCCTTTGCCATCATCGGCATTGACTTTCTCAGGCATTTCGACCTCTTGGTCGATGCGAAACGCCAGATGATAGCCGACACTGCAACAAAACTCAGCGTATGCGGCAGCACCGCCGATGTAACATCTACATCCCCGCTCTATGCATTTCCCCAGACCTCGTCAGCCTTCGCTAAGCTCCTTTCTCAGTTTCCCAAGCTCGTTCAGTCAATGAACGCAGCGTTGTCCGTGGAAGCTCAAGTCACGCACCACATACGGACGAATGGCCCATCTGTGTCATGCCGTCCACACCGACTATCGCCTGAGAAACTGAAGGTAGCTAGGGCGGAGTTTGAGCACATGCTTGACCTTGGAATAATCCGCCCTTCCGATGGCCATTGGTCCTCGCCCCTGCAGATGGTCCCCAAGAAATCTGGTGACTGGCGCCCTTGCGGTGATTACCGCGCACTCAATCACCTAACCATCCCAGATAGGTATCCCATCCCACACATGCAGGACTTTACCGCACGCCTCACAGGTAAGACGATCTTCAGCAAGATGGATCTGGTTCGCGCCTATCACCAGATACCTGTGGAAGACAATGACATTCCTAAAGCAGCCGCCATCCTTCCTTTCGGTTTGTTAGAATTTTTAAGAGTGCCATTTTGACTGTGCAACGGCGCACAATCTTTCCAACGCTTCATCCACGATGCCACTCTTGGCCTGTGCTTCGCCTATTCCTACGTCGATGGTATTTTAGTAGCCAGTTCATCGGAACAAGGGCACCTCGAGCACCTTCGAGCTCTCTTTTAGCGCTTGACCCAACACGGTGGCACAGTCAACCCAACTAAGTGCGAACTCGGCAAATCAACGGTAGAATTCCTAGGCCACCTCGTTTCATCGTCTGGTATCGAAGTACTTCCTGATAAAATCCAGGCAAGCAAGTACTTCCCAGCCCCGACTTCGTTCAAGCACCTCCGTCCATTTTGTGGTTTGGTCAACTAATATCGACGCTTCATTCCGCGCTGCGCTCAGCTCATGCAGCCACTGACTGACCTACTCAGTGGAAATGAACGTATGTTCGCATTCCCTGACACAACACAGGCAGCCTTCGCCGAGCTCAAGGATACTATCTCCAACGTAACCCTCTTCGCTCATTCCGAATCGACTGCACCACTTTCTATTACGACTGATGCCTCAGACGTCGCGGTAGGAGCCGTCCTCCAACAACACGTTGGTGGGCAAGGGCAACCCCTTAGGTTCTTCTCCAAGCGCCTGCAGTCAGCGGGATCCCGCTACAGCACGTTTGGCAGAGAACTGCTGGCCTTCTACCTAGCGATACGTCACTTCCGGCACACACTCGAAGGCCGCGCTCTCACGGTCTACAATGACCACAAGCCTTTTATCTTTAGCTTCAGCTCCGCTAGCGACGAATACTCACCACAGGAAACAAGACATCTAGACTTAGTCACGCAGTTCATTGCTGACATACGTCATGTCTCAGGTGTCGACAATCCCGTCGCCGACGCTCTCTCGCGCGTCAACCTCACTCTGCAGTCTTTGCCTGCCGTCGAACTTGCCGCAATGGCATCGGCTCAGGCTCAAGACGAAGACATACCGCACACTCTGCAGTCCACTTCGCTGCATGTGCAACCTGTTCATCTCCAAACCACGGAAGGAACCATTCTCTGTGACATTTCCACAGTTTGTCCTAGAACCGTCGTGCCCGTCTCCTTCAGACGCACAGTATTTGACGCACTGCAGTCACTATCACTGTAAGCGATAAAACGCTTAGAAACCTTGAGCAACACGCGCGGCCACCGGTTATCGAATATCAAGACCGGAACGGATTCGCAATCCCCGGGATAAGTCAAATACTCAATGCCGGTGCAACTGTGGTGCTATTGAATAATAACAACAAATATCAAAAGTGACAAACCTCAAACGGTTTCCTTATACAAGAAAGCAATGGAAACTTCAGTAGATACCACGGAACACCGATCGAAAAGCCAAGCAAAGATAAGCACAAAAGACAAACAAGTGCGCAAAGGCGTAACTGGGCAGCGCCGCTTCGAAGCAAGCCAACACCCAAATTGATTGCCTACACGTATAGACATATGCCAAGCAAAGTCGCTTGATGTGTCAATGACTGGTAGGGCAAAATACGCCAATAGCGTAGCTTGGAAGATCAATTGGTTATGGAGATAGACATGTTCGGAACACCTGATTGGCGGAGTGTCTGTATAGCGCATAATGTGAGGATGCCTGCGAGGTCTGCGATGGGACATCGGTAACTAGTATATCAAATGATGAAGGGTGTAAAGCTAAATGCGGAAGGCGGTTTTGAGTGACCATAGATGGTGGGATAGAGGAGCAAGGTCGAATGGTTTATCAATGTTCAAGGGGTAGGTAAAACAAGCAGCCGGGGTTCTGGCAAATTCAAAGGGAAATGGGCTGTCCATAACAAGGAGTTGTAGGGAAACAATGTGGTGGGAGTTCCAAACGACTGGACAAATTGAGCTCTCTGATACACTCTCGCCAAATCCGGTCAGGATTTTCCTAGGATCGCGATGCATTCTACTCTGGATCGCCTATCCTTTCCGCTCCATCCACGCTGGGAGGCCAAAGGACTTACACCAGTACGCCAGAGGCCTCCCACTTCGACTGTTGAACTCACAGCGGTCCTCCCTGGTTCGACAGGTCCGAAAACCCGTCTCCCGCCTGCGGGGAGTCAACAGCCGGAACTACACCCTCCTCCGAACCGCTACCCTCTAACAAACCATGTTCTCTCACATCCCAATTGACTAAACCCTCCCTCGTCTTGACCAGCACTGTTCTGACGAGCCCATCTTCCGAGGTGACACATCTGTCTACGATGCCTAGGGGCCACACACTGCGCGTAATAGCTACAGAAGCGTCTAAAACAACGTCTCCTGGCCTGTAATTCCGACGCGGATATAGCCATTTCTGTCTAGCTTGCAACACCGGCAAATATTCTCTAATCCGTCTTTCCAAAACAATGCAGTCACTGGATGCTTGGGAGGTAAAATTGCAGGAAACTTGAAGGAATTTTTATATTCCGAATAAGCCAATCTCCCTCCCAGACACAGCAACCCTCCACGTAGTAGGGGACAAAGTCGCATCAGAACGCTCCGGCGCGCTATGCTTCTAAGAGTCGACGCTCCTTCTTTAGCCTCTTCAAGCCGTTTTAACTCAGCTCCGTAAACTTCGTTCTGAGTCATCCTAATAACGTCAACCTCTGCCTTGTTGAATTCATCAAGGGTGCTCAACACCGTACGCCGTGTGTCATTATCGGTTCCGTATACGCGATTCTTCAAATACCTCACGAATCGTGTTAGCCACACGACTGACCTTAACAATTTAATCCAATCAGAGCACACACGAAGCAAGGCGGACATTGGTGTCTCGCTTGAAGTGGCAAATACTTGGACAGTCGAACGCTTAAATTCAACTTCATCAGGCTCGACCAGTGGAGCGAAATTAGGCCATGCATCTTCGTCGCTCGCCAAGAACCGCGGTCCTCTAAACCAAATATCCAATCGCACCGTGGAGTACGCGCCTCTCGATAACGGATCAGCAGGATTACATCCGGAATTAACGGACCTCCACTGACAGGGCGTCGAAAACGCGTGAATGGTCGACAATCGACTGGCCACAAAAGTGCTGAACCTGCCAGACGTGTTGTTAATGTAATATAAAACTGTGGTGGAGTCTGTCCAAAACCAAACTCGCTCAAATTTCATTTGGGTCCTTTCACGAACGCTCTCAAACACTCGGATAGCGAGAACTGCCGCAGACAACCCTAGCCGTGGTATGGAGATAGCTTTCAGTGGCGCTACTCTAGACTTCGAATAGAGTAAAGAACACAGTGTGAGATCACCAGCGCGAAATCTGACGTAGCGACTGCGCCATACCTGATCTTACTCAACATCTCTCTGATTTGGGCTACAAACGGTATGGCTTCCGACACCGAGGGCAACGCAATCGACAGGTCATCGACATAAAAATTATGGCGGACCGCCGCCGCCACATTGGCATTGTAGTGAGGTCCCCACATAACGGCGGTTGGGCATAAGGTAAAATTAGCGCAGAATGGGGATGAAGTCGCGCCAAAGGGATGCGCTGTCATCTGATATTCCATCACTTCTGAACCGATATCGTCATTTTTCCACCAAATAAAACGTAACGCGCCCCTGTCAGCTTCCGGCACTTTCACTTGCATGAACAAATCTTCAATGTCAGCGGATATAGCTACTCTCTCAGTACTGAAGCGCAGCAGTATACCGACCAAGTTTGCAGTGGTATCGGGACCTTGCAACAACTGGTCGTTTAGAGAAACCCCTCTACATTTTGCGGCACAATCAAAGACCATACGAAGCGCTTCAGGTTTCTTTGGATTGATAACGGCGTGGTGTAGTAAATACCACCTGGGAGAATAGTGGGGCTGCAATTGGTAGGTAGGCACAGGAACGGCATAACCTTTCTTGATATTCGTCTTCATTGCTGTCACACGTCGATCTCGGAGATCCGGATTACTCAACAATCGTCTGCTTAAGCACTGCAGTCTGTACCGAGCAGATTCATAATTGTGTGCAACCACCGCGTTCTTGTTTCTCCAAGGAAGGGCCACTTCGAACTGCCCATCTACAAGCCGTACGGAAGTTTTCGCTATCGACAACGCGGCGTTGCCTTCAACGGAGAGTGCGCAGGTGTTCGAGCCAACATCTTCGAATCCAGCGTCATACAAAGGCCTTAATCTCTCTTCCAACGATAACTCATCCCCGCGTACATAATTTATGGACACGTGAGCTTGGCTGCTCCCGTCTACCGGACCCAACATTATCCATCCAATTAGGGTCCTTGCCGCGAAGGGCTGACCACGACCTATGATTCGTTGTTCTATCTGCCAATGTGCCCCTGGAACATCAGCTCCCAAAAGTATTCTAACGCGGGAATCCTTCAGACCTTGGAAATCAACGGTCGATAGCTGTGCCCATCGAGCTGCTACCTGACTAACAGATTCCTTGACTGGACGCAAGGGCAAACGGTTCAAGCAATAAGCACGTCGCACGTCAATCGACTCACTACCGTCCAACGACAGCAAACGAAAACTGGCGACGCCGGATTCCAGACAACTAATACCGCTAACTGTTTGCATCTTCAGCGAAACCGGATTTATTTCAACACCAGCCTCTCGCAGCAGATCGTCCTGGACCAGACTAACGTCGGAGCCGCTGTCAAGTAAAGCGTATGTTTCAACAGAAAGCAAGGGTCTTTCTAGCCGCACTGGTACAATTCCGAGAGCAATTTTCCCTGCATCAGCAGAGACAGCGTGGCAACTGCCAGGGTCCTTGGGCGGAGAGTCCGATCCGCCTGCCGCTTGTCTTGGCCTTCGATCTGTGTGTAACAGAGTGTGGTGGTTACCCTTACAATTGGCTTGCCCGCATCCTTCACTCCCATGACAAGCTACAGCTCGGTGACCGAAATTGAGACATCGATAGCATCCGCCCCTAGTTCTGATGAGCAACCAACGAACGGGAACCTCGGACGCCAGGAACCTTGGGCACGATTCCGTCCTATGGACATCGTCACAAACTGTACAGACATTTCGGCTGGACTGATCAGCAACAGTATATAAGGCGACATTGTACTCCATTTCTTTATCCTTCGCTCTAAACGGTCGCACGGTACTTTGAATTCTCAAAGCGCTGGAGTTGGCTATTTACCTAAATCTGCTACGGGCGACTCGGGCTTCGGCAGCTACAAAGTCAGCGAGATCTCTGAAGAGAACCTCTAGACCCTCTTGAACGATTACGACCGCTGCCTTTACCCACCTTGATTGCAAGCTGCCCGGCAGGACACGATCCAGCCGCTCGACGGTGGTCACAGAGTTTAAATCTGCGGTGAAGTTCATCTGCGACAGCGCAACATAGCAACTCTCCATCTTTAGCGACAAACGAGACAACGCATCTTGGTCGTTAGGTAACAATCTAAACCCGGAGAATAACCTATCAGTCAATGACCGGGCTACTATGTAAGACTGGCCGAAGAGTGCACGAAGTATGTTTCGGGCCCTCTCGTAAGCCTGTTCTGGGGGCAACATGACACACTCACTGATAGCCTCTTTAGCCCTGCCCTTACAATTATAAATCAAATACAATAAACGCTGACCACTGTCACTGACTCTATCCTCGACGAAGTACTCAAACTGTTTCACAAATTTCCAATAAGTAGCCGGGTTACCATCAAAACGTTCAAGCTCGACCTTAGGAAGTTCTACAAATGGTCGACAAGGCACTTGTGACTGGCTTGAAAAGGGCTTATGGGTCTCCTCAATCGGCACGCTATTTCCACAACCCTCCAAGTATCGGTTCACCTGCATACGTTTAACAGAGGAGAGTAGCTCAACGTCATCTAACTCCTCCCTGCCATCTAGCTGCAGTTTCGCTATCTCAATCTCAGTTTCTGTCTTTAATTTATTGATTTCCGCTAGCTTAAGAGCCCTTAATGCCTTAGGAGAAATTCTGCTGGATTTACCTAAAACACTATGATGCGATCCAGAAGCAGATAAGGCAGCATCAACAATGGGAACATGTTCAACTTGCTGAGGGTCTTCAACAGAAGTCAGGATATTCGCCGATCTCCTCGTCAAAGGCATGGCGGAATACAAACGGTGATTAAATCCAGTAGTCACGATCCGAATGTTGGTAAAACCGGGCACACCAAATCAAATCGTTTGAGCACTGTAAGCGATAAAACGCTTAGAAACCTTGAGCAATACGCGCGGCCACCGTTTATCGAATATCAAGACCGGAACGGATTCACAATCCCCGGGATAAGTCAAATACTCAATGCCGGTGCAACTGTGGTGCTATTGAATAATAACAACAAATATCAAAAGTGACAAACCTCAAACGGTTTCCTTATACAAGAAAGCAATGGAAACTTCAGTAGATACCACGGAACACCGATCGAAAAGCCAAGCAAAGATAAGCACAAAAGACAAACAAGTGCGCAAAGGCGTAACTGGGCAGCGCCGCTTCGAAGCAAGCCAACACCCAAATTGATTGCCTACACGTATAGACATATGCCAAGCAAAGTCGCTTGATGTGTCAATGACTGGTAGGGCAAAATACGCCAATAGCGTAGCTTGGAAGATCAATTGGTTATGGAGATAGACATGTTCGGAACACCTGATTGGCGGAGTGTCTGTATAGCGCATAATGTGAGGATGCCTGCGAGGTCTGCGATGGGACATCGGTAACTAGTATATCAAATGATGAAGGGTGTAAAGCTAAATGCGGAAGGCGGTTTTGAGTGACCATAGATGGTGGGATAGAGGAGCAAGGTCGAATGGTTTATCAATGTTCAAGGGGTAGGTAAAACAAGCAGCCGGGGTTCTGGCAAATTCAAAGGGAAATGGGCTGTCCATAACAAGGAGTTGTAGGGAAACAATGTGGTGGGAGTTCCAAACGACTGGACAAATTGAGCTCTCTGATACAATCACATCCTGGTATCCGTGCATCTTTGAAACTGGTCACCGAACGTTTCGTCTGGCCACGCGTAAACCAAGTTATTCGTACGTGGGCACTCGCCTGCCTTCAATGCCTGCGCTCCAAAGTACATCGTCACACCCGTAGTCCGCTTGGTTCATTCCCTGCCCCGGACTGTCGGTTCTCGCATGTACACTTAGACTTGGTAAGTCCCTTGCCTCCGTCGCTCGGATTCGTATACATTCTGACATGTGTCGACCGCTTCACCAGATGGCCAGAAGCCATTCCCGTAACAGACTGCATAGCTGAGACTGTTACCCGGGACTTCTTGGACCGATGAATCTCGCACTACGGATGCCCATCCACCATCACAACTGACCGAGTAACACCTTTCGAATCTTCACAATTCGATACGTTCTGCAACTTTTTAGGCTGTCGCCGCATTCCTACCACAGCGTATCACCCAGCAGCCAACGGGTTAGTTGAACGTTTCCTTAGACAGCTTAAATTCTCGCTCTGCGCCTCCTCCGACCCTAGCTGGAGTGAAAACATTTCGCTCGTACTCTTAGGCATTCGCAGCGGCATCAAAGCTGACTTGCAATGTGCCCTAGGAGGGCTGGTTTACGGCACGACGCTCAAGTTACCAGGAGAATTCATTTCACCTCCCGCATCGTCGGGTATGCCTCCGCCTAACTTTGCGTCCTCCCTAGCACAACAAATGTGTTCACTACGCCCACCCCGCCCCGTGAACAGACTACAGATGTGCAAATGCACAGCTGACTCTCCACCTGCACCCACGTCTTCCTCCGCACCGACGCAGTGCAGCGCCCTCTCCAGCCTCCCTACAATGGCCCTTCAGAGTGCTGCAACAGACTCCGAAACACTACTTTAGACCAGAATGATCACCGAACAACGGTGTCCATCGATTGCCTCAAAGTGGCTTGCTTTGACGAACCACTTGCAGCCCATCCTAATGCTCTCGCACAAGCACCCTCACCTGTTTAGTCTTCCCGAGCACTGGATAGCCCGGAATCCTCCGTACCCCTTGACCCGCAACCTATCCCGCCTCAACCCCAGGCAACCGACCGACGCGGTAGAAAGATCAAACCGCCGGTCCGCTTTCAGATTTTGTAAACATTTGCTATTTCCATTAACATGCCTTTTTCGTCTTTAGTGGTTATCCTGCGTCTCATCCACAAACGTTTTGCAAAATCGACAAAAATACCCAAAACATTTTGAAAACCTAAAAAGCGTATTTGCTTTTATCATGCATGCCATGTTCTCTCTCTGGCGTCAAGCCACTTCCCCGACCCTTGCCCATCCCCTCTGAGTTCTACCTTCCAGAAACTAAACCGCCGGAACTGCCCACGCAACCCTCGAGTGACGCGCCAACCGGCTCAACCCAACCCTGCAGTGACTCGCCAGCCATCCCAAAACCCCCTCCCTCACTCAAGGAACAGACACTCGCACTCGACCGCAGACACCCACGAACGGATTGGTCCCCAGAGGCCGCCTAGGCGTTGCCGACGAGGACGCCGGTTTCTTCGTGGGACGAGGACGCCCGGATTTCTCCGTGGGACGGGGACGCCTGGATTGCTTCGTGGGACGAGGACCGTGGACTAAAGTGCGGTGGGGGGAGTGGCACCTCCCAAGCGCACCGTCGGGTCTGCAGCAAAGGGAAGGTTCTGTCGGCCTTTTTTCTGGACTAGCCAGTTTAGTTTGCAGTCCGACCAGCCCGCCCCGACGGCCCACCGATGATGCATCCTGGTCCACCCGACCGTCATAAATAATAACTAGCAAAAGCCTGGACCCAGCGAACTCGGCTACACACCCCACTTTGGAAGCCCTTACTCAAGCCCCCGCAACTATTCGCATCCACTCTCACCTTCCGTTTCCCCACTAACAGCTCCATCGAAGGCTTCCATTCTTCAGCCTTCTAGAGGGAGGCTCTTGTAGTGTACCGGAAAACAAACTCTTTCAGTATTTTGTAACATTGGATTTTACGATTGTTTTAGCCTTCGAAACGTCCACTTGTTTTACTGACTGCACATCCGTTGACACAAACGTTTTGGTGAGTATCTCGCTGCACGTTTCTCGCTCTGACTGATTTGCTTCCTATTCTTGTCGCCTGTAAAATATACGTTGGGTTCAGTCGCCTCCGACTTCTATACTATCGTATTTGACACGTCTTACGTGTCATTGCTTACGGACTAGTATCCCAGGCTCCGCCCAACAAACACGCAAGCAAGGAAGAACTCTAAGCGTTGAGAACAAAGTTCTATTACACAACGCGTAGTCTTTACAAAATGGTAATAAACATTAGGTAAATTGAAACAAAGGAAGTTACAGTTAACCAATGTCTTTGTGTTCTTGTTCTCCTCCGGTAATTGAGCAGAAAAGGCGCTCTGAAAGGCAAACGGGAGAGAGTGCTGTTATGGCAACGATTCAAATTTGGACGCGCGCCAAAACAAAATCGATTCTTCTCTACACCACACCCCCTCTAATTAGGCAGCGTCCCCGTTGCCACACCATAGCCGCCCTGAGCCGGCACCTGCAGTACAACTGCGACTAACATACTCTGTCACCGATGAAGGTGGCTGTTGCGGACTGGGTAATCGGACGGCAGACGGTAATCGGACTTCTCTTCCGGTCCACATAAAAGATGGTGTTTGACCAGTCGAAGCGTGCACTGTGCTTCGTTATGCCAGCAAGCATTTTGGTAACCTAGCGTCCCACTCACTTACATTTTGCCCCACAAAGGCCTTCAGGAGCGATTTCAGCGACCGGTTTGTACGCTCAACTTGTCCGCTGCCTTGCGGGTGGTAAGCAGTCGTTCGCGACTTGTCTATGCCGAACACACGACGAAGTTCCTGAACCAGCAAACTCTAGAAACATAAGCCCCCATTAGAATATATCCGCCCCGGTGCTCCCCAGTGACACACCCAGTGATTTACCATCGCCGTTGCTACGGTGGCTGTATCGGCTTGGACGATCGGAACTGCTTTGCACCACTTGGTGAAATAGTCGACCATGACCAAGATGTACCGATGGCCACGTGATGATTCTGGTAGGGGAACAACAAGCTCTATTCCCACAATCTCGTTCGGGTAGCCTGCATCCATAGGCTGCGATGGTGCTCTCCGGGTTATTGTCGGGTTCTTGAATGTGGCGCAGGTCCCACACTTCTGGCAAAAGTTAGTGTCGTCTCTCCGTTGATGTGGCCACCAAAACCGTTGACGTGCTGCCGCTTCCAGTTTGTTGATTCCAGCATGACCCAGCTGCTCGTGCAGTTTAGATAGCACTTCGGAAACTAATGATCGCGGAACTACGATTCTCCTGATATACTTTGGGCCAAAATCAAACACTAGCACACCTTCTTCGATAGAGAGCTTGTCCCACATCGCCCATAAGCATCGAGCTTCGTAACTTTTTCCCTCCATTTCCCTCGCGGTAGGTTTGTCGCTCCCCAATAGCCGTTTGTCATAGATCGGAGATACGACTGGATCTGCTGCCTGTGTCTCCTGCCAGCGACCGTACTCCGAACTGTGAAGGTTAACTAGAGCTACGTGTTGTGCACTACAAGATAGACAGTCTCCATGAGCACGAGTAGGAAGTCTGGAAAGAGCGTCCGCGTTGGCATGCTGTGCACCAGGTCGGTGTCTACACTCAAAATCATACGCCTGAAGTAGTTCCGGCCATCTGGCGATCTGTCCCTCTGGGTCTCTGAAATTTTGTAACCAACGAAGTGACTGATGTTCTGTTCGTACCGGAAACTTCCTTCCTAATAGGTAGTGTCGGTTTTGTTTTATAAAGAATACTAGGGCTAGCATTCCCTTCCTGGTTGTGCAGTAATTCCGTTCTCTTGCACTAAGACTTCTACTGCTGTATGACACCACTCTTTCTATTCCGTCCAGCCCTTTTTGTGACAAAACAGCTCCAATCGCCTGGTCGCTCGCGTCCGTGTCTAGAATAAACTCCCCGGCATTTGTTGACAGGTCGCGGAAAACCAACACCGGAACTGCACAAAGGGATTCTCGTAACCCATCGAACGAATTTCGACACTTAACGGTCCATTCGAAGGTTTTACCTTTCGGTTACAAGGTATTCAAAGGCGCAGCGATCTCTGAGAACCCTCGCACGAATCGCCGATAGTATGAGGCAGACCCTAAAAAACAGCGTAGTTCATCAACGTTGGCAAAGGTTGGCCAAAATCTCACTTGCTCCATCTTACAAGGGTCAGTACGAATCCCCATCCCCAAAATGACGTGCCCAAGATACGTTACCTCGGTCTGTAGTAAATGGCACTTTGTGGGCTGGAGTTTGAGGCCCACATTTACTAGGCGTGTCAGCACCTCCACCAAGTTGTTTAGGTGCTCGTCTTTTGTTTTCCTTGTACAAAGACATCGTCCAGGTAACCGAGACACTTGTGGGACATCAATTCGTGTAACACTTTTTGCATTAGTCGTTGCAAAGTCGCAGGGGCGTTAGAGAGGCCAAAAGGCATGGTCTGGAACTCATAAAAACCTGAGGGTACTAAAAACGCCGTTTTCGCTCTGTCGCTCCCCTCCACTTCTACTTGCCAGTAGCCGGAAGCCAAATCTAGCGTACTGAAATAAACTGATCCTCCCAGTGCGTCAAATAGATCATCGATCCTGGGGAGGGGAAAACGTCTTTTCGAGTAATCTCATCTAATCGTCTGTGGTCGACACATAGGCGAAAACCATCATCCTTCTTCTTCACTAGAACAACCGGGGCTGCCCATGGGGAAGTCGAGGGCCGTATTACCTTCTTTTCTATCATGTCATCCATGAGCTTTTGCAATGCAGTCTACCAAGGTAATGCTATGCGTCTTAGGGGATTATAATCGGGATTGCATGACCGGTGTCGATACGGTATTTCACGAGATTGGTTCGACCCAAGTCGGTACTGCGCCATGCAAATGCGTCTGAGTGGTTGCGCAACACGTCTTTGAGCCGCTTCAGTGTCTGCTCATCCGTGACTCTGTCGAGTGAGCGAATAAAGGCGTTAATGTACTTCTCACTCTCTAAGGTGTCCTCATAGGTTGTAGTTGCTTCCAAAGCACCAATTTCACAGGGTCTTAACAAAACTGTACAGTTATCGGTGATTAGTTGGCACCTGTCCAGATCCAATCGACACTTCAACCGGCGTAATAGATCCATCCCAACAATAACAGCAAACGGAATTTTGTCCGCAACCATAAACTCCTGGGTGAAGCTCTGTTTCGCGACGTCAACTTGTGCGGTTAGGGATCCTCGAACGGACAACCAATCTCCATTGGCGGCAGTTAGTCGGCAGCGACAAGGCGCGTGTACACGTTCTGCTAGCTGGTTAGTCAAACTAGATCTGATTAGGCTCTTACATGCACCTGTGTCGATGAGACCTAACCATGGAACCCTTGCGATCTGTAATTCTATTGCTAATGCTGAATCTGTGGTCGACGCACAAACAATGGCTGGTATAAAGTGTGAATGCAATCAGTGCCACTCACCTGGGCGTCCGTTATTGTAGCGAGGTAGACCGCGATTCGGAATTGATCGACGGGGCCGCCGAGAACACTGTTGCGTTGGTCGCCATGAGCCTGAATATCTTTGCTGATAGTCAGGATGCCACGTTAACCGTTCCGTTGACGCACGTCTGGGGCGTCCATTTCCCCTCAACGCGAAACACCCAGAAGTCGGCGTGGTCATTGCTCTGTCGACCTGCTCAAGTTGTTCGCCAATTCGTACGGCTACATCCAACTGCACGGGAGGGTGAAGAAGGAATTCTCGTTTAATGGAAGGTGTTTGTATTCTTTCTAGTAGTTGCTCAAGTATTCTTTTGTCACGCTCCATTGATGACTCCTGCTCGTATGCGATGTCAGCCATCTTTTGAAGTTCACGTACGTACGTCCTAATCCTTTCCCCGGGCCACTGGTATCGGGACTGAAATTCTCTGCTTAGGGGTGCAGGTAAAGGAGGAGGGTCCAGTAGGCGGCGCAAGGCAGAGAAGGTCTCAGTCGTGACTTCTTTTTCTAGAATTTTGCTGTCAGTAACGATATCAAAAGCATCCCCTGACAGCAGGCAGGCGAGCACGCCTGAATGTTGGTTGACTGGGAACTGACGGAGGTAAAGCCGGACTTGCTTCTCCCATCTGGAGTACGTCATCCCGGGAGTGAAACGTTCTGGAGGAGGGATGGCGTGCATGCAGACTGACCAATTCGAGCCAGCTGACAGTTTCTCCAAGCTACGGGACAAAACATCCAGGGAAGTGGTAAGTCTAGTCGTGGGGTCAACGACAACAGAATGGTTTTCGTCATCAGACTTCTCGTTCATTTTCGGCATGGTCTTCATTCGACTAATGTTGGTTAATTCCTGCTTCTTTTGACTCGGCAGGGTCGCCACTTTGTAACACGCAAGCAAGGAAGAACTCTAAGCGTTGAGAACAAAGTTCTATTACACAACACCTAGTCTCTACAAAAAAGGTAATAAACGTGAGGTGAATTGAAACAAAGGGAGTTACAGTTAACCAATGTCTTTGTGTTCTTGTTCTCCTCCGGTAATTGAGCAGGAAAGGCGCTCTGAAAGGCAAACGGGAGAGAGTGCCGTTATGGCAACGATTCAACTTTGGACGCGCCAAAACAATATCGATTCTTCTCTACAGTCATTCTAGTCTGGTAAACCATTAAAATTGTGTTTTAGTGTGCTAAAATCTATCAACTACTTGCCGCCGATTCGAACGCAAGTAAATATGGTTAACGAAATGCTGCATATTTGGTAAATTAGTTATACAAAAACTAGCAACTCCAATAGCTCCAATATTGCATAGTACACGCATTTTAATGCTAAAAGTCAAATTTAGGTCGCCTGTTTTAATGGATGCTGTATGTAACTAATTCGCATTTTTGGACGTCCGTTTGAGACATTTGATTACCGCAACTTAAATCTTAAAAGCTATCTTTTTTGACAAGCTTGTCGGTACGAGCGTCCGATTAGAGTCCGTGGGTCCGCTTTTAAGCGCCTTATCGGCGTCCTGTCTAGATGTTGTAAGACGCGAATCGGATCACAGATTAATTGTGCAGCGGAAAGGTTTTGAAATGCAGGCAAACTAGTGTTCACTCAAGCAGCTGTGCACGCTGGGTTGCAAAAGTGCCAATACTCCACTCGCGTTACTATGCGTCTACATATCGATGGTAAAACCTAATACGTGTATAATGCATGCAGCTATATTTGCCTTAAACATGAGCAACGCTAATGAAATATTAGTAACTAAAGTGGAAATTATTCCCCATAAGGTTTAAAGTTTAAGCATACTGTTTCTGAGCATATTTGTTAAAAATACCCGCCGTCCATTAATTGTCTCCTCCTGGTCTACTTAATTAGTCTCCTATTGTGCCGACAGGAGAGCAGCGGAATTTTAATTTGTACGGCAGTATTACTAGGAGGTAAAAAGAAATACGGGGTTTGTGAGTTTCATAGCAGTTGATGCATTATCTCAACCACATTTAAGTGCCTTCTTTAACGGCGAATATTTTGTAAAATCATACGAAACTTATGCAGAATTATGGTACCTATGGATTATCATTCTATCTAGACATATGGACTGTGAGCCCCCCACTGAAGCGTACTTTTGGCCACTCGCGGAGAAGCAAAAGGAGATGATGACAAATGGCTTTATATGTCCATGGATGTTGTTAGCTAATGGTCTAAATTCATATCGGTGCCTTTATTGCATAAAAAGCTTCCTTTGTAACCGTACTTTCTGTCAGCTCAAGTGATCTTTAGAGCACCATGAGTGCCGAATACTTCGTCATCGTGGCAGCAGATACTTACAAGTCTGTAAGCGCTTTCTGCGTAACCTTGACGGCATATGCATCCAGTCCGCGCGAGCAGCGTGAATATTGGGCCTAGTGTGAGTGTTGTAACTCACTAAATGACTAACTTTTGGCAACCAACCGCCTAAACGTACACCTTATGGACGACATTTTGGTCACTGCAAATATTATCCAACGCCACCAAAATTCCGAGGTGAAATTTTCAATGCTAAAAGATTGTAAACCTGTAGCGGGAAACTACCTACCAATTGTAATTACCCCCAGCCCTGAATGCCTTTGAATAACCAAAACTCGACCCAACGGAACTAAACTCGGATGACTTTTAGTCAAGCAGTATGTTATAGCTGTTGCCACCTCACCAAATATCTTGAGTGTGCCACCTCCGGAGCCTCTACACTACGAGCACAATCCTCGGAGTCAAATGCTATTACAACGCACTTGGATCCAATTACATCGGCCTTAAACGTGTCATTGCCTGAGCCTATATACAACGAGCACGAGCCTTGGAGCCGTGTGCTATTACAACCTACCTGGGTCCTATTGCATTGGCAGCATATGTGCCACTGATGGTGCCTTTATACTACGAGCACCAGCCCTGGAGCCGTGTGCTATTTTAACCCACCTGGGTCCTATTGCATTAGCAGCAAGCGTAACGCCAGCCCAGTTAATTGTTAAAAATGCTTTAATCCCGAAGGCGCGCAGAAACCGCGATGGCAACTATGCTTTGTATTTAATAGAAAACAGCGAGAAAAGGTTCAGCGTTTTTCATTATATCCGTGCTTTTTGAACGCGCAAGTCCCATGCATGGTATCATTACACCAAGTCGTATTCATCGGCTAAAATATAATAGTAGTGCGAACGTATAGCCTAATGTCAGGCAATTGATAAAGATTTATATGAACAACTTTCTTCCCTCTCAACGGTTTCTTTACTAAGCTAGCATCCATGTCGACGCTACAATAAAGTGAAAATGGGATGTTAAGTTGCGCAGCATAACTTACTTTGGAACCGCATTCTGCACAATGCCTCTCGTTGCGGGGAACTCGACGGCTCCTTTCCGACGACCTATGGATGAAAGGTAAGGAAAAAGATCATCAGTACCAAGTACGGGTGCAATATGATGGGGTACGGTTTGTTGTCGGAAAGGAGGTAATATCATCCTGACTGCCCGCGCAAGAAATTGTTATACTAAGTTGTCGCTTACCTTCGTAGGCGGAGCATGTTGATGGGGTAGAGGCAGCTGTGAAATCCGGTGAAGGTGAACGGCCAACAGTTAAATATCGAAGGAAAAGTGCTTTCATACCGGTAGTACAGCTAGGCACTGCCATCCTGTGCACAGATACCGTTTGTGAAGTCTTGACACAAAGTGTACAACGGGCACCTGGTTGCACACGCGGACCCTTTCGGTGGTAAAGTAACCAATTGTGTGCACAGCGAACGGCGTCAACTACAACAGGCTTGCTGCATGTGAAACACAAATCTGCGGACGCCAAACTTTTCGGCCAACGCAGTTGTTTCTTTGCACGTCGAAAGTCTAATGAAACACCAATTACTTCGTTGGTCCTTCGCAGAAGCTCCTGATACAGGTCCGAAAATCCGGATGTATTAATCTCTTCAGCACTTCTAAGACGATGTGCTAGATGTGCGATTTTAGATGTAGTTGGTTTCGTTACGTAAAGATTTAACGTCTGCAACTGCCTGTACGCTGTAGGTAGGTTGTGGTTCGCCAGCCCGCGAATGCAAATAGGTATTTGGCCTGCAAATGAATGCACATATCAGAAACGGCTTACTTGTCGGGTACGCGTGCTGCTTGTATGCCGTCATTAAATGCACACAAGGCAGCCGCATGGTTTCACAAAATGAACAAGTACATGTTCCCAATGAGCAATCGATGGTGAAGCGGTTTCCCTAGTGAGATATCTCAAAATATGGAGGCGTCAGCAATTTTCCTTCACACACAACTCCATCTCCAAGGTCCGAGTAAACTGCTTGTGACATTTGTTGCACTCGATGGCGCATCACCAAGTTGCAAGCGTACGTAATTAAGAGGCAAACTACGCGATGAACGTATGCGCTGCATTCTAGTAAATGACGCCTGTCGCAGAAAAACGCCGCATGCATCTGGGTCTCTTTCAGGAGAACTTACTAATGCTCCCAGGCTTTGCGAACGGCTGCAACAAGGCCAGCTGATGCATGGGTAACTCACTTCAACCGTAAGTTGGCATCCTCATCTCGGTGGTTCGTTGAATTGCCGAAATGCACCAGTCCAGCTTGGGCGAGTTTCGCCCATGAACGTTTAGGTACAACCAGTACAACGCAAGGTAGCGCACAAACCGGGGGTTTGTTCGTTGAAGGAGTTTTAAGTCTTGTTAAAAGCTAAAACCGGTATATTACATACAGCAAGAAATTGCACTCAGTCTCCGTGTCTGAAATTGCCATGCGATGAAACATATAACGCGGCCGGTTAAGGTATGGCTACAGAATGTAACGAAGGTTTCTTGCTTACATGCTTCCTGACGGCCTGGCGGATGTGGAACTAAATAAATAAATAAATAGGTATATTTCTATACTTGCTAGAGGCTGCACCCTAAAGAGTTCAGATCAATGCTTACATTAATCCGATGCTCTTGCATGGAAGTAGGCAAAATATAAATATATGTTCATCGTTAGCAATTACAAATGCATTGGCACTGTTTGGTATACACAACAAAATGTCGCGTTGATAAACCGCGCGCGCTGCACGTAGTAGCGCAGCCATTATGTCCATAATTATTGCGTCGACTTGGACATCATGAACCATAATATCCCGGAACGCTTCGAACAACGTAAACAAGGATGCCTAATCTTCTCGACGCAGGAGCGAATAAAATACTGGCCGGCCGTAACCCATCCCGTCAGTTATTTGCTGGTATAGTTTGAAGCTGCAAGCAACAGGTAAGGCCGCTATCAATCCTTACTTCAAACTGTTAGTACCATGAGTAGCGTCCACACAAACGACATGCGAGAATCGGCGTAACAGTTCTATTTGTTGATGCCAAGCGAATAATACGTGTGTGCACAGGCCTACTGAAGTAATTCGCGCAACTCCGTCTTCCTCCATAGACTTGATAGCCTGATGCAATTTTACTGCACGTTGTAAAAGCCATCAAAATAAGCTTACACTCAACGCCAGGTCGCAATTTACGACGAACATTGCGGACATCATCGCTGGTAATATGCTTCCCGAATCGAACATCGGCGAACTGCTTGATGTCGTTTGTTGGGGTGTTGTAGCGGAAAAGGTCCACGGACTGACTGAACTCTTCGTCCGTCAGACGGCTATTGACAGGGTGTCGCTCAAAAGGAAAGCGGTTAGCTGGGTGATTTTGAGACAGCTGAAAGGTTGTGACTTTCAGCTTGCGTCCAGTTCTGATGTGGTTCACACGAGATTCGCAGCTAGTATAACGTGAGCTGGAAGCTTCAGAATAATAGAAGCAAAGCCCACTAAACACATCTCCTTCCTGTACTTTTTGACTTCCGACGTGCGCAGCGGACACATTGAGAAATGACCCTGTCATACTTCACCCGCGACTCGTTACACTTTCTGCTGCTGTAGCATACGAAATCGAAGTTACGAAGAAGAACAAAGTCTGAACACAAATTATTAAACCAGCAAAACTGTCAAACGAACGCCCAAGGAAGCTTCGCCAGAAATCAGATTCCATAGCGCACGGATTCGAAAACACTGTTCTTGCAGCGTACCTGGTTACCGATACATTTAAACAGCTGCAATACCACAGTTGTACAGAATTGAATGAAACTGCAAAGGCAGAAAAATAGCCGGGAATCATGCCAAAATATGACCATAAACTATTTATTTCGCACTAGGTTTTGTGGGGTAACGGTGCTGCGACTACACCGCAGCGCCAATTGGGCGCACTGATAGTTTGAGAGTGTGATTGTGCTACACAAGGTTCTTTGTTGATAAATGAAATTTTTTGCCTATGGACGAATGTGTATGTTTATTATTATGTTAACGTCGTCGTCACTATGCCAAAAGGTGGTATATTTCAATTTAATGGACGGTTTAAATGCGTTACGGTGGTTACTCGTTTTCGCGCTTCTAGCGAATACAGCCATGGTGAATGAGTCTTGTGCATTCCGACATATTGTCAAGAGTCCATTTCTTGACTTTTCAGCGATCAGTGAGGATCTGAAACGTTTTCAGATTGAAACGGCGACATTGTTCATTCGTCGGACTGTTAAAACCACGAAAATTTGCCAAAGGGAGACTGGACAGATGCTACCGGAATGGTGCCAGTACCGATATATTTATTTTGTGTGCGTGCATAGTAAACGATGGAAAGTTGCTGGAAGGCGATGTGTTGTGTATCCGCTGCTGAACATATTTTTACCAGTG
Source organism: Dicrocoelium dendriticum (assembly GCA_944474145.2). Lineage (NCBI taxonomy): Eukaryota > Metazoa > Platyhelminthes > Trematoda > Plagiorchiida > Dicrocoeliidae > Dicrocoelium > Dicrocoelium dendriticum. The sequence goes on along the minus strand of OX104059.1, from coordinate 33,009,307 downwards.
TTACAATTGTCTTGCTCAGGACTCAGCGGTTTTGAAGGGGAAGTGTTACAAGGTTTGATGCTCCTGTCTTCACCGTTCGCACAGTTTGCACGTGGGAAAGTCTGGGCTGTATGCCAACAATCGGTGGCTAGCGGCGCATCGGAAAGCATGGTGTTTGACCTGAGGAAGACGCTTCGTCGGACGCAGGAGATGCGTGCAGTTGTGCGCCTTAAATATAACATTCGTTTAACCAGGCGAGATTTGTATGACAAACGGCAGCGTCATCGTAACGCTTGTCGCAGGAAAGTGGAGGAGGTTACGCAGCTACTGTGGAAAATTGTCAAGTGAAAATTATGCATGAGAGAAATGAGATTCGGTACCTGATTTTCGTTCTCTCGGGCATGCTGGAATTGGTGAGCCAATACGGGAAGATAATTTGGCGGACTACAGCGAGCAGATCAATTACGGCGGTAACACCCTATGGCACTGCATGTTTGTGGACGTCAACGGCGTTGGTATGAGCTTATGCTGCGCTGTTGTCCAATGAGACGGAGGCTACTTACCAAGGTGCAGTGAAAGTATGCTGGAGTTTGCCCCGGGGTTGACCGTGCTCGAACGTTGGTCATGGGCAAGTGCGCGGCGCAAGTGAATGCGTTTCGCAATGCGCATCCCACTGCCAACCCAGTTTTCTGCCGGGTACACATTATGCGTGACATGCAGGGGCGTTGTTCTCACCTTCCCTTCCATAACTCGGAGGATAAAAGGGCTTTGTTCCACATGCTGCGGTCGTTGTTGTATACGCAAGGTTGCGTGCATTATCATCGGCTTATGGAGGGTAGATCGGTGCCCAGCGCAGAAGGCTTCCAGTACCTCCGTCACACGTGGAGCTCATGGCGGCTTAAGTGGGCGACGCAGTTGATTGTCCACGTGGTGTAGTTTGGGAGCGACAGCACCACTTGCGTTGAGAATGAGAATAAGCATTCGAAAGCAACCTTAAGTAAGCGGTCCACTCTACTGCACCTATTTCAAGTAATAGTGCAGCAGCGCAGTAACATTTTAGAGGATAGGGAAACTGTCATTGCAAGAGATAAGCTTGATGGGTGGGGTGATTGACCAGAGTGTAAGCAGTGTGCAGTCGATTTTGTGAAAGATGCCGTCTCCACCTGGCGGCAGTGCGTGCGGCACAGTCTGGGTTCGCATTCGCAGTGTCAACCCGGACGGCAGGTATTGGCTAGTGCATGACGAGCGTTTGCGCATGCAGCGTGTGGTCCTAGATAATGGCAGCGCATGCCGGGGTCGGTTTAATCGTCAATGGCGCTTTCCATGTACGCAAATTGTGCAGGTAGCCAGCCTAAATGCATACAACAATGAGGTTATTCTTCGTTGCCGTTGCGTGCTTTTAACGGAAAGTGTAGGAGTGGCGGAGCTTTCGGAGGTCACGGAGGAAGCGGTGACGGTCACGCAAATGTCCTCCTGTAGTGATGGGGTCATTGACCGCGTCGGAAAATTTCGCATCGCTCATGAAATATTTAGTGCCTTGGAGGCGCATTTGTTGAGTAGGGGCAAGGAGGAATTCACCCGCACAATGGGCGTTATGGCATGCTTTCGTGAGCTGCTGGCTAGCCATAGTAATGTGGAGGTGTTCGCCCAATCCTCCAGTGTCGAACAATTGCAACGGTTATCGTGGGAGGTCCTGCCCATGTTCCAACGGGTGGATGCGTCCTCCTCCAATGCGGCAGCCCGGGTGGGGTTCCGCAACCTTTCTTCATCCAGGAGGTTTGCACCGGAGACTGAAGTTAACCGAGGGGTACCGTTGGGGAGGCAGGAACTGGTGTTCTACACCGTATGGACAACGACGGCAGGCGTCACAAACGCAAATCACTTCTGCAATCCCGTGTGTTGGAGGTAGAGGGTAACAACACGATGTCACGGAAATTAAATTCCGTACTCTGCAAACCAGAAGTTTCGCTCGGCACCGCATGACTATGTGGCGTAGAAGGAGGGCGACGGGTGCTGCACATGCGGACAACACTGTTTGCGCTCTCTGACAGCAGGAGGATTGCAATTCCCCGTGCTCCGAGCTAGTGGATTGCATGAGCTGCGTCGTATGCTCGCGATGGTTTCATCAACGTTGTGCGGCATAGCATGGTGAGCCGGCATATACATGTATGCATTGCTGCGGGTAAGTTAAAGTTTGGTGTACATTACGTTTTATTTCTTTAGAGCTGAAAATCACGGTAGATCTAATGTGGCTCCTAAAGTTCCCCTTCGGATTTTCCCTTACACTCGTTATGTGTGAACGTTAACCAATTTCTTCACCGAACCGTTATATTGCTTGACAAGTTTTGTATGCCATGTTACTCTGAAATCCTTCCTTTTCGTAGATTCCTGTCGTTTCCACTTAAAGCGCTGTGCGCGAAAAGTGCTAAGCAGCGCCGCGTATACTGCAGACGGACAATAGGCCCATGGAAACTGACGCCAACTTGCGCATTGCAAAGGCCACAGCTGCCTTCTTTAACCTGTGGCATCGTTCGCGACCGAAGTGAGTATGGCTCAAGCTGGAATACCGCGCATACAAAGCCACAGTGACCGATGTCCTGCTCCACGGTAGTGAGACTTGGCCCAATCGGTCTAACTATCTAAGGAGCGTGCAAGACTTTGATCATCGTTGTCTGCGCACCATTGCTAGTGTCGCTTAGCAACAGCATGTCCGCAAGCCTGGTGCGCTTAGGGCAGTACTACGTTGTTATAATCATGATAGCTCCCTAGAACAACAGAGAGCCCTGTATAAGTTGTGTTGGCCCGGGCACGTGTTACGTATGCCTGGTCACTGCTTACCCAGGTGAGTCGTGTTTATTCCGGCAGGTGTAGGGTGGCGCAAGACTCAAGCTGGACAGCAGTGGACTTGACGGCTGAAACAGCATTTATTGACTGCGAACCTGTATGCCATTGGTCCGTGTCGTCGTCCTGCCTGGAGTCTACGTGCCTCTCCTTGTGCTTGGCTCCAGACTTCACAGTACATGGCTTGCAACGGACGCCAGTAGCCCGTCTGCTACCGTCATCTAAGTGCACTGCATTGTATGGAATTGCAGCTCATGACTAGTGTTCTGGCTTCAACAACGGCCGAATTCGGCCTCACCATCAACACAAGCCAGACTGCCTATCTCTTGCAGCTTTGGCCGGAGTTGCGATCTTCAATATTGCCGCCAAACAGTATTGGGAAACACCTCCCGCTCCTGTCACCTTGGTAGTGTGATGTCCATGGCCGCACTTCCTATTACCACCTTTTGAAGCAGGACTGAATCCTGGCCATAGTTAAGATCCCATTTCCAAGGTCCCTATGCTACAACAGCAATGGTGGACATGCGACGCCATCCACGGCTAGCGCTGCTATCGGCCCATCTCCCACTTGCGGGTACTACCACATTAAGCAAAAATGAGTAGGAGTAAATGGTGAGGTACGATTTCCATTCTTATTTCTATCTGACAGCGGCAAGTTGACAAGTCGCGCCCTCTGTTGTCCCACGTAACCCTGCAATCGGCCATGATCTCATTTCCTGATACCACCGTATGAAGCATGTGTGTCTCCAAGCCACAGGTGGGATTGGATTTTAATAATGACTTCCCTTTCAGAGCTCCTGTGATATGCGCCACCCCCGCTGTCCTGATGACACCATGCTACTGCGCCTCCTCCCACTTACTGCCACCGCCATGTGAGGCATCATTGATCCATGGCCAAAGGTATCATTGCATTTCAATGATCACTTCTCTTTCAGAACACAAGTAACATGCACCGTCCTAGGGAATGCTGCCACCGGCCCTGCTCCCACGTATTGCCAAAGCAATATGATGCACCTGTGAAACTTAGTCCCAGGTATCATTTCCTTTTGATTATAAGAGCCCTTCTACAGCCCAAGTAACATGCGCCCCCGTCCCAGTGAACGCTGCCACTGTCCTCTTCCCCACCTACTGGCACCACCAGTGTCTATCAGTGATACATGAGGACAGGTAAGGTTTGGTTTCATTAAGGACCTACCTTTCAAAGCAGAAGTACAGTTGCGCCGCCCCCAACGTCCAGGTTACCGCGGCCCTTGGCCCTCCTCACGCCGACTGGTGCCACAATATCAGGCGGTAGTGAATAGTAGTAAAAGGTAACATCCAATTTCAATTATGCCCTCGGTTTCCAAGACACAGTTCTCATGCGCTGCACTCCGCCGTCCTCAGTACAGCCCTTGGTTACCCTGTGATGTAGGTGCATTTGCCGTCTGCCCTAACACCGCGTCCGGTCTTCCTGCGCATTCTAGGTTGGTCTACATTTTACCTTCCTTAGAGAACGGAGTAACGGTTCTTTTCAGGGCCACACCCTGTCACTGTGCCTTGCCGTCCCACATTGCAGAGGACACATGCAAAGGCTGCAGGTTCCTTGCGGCGGACTACAAGCCCACGGGTCCAGTGGGTGGTTTCGTAATCTCTAGATGACACGCGGGCCAATTCCTTCATTATGCCGTGTGGCGCAACACTGAAGGAATGCGAACAACATTCTTGTCCATTAAGAACGTGATACATTTAATTTTTGCAGTGCTTTTCAACGAGGAACATGCCGCTGTCACCATACATTATTCGTAACTCTTGGTTCCCTATTGCATTACGCCTTTATAATGTTTACCTCCTTGAGCCATCATTTCGTCCTGTGCTACAACAAGATGAACCATTTTTCAGTATTCACGTTTGGTAGTGTTGGGCGCTCGCAGCACTCTGCACTTGGACGAGAAGATTTGCATATAGCTTGAGCGTCTGTCTGCCACCTGATACAATCATATTTAACCTTACAACCACCTGGCGTATAACAGTGAAACGTACTCCTGCGCATCTGTACCCATTCCACTGACATACCGTTGCTCCAAAGATTCTCTTCCTAGTCAGTACCTAATGTTACTCTTCTCAGCAGCCAGGTCCTTTATGAATACAATGCGACATTGATAAGCAACGTAAAACGGCTGCATCTTCAGTTAAGATAAATGGATACAGAGCACTAGTTCTTATGTATCTATTACAGTAACCTTTATCGAACTCCATTTTCCCTTCTTCCCCGCATACACCGGATTAACTCCATTACCCTCTCCGAGGTTATATTCTTCAAACTTTTGTAAATGTTTAAAGAACCCCTTTTTCCTAAACCTCTTAAGCACCGAACTGAGTAATCATCGTCTTCGATGCACAAATACCATTAATTAATGCAATGTCAGCTTTCTTTGTGTGAATCAATAACATTCCGTTTGGGACACATGGCAGAAAGAGACTGATGATCCCAATAACAAACAGCTGCAGTCCGCAACCTTAAGTGGAAAATTCTTCTGCGTCCGCAATGGTGTATCACATAACCGGCTAAAATTAAAAACAATTTTTCAGGCATCATAGCATTCACGAAATCGCCACTTTCCATTTTGCCATGTATTTTGCGTCAGACATGCAAAAGTTAATAAATTACACACAAGCGTAAATAAACGTATGCATTTCTTACTTATGAACATACTATTATGTCGTTCTAACTTCATTTTTATATATGTGCACTTATATATATATCGCTTGAGCAAATGGGACATGTTTACAATGTAGGACTAGTTAATACTAGTCCGAGACGGTATGCGAAATTAGGCGCGGATATCAGAAGGTTCTTGGCGTCTGACAAAGCGAACTGTATTCGATGGGCCACAAGAAGACGCGGACGGATTAAGCAAAGCAAGGGCGAACACGTCAGCGCGGGAACTTACAAGGCGGTCGAGTGTCGAGCCGGTTGTAAGGAAGATTAAAACAAGAAAGAATAATGTGCAATTGGTCAAGCGTTAAATTGTACATGAAAGATAGTAGTTAGCTTTTTGGGCGTCACAGAGCTCTTCCTAGAAGGCTGAACACAGAAAGCCTTCGTTTTCGTAAAGCACTGTTGAATCGAAGTTCGTAAGGCAAAATCGTGCGGAGTAAAAATGAGCGAGCGTTCTTGTCAAATGAGGGCTTGTCAGAACGCGGAGTCCGCTGTGCCTTTTATGATTTTTTATTTATTGATTGCAGTGCAGAGTGCATGCAACAAACTGGCCAACTCAGGAAAAGGCCGACAGGATCTCACCCTCCGCTGCTGCCAAACAGTGCGCTTGGGAGTGATCTCTCACACGCGGCCCCCGCCCCGCGCCAGAACGACCGTCGTCCCACGGAGAAATGACTATCTTCCAGCGAATACGCGACACCCGTCCCGCCGAGAAATAACCAATGTTCGCCTCATGGTCCTCAAAAACCTTCCTCGTGTGTACCAGTCCATCGAATGGGAGGGTTGGGGCATGTAGAGACGAGAAAGTAGAACCTGCGCAGAAAAGGCCAAAAAGAATGAACGAATTATCCGCGTGTTTAAATTTTTTGATTTTTGAATATTTTTAAAAGGTTTTTCGGAGGTTTTGATATTTTGTTTTTTCAAAACTTTAATCGACCAAAAACGGGGCAACTTTATACAATGTCTACAAAGCTAAACGCATTTACACTGTACATAGTCGTAGCAGCGGGCCGGCTTACACACCTCCTGACCACGGCGAGTAATCATTGGCGGTGGCGGGCTAGCTTCGGAAGGTCTCGGAACGGCTGAAGCTTTTAGACCGAGACCGTGGTCTGGTTGAACTGCCCTAGGATACTGTAAGCTAGTGCGGTGAGTTGTGACGCCGTACGGAGCAGTACTAGATGCAGAAGGCGAGGTAGTTTTTCCATAAAGGCGGGTTTTAGATGATCGATGGTGACGACTTCGCGTCGACCACCGCAATAAATTGTGTACGTCTTGCTCGCACAATGTAGCAAGTATACACTACTATGTACGGTGACTGAAGAGGCTTTTGCGCACCGCCTGCATGCAGAAGGACATGTGAACACGTAGACTGCTTCTCAGAAACGTAATCTGGTATCCTCTGCGATCGAGGAGCGGGTGGACGTAGCTCACGCATCTTGTGTGTCAATCGATCAGTGGAGCTACCGTAGTCAAAATGGGAAGTACATGGGGCTGGTAATACCAGCTATCCGGGCAACCGCAGCGTACAACCGTGGACTAGCTGCGCTGGTGTTGCGTCGAAATCGATTTTAACAGGGTTCCTTAATTCTACGAGGACGAAGGGAGGTGTTTCAACCCCTGAAGGATCTGTGTGCGCTCGTAGCGCTGCCTTCGACTGGCGGTGGAAACGCTCCACCATGCCGTTAGCAGGCGGATGATCCGCCGTCGTCTGAACGTGGCGACAGCCTAAATCCTTAAGCAACATGGCAAAAGTTGACGAGAAATGTGACCCTCGATCGGTGGTCACGACGGCGGGACAGCCGTATTGAGCTACCCAACGCACCAGAAAAGCTATCGCTACCGTTTTCGAGAAACAATTTGGGTTAAGGACCGCCTCAGACCATCTAGTAAATGGCTCGATACAGGTCAGTAAATACACAGAGACCTTGATAGCGGCAAAGGACCTACGAGGTCGACTAGCTGTGATGAAAACGTGCGTTTGGCGTCCGCAACGTGCATAATGCGCTTCCCGGGTGTTTGTGCCCCTTTGCGCGTTGACACGAAAGGCAAACAGCTGCCCAAGTAGGACCAACCGATTAACGTTGCGCCAAAGGAATCGTGCAGTTACCAGTTTAAACGATGCACGAAAGCCTGGATGAGACAAGCCGTGCAACGTGTCGAACACGGTCTGCCGAAACTCGCGTGGGACGACTGGGCGCGGCGAGCCCAGAGATAAATCGCAGAGTATAGTTCCGTCTGCTGGTGTCAGCGGAACAGGTCGTATGTCCTACGAGAGTAGCCTGCGTAGTAGATCAACCACAGTGTTGTTGAGTTGTACTGTGGCCATGGCTGCCAAGTCGCTAGCAGTGCCTTTGTCAGTGGAGATAGCTTGGATGCGGGAAAGTGCATCGGCGACGGCGTTGTGCACACCTGAGACATGCCGTATATCGGTCGTAAACTGAGCGATATAGTCAAGGTGGCGCGACTCTCTAGGAGAGTATCGGTCGGTAGTCGAGCCGAGAACGTAAGTCAGGTGTTTGTGGTTGGTGAAGGCGACAAAGAAGCGGCCTTCTAAGACGTGCCGAAGGTGACGAATCGCAGGATATACGGCTAGTAGTTCTCTACCAAGCGTGCCCTAGCAGGCTTCGATAGGTTGTAGGCGTTTGGAGAAGGACGCTATGGGCCACCACGTGTCGGCTACTCGTTTCTACAAAACAGCGCCGACTGCCACGTCCCAAGCTTCAGTACTGAGGGACAATGGGCGGCGAGGTCGTGAGGCGCAATATAATATAGGTTGGCGATAGCTTCTATCAGCGACTTAAAAGTAGCGCGTGCTGTGGCAGGAAATTCGAATTTCTTGAGTTTCCCTCGGAGTAGATCCGTGAGTGGTCGCATCAGCGAGGCGCAGTCGGGAATGAACAGACCATAAAGCTTGACAAGCCCCTTAAACAGCCCGAGTTCTTTGAAAGAATTAGGCACGGGGTAGTCGATGATGGCTTGAATTTTATCCTGCAGTGCCACTATGCATGCAGATGCGATACCATGGCCAAGGAATTTTACTGAGTCAACACAAAACGAACACTTTTCTGCATTGATCGTCACCCTTGTTGAGATAAACGAGCAAAGGTCTTCCTAGGTGGCGCAGGTGCTCTGCTAGTGAAAAGCTCGCGCTTAAAATGTCGTCGAGATACGCGTTGGTGGTCTAAGCCGCGACAAACCTGGTCAACGAAGCGCTGAAAAGTTTGCGCGGCATAATTTAGACCAAATGGCATGCGCAGTAATTAGAACAAAACAAATGGAGTCGTCACGGCAGTTTTAGCGATGTCCGCTTCGGCTAACGAAATTCGGTTGTATGCGCGTACCAAGTCGATTTTGCTGAAGATACTTTTACCCGCCAGACTGGCGGTGAGATCCACTATGTGTTGGACCGGGTAGCGAGCAAGTGTGGTGACAGTACTCTAGGTTCCACAGTCGCCTCAAGGAGGCCAGTCCCCCATGACCTACTTCTGGACCATGTGCAGAAACGACGCCCATGGGCTGTTGGACGGTCTGAAGAGACCGAGTTGTAGCAGGTGGACGAATTCAGCTCCTGTTCCACGTAGTTTGTCAGGAGCAAGCCGTCTTGGTCGTGCGCTAACTGGATGACCACGCGTGACTATGTGATGAGCGACCGCTGTCGCGACTTGCAGAAGCTCCACAGCTAGTCGTACCAATCGCGGATATTCAGACAGTAGGTTCGCATAACCTGATGGTACATCGGCGATTCAAAAAACGGGACTGATTATCGGGGCGTCCGTAAGAACGCCCTCGACCCCTAGTTTAGTATGGTCGCCTAAAATTCTGTGGCGACCTGCATCAACAAGCACCCCAAAATGTATGAAAAGTTCGCTTTCGACATTTGCGAAGGGTACAGAAGCAACCATGAAGACACACTGAAAATCACGGCGGAGATGGAGGTCCACGTTCATCATGTGCTGATCGAATGAAGCTGTCGGATAACGGTTGGCAGCACGCAGATCGTACAAACGCTGTGGGTGCTTGTCGTAAGCGGTCGCTGGGATGACGCTGACTTCCGCTTCCGCGTCGGTGAGGAACGTGATGAAAGAACGTCGATCCTGAACGTAAAACAGGCGATTTGCTTGGTTATTGAAGGATACGTTGGTCGTGCTAATATGCGGGTTATTTGCTTTCCCTGAAGCAGCTGGGTCGTGCCTAATGCAGGGAGACCGACAACGTCTAGCTCTTCCACCATATTGGCGGTGATACCAACATAATTCTCCGACGGATTCGGTAGTACCTGACTGAGAACGTGCGGCGGAAATGTTGCGCTTTCGTACCGAAGGAGATGTACTCGGGGCAGGCACAGATGAGCCGCAATAAACGGTAGCCAAAACGTGGTCAGCCTTTGACCGCAGCACCCGCTGCTTCGAAGCCTTCATTACTGCTATCCTGCTGCGAAGTAGCACAATTTCTTCGTCTTTAGGGTCCGATCCGTCTGACGACTGGGAGTAAATATAGGATTCGCTTTTCATCGGCGAGAATACGTCACCGGAGCTAGTAATCGGCTGCTGCGGAAGACGTTCGAACCCAGCGTCTGCCTTGGTAGCTAATACTTTCGGGGGTGTATCAATAAACATGGACAGCATTACCAGCAATGTCTCTATGAGACTGCAAACCACAGCTCCTTTGTCTCTTCTTTGCTCAAGAACAAGGGATCAGCGACGCGCTGAAGTTCGCGGAGCAACACCGAAAGCTTGCGTTCTCCAAGCTTGAGACCATTGAGCTGCTCAAATCGAGCTCGTGCGCCGGACCGTGACTCTTCTAAACTCGCTTGCTTCATTGTTTCACACTTTGCCTCATTGGATGGACAGAGTAGGTTGTCCACAACCAGCATCACAACCGACGAAGGAAGACGTGGGACGAGCTGATTGTACCTCGGACGGTCCGCCGTAATGCGCTTATTTTCCAGGTTGATCTCGAAAATCCCGAACCAAAACTCTGGTCTGTGTTCCATGAAGCTTGGAATAGCCAAAGTAAGCATGTTTACGCTGCGAAACGACTTAGCTGACACACTTGAAATGAGTCGAAAAGTTAAACGATGGCCAAAAGCACGATAAAAGTACTAAAATTACGCAAGAAACAAAAGAATACAGGTATATAATCGGGAAAGAGAAACGAAAGCACCAAAAAATATACACGAGGAGAAAATTTTGAACACGCGCTTGCGAATCATGGTCACCAATTTGTAGGACTACTTAACACTGGTCCGAGAGGGTGAGCGAGATTAAGCGCGGACCTCAGAAGGCAATCGGAGTCTGACACAGCGGACTGTATTGGATGGGATACGAGGAGACGCAGACGGATGAAGCGAGACAAGAGCGAACACGTCAGAGCGGGAACTTGTACGGCGGTCGAAGGTCGAACTGGTCGTAAAGAAGCTTAAAACTAGAAAGAATAACGTACAATCGGTCAACAAGTAAATTATATATGAAAGATGGCAGTTATCTTTTTGGGTGATACAAAACACACTACCTTACCTAACGTTTTACGATGATTCCGCTCATCATTTCGCTTGCGCATCGACCACATCCACAGCTTACCACACTGCAACATTATAGGTACTTAAAAACATATCCTATACATGGCTCTTCATAGATTTACCATTTTAACAATACATCCTAGCAATTATTTCATTGTACGGCAACATAGATCTGTCATTCTTAGGCGAACTATCACATATTGTTTCTTCTTGCTCACTTGCCTACAGTTGTATATTATCTTTCCACATATCTTACGACTTGCAATTAAGCATGTTACAGTATAACATCCAGCTTTTAGCGTTTCTGAACCCAGTATGCACACATTTCTTAATAAATAACCCCCTTAAAACCCATTCCTTTAGAGCACGTTGAACCCAGTTGTCCTGGTGAGCAACAGTCTTTATTCGAAATACCGCAGTTGTCGGCCTCGACGGTCCCCAAATAATCGATGTACCGCGTAGTACTCACAGAACAATAGTGTTGAGAAGCCTTTTGAGTCTGCTCATTGTTATCCTGGGGAACCCGGGCGGCAGTAATTTATAAACACAAATTCTAAACCACGGACGCTCCTCCATAGTAACCTACGTCAGGCGGGTCGTACTGGGCCCAGATAAGCCCCATAATATGAGGATTTAGTCGGTTGGTCACCGCTACGAGGGGTACTTGCTGCTTGTGCCACCAAATTGGATGGGTGCAATGTAGCGCTTGTAAACTTCACTTTTGAATTATACTTCCTTAATTCATCTACCCGTATTTATGGCATCTTTGGTTTAATTATCTGAACCGATACATTCTTCTTCGAATTTCGTTTTACGATCTCGCCTCGCTTCATTACGCGTGTATTCGGGATTGGTTGGCGCCTTTGCTCGGTGTCTGTTGGGCCATATCTTCGCTGACCCGGATGGCATATCTTGTAGAGGCATACGACTCTTTATCGCTAGTTGGAAGACGAAGAACAAACCGAACTCCAGATTGTCTTTCCGTAGCTTACTGAGCCACCCATTAGACGTTTTGTGTAGTACTTTCCACCACAGAATCGGTTACCCCGTCTAAAATTGAATGTTTGTATTTAAGCTAGTTTGCTTGAAAGCTCAGTACTGTCCTTTTGCTGGTTACTCGTCAAAAAGGTCATTTGACCAAGTTCCATCGTTTTCTTAGAAAATTTTGTGGGTTTTGCAGTTCCTCCACTCACAACTCTTAATAAGCAGGTTTGACTTTTTAAAGGCAAAAGCACTTCTTTGATGCCGCCGTAACAATTCCCGGTTTACCACGTTTTCTCACGGTTCCTTGAATCTCCCCAAGCACATCCCTGCCGATATCGCTGGCTGTACGGCCTCTTGACTTCCGACCTCTCTCGGACTTCTGAGATCTAAATGATCTAGTCGCTGCAGACGCAATGCTCTGTTTCTCCCGCCTTCAGAGAACTGCTGCTCATGATTCATCACTAGTATATCCACTTTTATCCTTAACACTTCTATCCCACTGACGCTCTGTTAACTTTCTGACATGTATAATACGGCTTTCTCTCCATGAGCCGATATCCTCCTCTCATCTCCATGGTCTCCTGCTTTCCGAATACTGAGCCCATACTTTTGAACCATCTACAGGTCCAAAGGTCTGCTCGCAACACCTCGAGATCATTGTAGAATCTTCCAATTCCTCTTAAGTGTCTCCTTCCCGATACATTCTTTTATTTTCGCGCTCTGACTGCCTTCCTTTATCCATTGGACGGATACCTCTTCGGGCCTGGCTCTACTCTAGCCACGTCTGACCAGTCTCCTACTTTCTGACTTTTCCGGAAATCCGAGACGCACGTGTTCTATGTTGTGCAGTCACAACACACCTTGTCCCTCAGCCTGAGAGCTTCGTTTTACATGCTAACGGGCTTTTTATATAGCCTTTGTAGTCGCGCTAACTTTCTTTTTTCGTGACATACACTACTGTTATCCCCACTTTAATTTGACGGTCTAGTTTCATCTTGCTGACGTATCCTGTCTCATCTAAACGCTCGTTTGCTTTCCGACCCCTCTCCGACGTCTAAGATCTAAATGATCTATGCTCTGCCGACTTACTGCACTGTGACTCTCTTCTCATGAACATTACTGGTCGTGATTTATCTAAGTTATTCTATTCCCCTTACCAGCTTAACATGTCCATTTCTGCCAAATGTTAACATTCCGACCATAATAATATTGCGTTCTCTCCATGAGCCGACATTTTTGGCCCGTCTCAATGGTCTTCTCTCTGACTGCTGTGACTTTATCAATGAGTCGTCGACAGATCCAATAGTCTGTTCACAACACCTTGAGACCATTGTACGCTTTTCCACTTCTCTCCAATAGTTACTTTTCCTTTCAGACTTCATTCTTTCCGTTTCGCGCCCTTTACATTCCTTTCTCAATTGCTCGAAGAACTTTTCGGGTTTGGCTCTAATCTATCCTCGTCCGCCTAGCCTCCTTTCTGATTGCTTCCAGACATCCGAGACATAAACGATTTAGGCTCTCTAGTCCCAACACTTTTTGCCCTTCATCCTTTGAGCTTTGCCCGCCATACTAACTACCTATTCCGGCGTAACGCTCCGCCACCCTTACCCAAATTACATCACTGGGCATTATTCATCCTTTTTGCTAAAAATGATGAATCATCACCAGATGCACATCGGCAGCTTTTCCACTTCTCCTCAATAGAACTTCTTTTACCGACTCTCTGCTTACCTTCCTGTGTTTTCTGTTGCATTCCTTCTTCATTCGACGCTAACACATGTGTTTGTCCTCCCTGACTTCTTGCGTTCTTACCAATTTAGAATTAAGAAATACGTCTCTGTCGCTTCTTCTGAGTGATATTCCTTCTCATAATCTGCACACCTCTTCCTCCTCTATCTGGTTCCCACCGATTGAGCATGTGCCTATTTTAGGATCCCCAAACACTCCTGCTTCATCTTCGATCTTTCATTCTTTACTGATTCGTTTTCTGCTCGATTCTCCTCGTATTTCGCCACTTATGATACACTTGTATATGCGGTATTTAAATAACAATTACATGTATAGGGGTACAATAGTTCAGGCATTGCCGCAATTGATCGACTGCATTCCAGGTGCATTCCTTTCTTCTGTCTGTGTGGCTGTCTATGTTCGTTTCCTTTTTCCCCGATTTTGTCGCAGGTACGGCGACACGCACCAAAGGAATTGTCCACCATTGCGACAACAATACAAGGCACAGTTCCTTTACCTAGACATGAGCGGAAGCTTATCAACCGTTTTTACAACTTACTAACAAGACAAATCATTTGATATCTTGCACTGATACAATTCTTCCGAGGCTTGAACCATTGGGTTCGATTTGCCTAACACAAACTCTTCCACATATCTCTTGTCTGGAGGACTTTCGACTTCGGCTGGGAAATTCTCATGCCAATACAAAGCCTGAGAAATGGGTCATTTTGAGCTCTTCAAGCCGCTTTGACTGCTTAAATGGCCGTGGTTTTTCTATATTTCTAATCAACTTCCTTACACACCCCGGGGATCTGCGATTACTTCTTCAAAACATCCTATCCTTCATGACTTCAACATATTTCAATGTAAATCCATCAGTGACATCACGTGGTCCTGCAGTTAATCAACACATCATATCCAGAAAGAATGTTTAATTCCCGACCTACCGATCTGGCACAGGACAGGACCCAGGCACGCAATGTCCACTCGCCTAACGCATCAGCCAGCAGAAAAATGGGACGAAACTTGACTGCGAATAACGGAGCAAACAAAGGTGCAACAAGAAACAGCCAGTTACAACTTGCCACTCAATGGATCGGCGGCAATGCTTCAGGACGTGGTGGGTTTTCGCCTGGCAAGCCTTCTCCCCAAAAAAGCCACAAATGTCCGTTTAACAACATTGCGACGTGGCGAATGTGACTCGCCACCGAATAAAGTCACAGCCGATAACTTCACACTGGCAGCTCAATTAGAATCTTCGTACTGGATAGCTTGCTCTTCAATTATCTCCCAATGGATCATTCAGGATTCTCAATCTATTATTTTTCGAGGTACGACTGCAATATATGGCAGAGCGATTATGTCCAAAAAAATGGGTCCCGATCCCGCTACAACCAAATCGTTTCGCATCTTCACCATTGCACAGTTCCAAGCATGGACATTTGAACAATTTTCTACTGTCACTAGACTTGCCATAAAATGTCTGTACAGCTGTACGTACCTGATCATGCCTCAATCGGCGTGCCTCGCGTAGTCGAGAATGAAATATTTATTTATTTATTTATATGGCACATGACGCCTTGTGCTAAAGTAAGGCCGCCATATTGAAATGTACCGCAGCTTCAGATGAAGCGCAGCTGCAGCAACTATTACCAGTTGTCGAACTTAACGATCGCACATCAGGACAGGTTCCGCGTTCCATGTGTTCCCTTTCCCGATCCGTGAATCTTGACGATGTATTTCGTGTCAACTATGAACTAGATGGATCGCACCAACCACTACTGCTATCCACGCTGGTTCCGCTGGTGATGTCGCTTTAGACCAGCTGGCAGAGACCAACACCATCCGCTGCTCGTGCGGTAGACTCGCCGTCAACCAGCGCTCTCAAAAATGATACATTTGGATCACTACGTCAACGCTTGTCGAAACGAGCTCGCAATCGCTACTATACAACGCATGCAACGTAGAAGTCGAAGACCGTCCGCAAGAAGCAGAAGGCGTTTGTCCATAAATTTTTCACGCTATTTCTTCTAATACCACTAATAATGTCAAGAACTGCCGACCAGGGTGCGCTCATCCCAAAGCACCTTGCAACTGAACATGGTGAAACGCCCGAGTCAGCCAGTAATAACGACGGCTGTCTGGCCAAACACTAAGTCCCCTCCACTACGCCTGCGACTCATCCCCCAAACTCTCGTTCTTGGTTGACCCCGCTGCCGAGAGCAGCGTTCTGTCACGCCGATTGGAAAAACGCAAACCTTCCATTTGGCGTTAGGCTGCAAGCGGCTAAAAACACTAAGATCCCCAAGTGTTGTCCAAACTCCTCACACTTGATCTAGGTCTCAGACGAACTATTCCCTTCAGCTTCCTAACCATAGACGTACAGCGGCCTATCCTTGGTGCTGCTTTCCTCATAAAGTTGGGTCTGATAGTGGACCTAAGCTGCAGGAAGCACCGTGACCATGCCGCGTCTCGTATCATCCTAGCTAGAGTCACCCCGATCAACTCGATGGGCCTTCAACTGGCAATACCTACTGATAACGTGTTCACTGACTTGCTCCGCCATTTTCCTGTGTTTCACCAGGCGTCCGGTCAATTTCCAGATCCTAAGCACGAGATTATGCCACATATCGTCACGAAAGGACTTCCGGTTACTGCCCGACCTCGAGGTCTACCGCCAGACAAACGCGCCACCGCCAAAACCAAGTTCGAACACATGCTAAGAATAGAAAATATCTGACCTTCCACCAGCCCATGGTCATCTCCCCTACGCCTGGTCCCTAAAAAGTCGTGCAGGGCCTTGCGACAATCCGGAGATTACCGTGCACTGAACAACGTTAGGCCCATCAGTTACATGTATAGGGGTACAATAGTTCAGTCATCACCACAATTGGCCGACTGCATTCCAGACGCATCCGTTTCCACTGTCTGTGTGGCTGTTTCTGTTCGTTTCCTTTTTTCCCGAGTCTGTCACAAGTACGGCGTCGCGCACCCAAGGAATGATCCATCGTTGCGACAAAAATACCAGCCAGTTACAACTTGCCGTTCAATGGATTGGCGGCAGTGTTTCAGGACGTGGTGGGTTTTCGCCTGGAAAGGGTGCTCCCTATAAAAGCCATAAATGTCCGTTTAACAACACTGCAACGTGGCGAACGTGACTCGCCACCGAATAAAGTCACAGCCCGTAAGTTCACATTGGCAAGTCAACAAGCGTCACTATTCTGGATAGGTTCGTTACACTGGAACTTCTACATCTGCTTTTGCTGTCGTCTTTTTGCTTTCTACGATATCACCGTTGACCTTTACGTTACTTATGCAAGCATCCACTGTATTGTCATATCTCTCTTGAGCGTGCGCATTAATTATCTTTCTATGGAGCATTCAGGATCCTCAATCTACTCTTAGCCGGGGTCATGATCTCACGACAGCCAAATTATTGTTTCGCATTTTCACTAGTACAGTTCTAATCATGGACAGATGAACATTTGTCTACTATCACCGTTGCAGTTGCCATAAAATATCAGTAAAGTTTACATATCTGATCATGCTTTCATGGGCGTGCCTAGCAGAGTCGAGAATAAAATATTTATTTAGTTATTTATCAGTAACTGTAGCTTCCGCAATTGACGGATCTTCTTTGCTTGCAAGAAAGCATACTGTCGCGCCTCGACAAGGGCCATTGCGATTAGATCGCGCCATGCATGCCGATCAACCGTGTTCAATTCCCATGACCCGCAACCAAGAATAGAATGTGATAGGCTCAATTTGATCATGTCCTGGTGAACTAGTTTCAAGGCTCCACATGCCGATAACCAACACGTAATTGAAAGTATATTAACCACTTCTGTATGGAAACATTGCTGTGTTGCTCCTCACAACACTGGCAACCCACGACCGCAGTTTCTTCTTGGTTTGGACATATCAGGTTGCGATGGGCTAAGCTAGGCTGGAGCTCATAGACTAGCAGTTTACGGCTGACGCCATTAAATCTACATTGCAAAATTCGCAAACAACGCTTGCGTGTCGCAAACCAACCACTTAGCGGTTCCCCAAATTCAACTTTGATTTCCTTTTCGTAGTGCCAAGCATTGCTCGCGGATCTCGGCTGCGTAGGCTTTAAAGTGTCCTTCGTTACCTCCTAGACCGTAAGTACCAGTCCAGCTAAGACTAACGCCATCTGATCAGTCAAAACCAGCAGGAAACCGCGGTCATGGGGGGCCAGTGTTGGGAGGAGCAATACCGAATTATTTCCATTTCGTATACGGTCTTCGCGATAGAAAGGAAAAAGGTTACCCTCAAAGTCAACTGAGTTTTCAATAGGTGCTGCGTGGCGCAACCCGACGACGTAGTGGTTCCGCCAAGTCCAACTTTGAATTCCTTTTCGCTGCGCCAAGTGTTGCTCGCGGATCCCGATAGCGCAGTGATCAGGGCGTCAGCCATGAAATACTCGGCTCTGGTTTGCAGCCCAGCTGAGGCTATCGCCACCTGATATGTCCAAACCAGGACAAAACTGCGGTCGTTGTGTGACATTGCTGCGAGGAGCAACACCTAAATATCTCCATTTCGGATACGGTCCCCACGCTCGGAATGACCGAGGTTAAGCTAAAACGTTCCGAGGACACACTAGCGGTTGCGTGCCGCAGAAACGGCGCAGTGAAATTTCCAAAGTAAACTTTAAATTCCTTTCCGCTGTAAAAAGCATTGTTTGCGGAGCTTCCTAGCGTAGTCTTTAGGGCGTCAGTCATGAAATACTAGGCTCTGATTCCCAGCCAAGCTCAGACTATCGCCAATGACGAGTCCAAACCAGGACGGAACCGCAGCCGCAGTATGTCAGTTTTCCGAGGTGCAACACTGAAATGCTTCCACTTCAGACGCGGTCCTTGCCGTCGGAATGACCAATGCTTACCTCTAATAAACCGAGGACTCAATAGAGGTTACGCGTCGCAACACAACAACGCAGACTTTTCCCCAAAGTCAACTTTGAATTCCTTTCTGCTGTGCCTGACGTATCTCGCGGACCTCGAGAGCGTCAGGTTCAGGACTTCAGTGGCGAACCGATGGGCACTAAATTCCAGTCCAGCCAAGGCTTTCGCCCATAATGAGTCCACACCAGGACAAAACTGCGGTTGTGGTGTGCCTGTGGTAAGAGGTGCAACACCGAAATATTTTCATTTTCCATACGGTCCACGTGATCGAACTGACCTTCGTTAACCTTAAAGTGAACCGAGGTCCCAATATAGGTTGCGCGTCGTGGACCAGCGGCACAGCTGTGGTAACTGTTGTCCACGGAGCTCGGTAAAGTAGGGTTCATGGTGTCAGATGGTAGCTACTAGGCCCTGAGGTCTAGCCCAGCTCTGGCTATCCCCAAGTGTGGAGTCCAAACCAGGGCGAAACCGCGGCTGCGGTGTGCCAGTGTTGGAATGAGCACCACCGAAATATTTCAATTTCGGATACGGTCCGCGAGATAGAAATGACCGAGTTTTACCCCAAAGCGAACCAAGGTATCACTAAAAGATGCGTTTCTTAACCAATGGACCCAGCGGTTTTCCAATCCCCAGTTTGCATTCCTTTTCGCCGTAAATGAGACTTGCTCAAAGGTCTTGGTAAAGTTGTGTTCAGAGCGTCAGACGTGAACTATTATTTTTTGACTTCCCGCCTAGCTCAGGCTATCGTTACCTGATGAGTGCAAACCAGGGCGAAGACGCGGTCGTTTTGTGCCAGGGTTAGATAGTGCACACCGAAATATAGCCATTACGGATATGGTCCTCGTGAGTGGAATGACCGAGGCTTACCCCAACTTGCGCCGAGGTCTCACTAGAGGATGCGTTTCTTAACCGATGGACGCAGGGGTTTCCTCAAATTCGACTTTGTACTTCTTTACGCTGTGCCAAGCGTTTCTCGTGGATCTCGGTAAGTAGTGCTTAAGGCTTCTGCCGTAAAACACTAGGCTCTAAATCCTAGCGCAAGTCAACCCAGAACGAAACCGATGGTCTTGGTGTGCCAGTGTTTGCATGAGCAACACCGAAATATTTCCATTTTGCATACGGTTTTCGTGATCGGAATGACCTTGGTTAAATTCAAAGTCAACCGGTCACAACATAGGTTACGTGTCGCAAATAAACGACGCAGCGGTTTCCCTAACTTCAACTTTGAATTCCCTTCCGCTGTACCAAGCGTTCCTTGATGACCTCAGTAGCGTATTGTTCCGCACGTCAGCCAAGAACTACTAGACTTTGAGTTCAAGCCCAGCTCAGGCCTTCGGCATGTGTGATTTTAAAACAAGACGGAACCTCAGTCGTTGTGTGCGTGTTGCGAGGAGCAACACCGAAACTTTTGCATTTCGTATACGGGCTTCGCAATCAGCATGACTAGGGTATGCCTTATAGTAATCCGAGGTCTTAATAGAGGTTGCGTGCCGTAATCCAAGGACGCAGCGATGTCCCCAAATTTAACTTCGGATTCCATTCTGCTATGCCAGGCCTTGCTTGCGGATCATGGTAGCGTAGTGTTCAGAGGGTCAACCGTTAATTACTAGACACTGAGTTCTAGCCCAACTCAAGCTATCGCTATCTGATGGGTCCAAAGCAGGACGAAACCGCGGCCGCTGTATGCCAGTATTGGTAGGAGTACCACCGAAATATTTCCATTTCGGATACAGTCCGCGCGAGATGAATAACCGAGGTTTCCCTCAAAGTAACTTGGGGTCTTAATAGAGATGTGTGTCGCAATCCAAGAACGCAGCCTTTTCCCAACTTCAAATTTGAATGTTTTTCCGCTGTTCCAAGCGCTGCTCGCGCATCTCGGTTGCATTATTCTGTGAATTATTCTGTGACACTAGATATCCACTAGTCCCCAGTGTCTTAATCGAATAGCCCCGCCTTCTCACTGATACTCTCTCTCCTAGCGCCATTAGCTCTATTCAGAAAACCGGTTGCCATAGGCCCCGTGCTACTCGACGCGTATCCGGCGTTCTCTAGGAGCCACCCATTTTCCCCAAGATTTTTCTTTTGGACTGTTTGCACCACAACTCTGCTGGTTTTGTGGTTTATTCTGTGACTGTCGATGTATACTAGTGACCAAAGTTCTCAGGCGAATAGCGCCACTAGCCAAATGATGCTCTTTATTCTAGCGCCATTGTCATTTGTAAGATGCAGCTGGTCGCCATAGGCTCCGTGCAACTCCGCGCAAATCCGGAGCTCCACAGGAGCTACTCATCACTGCAAACTATATTCTCTTGGACTCTTTGCATCATAACTCAGCTGGCTAGGGAAAATTATACAGTGACATTATTAACCTAAGGCTTTAAACGAATGCCATTGTTGGCCAATGAGCTCTACCCTTGCGCCGTTATCTATCGTTCGGCTTACACTCGTCACCTCCTTTTGGTAGAAGCTAGTCGTCGGACGCTCCATGCATATCTGCGCATATCCGCAGCTTGCTATGAGCCACCACTTGTCTCCAACCGTTAATCTTTTGAACCGTTTGCATCACAACGTAGTTGGTTTGGTGACTTATGCTGTGACAAGGTACATATCCACAAGTAACTTAAGGCTTTAACCGAATGCCAATGCTGGCCAATGATCTCGCCCCCAGCGCCGTTATCTGTCGTTTGGCTTACTCTCGTCACCTGCTTTTGGCAGCATCTAGTCTTAGGTTTCATGCATCTCTGTGCAAACCTGTAGCTTTTGAGGGGCCGCTGCTTCAACCTCCAACCTTTATTTTCCTGCAGTGTCTAACCCGCCAATTTTCGCGCGCTTGTTGAGTTATTTACTGACTCTGCAGGTATCCACTAATGACGAGACATCTTAATCCAATGGCTACATTTGGCCACTGACACTTTCCATTGTTCATCGCTCGTCTTACATTCGACACCACAGATGGCTGCTGCTATTTGTCGTAGTCTCTATGCATCTCGCGGCATAACTGGGGCCTGCATGCAGCCACGCCTTAAATCCAAACTTTACTTTCTTGCACTGTTTGTACAACACATAAACTAGTTTGGTGACTTAGTCGGTGACACCGTAGGTATCCACTAGTAACAGAAGGCTTACAACGAATGCCTTTGCTGACCACCGATACTCTCTCCTCCAGCGCCAGTATTTGTCGTTTGTTTAATTTTGTCATGTCCGTTTAGCTGCTGTGAGTAATTGTAGGTACACTGCATCCGTGCACATATCCGGAACAGGCTAGGAGCCACTTCTTATATCCCGAACCTTTAGTCTCTTGGACTGTTGGTGGCGTCTATCTTTGTTGATTCGTTGACTTATTCTGTGACAGCATGTATATAATAGTGACCAAACTTCTTCTTTGGCTACCTTTCGCCAGCGGAGCTCTCTCCTAGCGCTGTTATCTGTAGTTCATGTCACTTTTCGCACCCCTGTTTGAAAGCAGCGAGTGGTCTTTGGCTCCATGCATTTCTGCGCACACCTGGAGCTAGGTAGGATCCACTTCTTATCTCCCCAAACCTTAGTGGCTTGGAACGGTTTTATCACTTGCCTTCGCTGATCTGTTGACGTTCTGTGCCACTGTAGTTCCATTTCTACTGTATTTCCATTTCGGATACGGTCCTAGTGATCGAAAAGATCTAAGTTAACCCCAAAGTTTACCGAAGTCGCAAGAGAGCTTGCGTGTCGCAATCCAGTGACGCAAAGGTTTCCTCAAATTTAGCTTTCAGCTGCTTCTGTATCCGCGTAGTATCCGTACGCCACACATGACCGAGCCACCTCAGGTGCTTTAGCAGAATTATGCAGTCCACCGAACACCTACTACAGCGCAACGCTTCCGTCTCCGCAGCTCTGTATCATCAACCCGTGTGCAGAATCCGTCACCGAAGCTGTTGAGGGAATTGCTAGAGTTACCCCTCAAGCTGCTTGTCATCGTCTACGTTTTGCTGCATTGTGGAAGAGCAGACAGTGCCACGGCTTTGTACACCATCAGCTTCGTGCTAACGATAATCTTGTGGTTGTTCTTCACTCGGTTCGCTAGCTTCCTGAACGCTGCCTTTGCCTTCGAGACGCGGTTACGAATCGTACACTGTAGCTGCAGGTCAGTCTATACCACACTCCCAAGGTAGCAGAAGCGGGAGGATGTTTCTATTAGTTCAGCACCCATGAAGGTTTGCGGCACCATTATAGATTGCTCCTCCAGTGAAGGCTGAAAGAGGCGGAAAGCCTTGCTAGAGTTGATGCTGCACCCGAATTTGGCCGCTGTCGAAGACAGCGCACTAGTCATGTGTTGCAAATCATCCGCGCTGTGTGCAAAAAATGCACAGTCGTCAGCAAACAACAACCTACGGATCGTTGTCTCACAGGCGTGGGTTCTCGCACCGGAAGGACGGAAGTTAAGCAGCCTGCCATCACGACGGTGCTATTCCTGAACACGGTAAGCACAAGTAGTATTAAAAACAAGACACTATTGCATGAAAATAAGTACTGAACAGGGCAGGAGCTAAGCAGAAGCATGGCTTCACACCAGAGATAACCGCAAAGTCAATCGAGTTCTGTCCACTCAGCTTCACCCTCGCTCGCATATCAATGTGCAAAGAGACGAACAAACTTACAAAATTTACTCGGATAACCAAACCTATCCAACACCAGCCACAATTCCTCGCGGTTCACAGTATAAAATTCCCTGGTAAAATCAACAAAAAGTGAGTACAGAGGCTAGTCACGTTATCTACACTGCTCCTGTAATTGACGAGCCGCAAACATCATATCCATCATGCTGTGATCCGAACGGAATCTACCATGGTCCTCCGCCACGTTTGGTTCCATAACCTGGCTGACGAGGCAGAGGAGCAGAATTCGGGTAAACACATTGCCCATACAACTTAGCAAGTTGCTACCACGAGAACTCGTACAACCTTGGTTGCTTCTTTTATCCCTCTGCAGTGGTAGAACCGGAGCCTCGTTCAGCTCAGGAGGCACCTCCTCCTTAATCCATACGCGTTGCCCCAGGTGACGCAGCGCAGTCACTAAGGCGGGTACACCGTCTTTTATTACTTTAGGCAGGACCTTATCGGTACCGGCACACTTGCGGTTTTGCAGCTGAGCAAGGGCTCTCTGCGTCTCATCCAATGCCGGCGCGTCCGCCATACTCGCTAACACATCGTGCTGCTTCAGTCCTCCCAAAGTTAGCCAGTCTATCTCTGAACGGTGTTTCAAAAGCCAGTCAAAGTGCTTTTGCCAGCACTGCATTATACCTGCAGTCTGTGTGCAGATAGTGCCCGAACTACCACCCATCCGCGTCCTTAGCGGCTTCAATCTCGGCTTAAACACCGCTTTCACGGTGTCAGACAATTCTTGGGTTGGCGGCGTTTGGACTACCATTCCATCTGCTTCGCCTTCTCCGTCCACCATGCATTCTTACTGCGACGTAGCTCGCAGGTGTAGTAGTCAAATTACGCCAAACTTCTGACACGAAGTCACATGCGCTCCAAATGCTGCATCATTCCCTGACACCAATGCGCCAATCGTCGCCTTGTTCTTAGCAAAACCAACCAGGCCACATACGGTTTGCTTGCTTCATGGTCTCCTCGGCAGCAGCTGTCACCTGGTCGAGAATGTGATGCCACAGGTCGCCCACTGTGGCCTTGCATTCCACATCACACAGGCGCGCAGTAATCTTCTTTTGCAGCTCAATACGTTTAGCCACAGCACCGAAAGAAAGTTAAGTTTATGAAAATTCACAACAGGAATGCAATACATGGAGTTAGGAAAATATATGTACAGTGTGGTTTCCCCAACATGTGATCATTGCTACACTCAGCTCCACGCAGTACACGTGTCATGCGCACTCTACGCCTCTCACGATGTCGTACGATGACATAGTCGAGCAGGTGGGCGTGACCACTCCGTGAGTGCGCCCAAGTTGATATATCAATGGCAGCCAGTGTAATCCGAGGGTTCGTGATCGTCAGGCCGTGCGTGACACACAATGAGTGCAGCCTGTCACTGTTCGCATTAGCTGAGCCAATGCCATGTGGATCGATAACATTTGTCCACACCGATGCATCACGCCCAACGCGGGCGTGGAGAATATCCAGGAGCAATAATCGGTCGCTCCTCGGCGCGGACCGTACCACGGAGGATGGCCGACCGTAGAATGGAACATGCTTGTCAGCGGGATAACACAAGGTCGGACCGTGGGTGGTTATAAAAGAGGCAAACATACCTCCTTCGCGTCGTAGGAGAACAGTCCTCCGTCGCGTGCTGATTTCTGATGGTTACCCCACGAGCTTGCCTTTGAGTTGATCAGATATTGCAACCGACACCATATTCACGTGGTGCTGAGGAGACGTTGCCAACCCAGTAGGATGTATATCCAACCCCAGCCTCATGCAACTTACTTTGCTCAGCGTTCCAGTTCTCACTGTGCATCGAAATACCGATGTTGTAGCGCGCCAGTTCTATCGCCACCAGTGCCGTACTTCGCTCGGGGCGTTCACTCGGCTTCCGGTCCAGTATTGTGCGCACTTTCCAGCAACCGACGCTGAATGCATTTCGCGCAGGCATACGATTGCGTTGGTGGGCAATTACCAGCGAAGTGCGCGATCTATTACACACAAGATGCACCTCATTGGCCCATTTATCCTACTCTCACACCCACCACTGGTTCTCATCACAGAAACGTGGCACCCCTCAAATGGCTCTGACAGACTACTACGTATCCCTGGCTACACTGCATTGTGTAACGGACGAGGCAACCAGCGGGGTGGCGGTTGTCTTATCTATGTCCGGGACGATTTTGGTGCACCCGATTTCGAACTGTTATCTAAAGGTGACCCTGAAGACTCCATCTGGATCCAGACGACAGGAGGTCAACTTGACCTCCTTATCGGTTGCGTATACAACCCTCCACACATCTAGTGAAACCATAAATAAACTCACTAAGCTCTTCACTGGAATCTTCCAAATGCCCCCACGGCCCAAAATAGTGGGAGGCGATTTCAATATGCCACTTATCCCCTGGAACGACCAGGTTGCCCCACTCAGATACAGAATTTTCCTTCACATCGTCCATGCAAATAACTGGACCCAACAAGTTCACGGTCACAACAGGCTTTCTAACACCCTAGACTTAATCTTTACGCAAGGTGTCTCTGATGCAGTTGCTGGTATATTAGATAATATAAATGGCTGCGACCACAAGGTGGTCAAACTCATTTTTACACTTTCTACTCCACGCTGCGCCACTTCTTCTTCTGTCAAACAATTTCGAATGTTAAACCACATTAACTGGGACAGCTTTGAGATATTAGTGCGATCTGCGAACTGGGACAACTTCTTCTTAGCTACCGATGTAGACGCAGCCGCACACGTCCTATATCTAAATCTCTTCAGCTGCCTAGATGGGCTCGCCCTACTCACCTGCAGAAGCCGCTTAAAGCTGACAGCGAAATCAGCAAGGGCCTACGGTGTACTTAGGAAGATTAAAATATGCGACGGCGATACTCCAGAACTAAGGAATTTCACATCCTTGTTCGCATGAATGAAATCCTAACCAACTGGCAAACTGCGCAGAAATCAGCCAAGATTGCTGGCTAGCCGAACAACCTTCTCTTGGTGTAAGCTGGGTGGTTCGCGTTTAATCCGTTCCAGTAAATAGATCGGCGGCAGTGTTCCAGGACGTGGTGGGTTTCGCCTGACAAGCGTTCTCCTTATAAAAAGCCACAAAGGTCTGCTTAACAACACTGCGACGTGGCGGCCGTTACTCGCCACAAAATAAAGTCTGCCCCGTGGATATCCGGATAATTCTGTGCAACCCTACGGACACCAATCTCCTACTCGTATATCGATGACGATATCAAACACTGAAGATTGGAGCAGCACAAATACAAGAACAAAATACTCTGCTACCTACACATACACACACGATGACCTACATACATACCTCCTACAAAAACACAAACTGCCATGGCAAACATATCAGATTTTTGCACCTTCTTGATCATGCATCGTTATGTCAAAATGCTCATGTCTGTAAAGGCGTGCCTCAACTTGTTGAGAATAAAAGATTTATTCATTTAGTTAAGATGCCGCCCTCAAATCTAGCAATAAAACCAAGCCACTCGGGCAACTACTTCGACGAAGAAGCAATCAAAAATCCACGCCTTTTGCCTCACTCAGGCTTTCTGACACATCCATTATTAGCGATCCATCAAATATATGTGAGAGCCTCAATGGATACTTCTGCAATTCTTTCACTGACGCTAATGAAACTGCGCCTGCTTTGCCATCTAAGCGCACTAATGACTCACTCGACACCATTAAGTTTGACATTGTTCTATCACCCGAGTAATCAGCTCAGTCAAATGCTCATCACATCCTGGTCCCGATGGTCTTCCCTCTGCGCTGCTGATACTCGGTGGTCAGGACATTCCAGCTCTACTTCTCAACCTATTCACGCTTTCCATGACTAACGGGATTTATCCAACCACATGGAAACATGCCATCGTCATCCCCAAACACAAAAGGGGCAGTTAGCAGAACATGGAAAACTATCGCCCCATCAGCCACACGCCTAAAGCTTTAAGAATAATGGAACGAATAGTCAAAGAAACCATGCTCACCTTCCTGCTTACTCGCAACCTCATCAATCGACAACAACATGGATTTCTGCCGTCTAAAGCCTGTCAGACCTGCCAATTTGAGTTCCTCAATCATGTAACTCAACTTAATGACAACAAGCAAGAACTAGCCATCATGTTCCTAGACATGACGAAAGCCTTTGACAGAGTACCACATACAGAACTCTTGATGAAGCTGGAATCATACGGTATCTCCGGCAAACTGCATTCTTGGTTCTCATCATATCTTGCAGCTCGCTCACAGTCAGTAATGGTTGGGAAATTTGTGTCACTACCTAACCCAGCCAAAAGTGGCATAATTCAAGGTAGCGTTTTAGGCCCTCTACTTTTCCTGCTCTATATCAATGACGTGTTCCAGGATTTCAAGCATGGGACGCCCTACCTAGTTGCGGACGACATCAAAATTGTCTTCCCATTTTATCCGTCAAACTTCCACACGGCCATCTCCCATATACAATGCGACTTAAGAGCGCTAACTGCATGGTGAGACATATGGAAGTTGGCATTCACACCACCAAAATGCAATGTCCTTACGTACCGATGCACCGTGCCTCCCAATACCTTAATGCTGCAAGGCACGCCATTCGGGAACTGCCTAACAGTGCGTGACTTAGGCGTGCACTACTCCTGTTCGCTGAACTTCGCGGAACAAGTAGTTTATTCCGCAGCCAAAGCACGCACTCGCATCAGATGCATCCTCAAAACCATGACAATACAGGAATCTAGAACTGTGCTCTACAAAACATGTGCCCGGCCGCTGCTAGAATACTGCTCTATAGTATTCACCAACCTTAGAAAATGCGACAGAATAGCTCTCGAAAAGGTTCAGCGTACCTTCACAAAACGCCTCCTGGGGCACTCAAGTCTAAGCTACCGTGATCGGTGCAACACACTTAAGCTCGACCCGTTATGGTTGCGCCGGTTGAAAACCAACCTCCCTTTCCTATACTCGCTCATTAACAATATCAGTGGGAGCCAACTAACCCCTGTCTCAGACTCAAATATCACTTCCTACCCCCACATGATAGACCCCACCCCATTATCCTACCAGGAACGCGCAGCAGCATTCGCTCCAACTTCTACCTCTACAGATACGCACATGTATGGAATAGGTTACCTCTCACAATAAGGGCATCTATGAACATAAACCAGTTCTGCTTCTCTATTTACGAATACCTCTCGGTCACACAAGTTTCCAAACTACCATATCAACTGCCATGAAGAAGAGTTTTTGAAACTGGACCAGACCACTTATAATCGCCTCTTCTTACCTTCCAACACTATCCTCTTCCCGACTCCTCATCTCTCTCCTAGCGCGCCGTTATGTGTCGTTCGTCCTGCGCGCACCAACTCCTTTTGACAACAGCTGGTCATTGTTGGCTCCATGTAGTTTGTAAGGAGCCACTCCTTGACTTTCCAGCCTTCATTTTCCTCTGACGTCTGTCTCTCTAAGCTTCACCCGCATGTTGGTTTCTTCATCGAAACTGTAGGTATCCAGTGGTGGACAAACGTCTTAATGACATGGCTACACCAGCCACTGATACATTCTTTTATAGAGCCACTATCTCTGCTTGGCAACAGCTAGTCGCCATAGCTTCCATTTAACTTTGCGGATATCCGGAGCTCGCTCCCTTCTTACAATGTTCATTCTCTTGGATTGTTCGCTTCACAGCTCAGCTGGTTGGTTGACCTATTATGTGCCAACGTAGGATCCACTAGTAACTGAAGACCTAATCCGAACTCTATTGCTAGCCATTCATCTTTCTCCTAGCACGCCATTATCTGTCGTTCATCTTACTCGCGTCAACTCTTCTTGGCTGCAGCTGGTCATTGTTGGCTCCATGTAACTTGTAAGGAGCCACTCCCTGACTCTCCAACCTTCATTTTCTTCTGCCGTCTGTCTCTCTAAGCTTCGCCCGCATGTTGATTTCTTCATCGAAAATGTAGGTATCCAATAGTAGTCATACGTCTGAATGATATGGCTACACTAGCCACTGATACATTCTTTTCTCGAGCCACAATATCTGCTTAGCAGCAGCTAGTCGCCATAGCTTCCATTTAACTTTGCGGATATCCGGAGCTCACTCCCTTCTTACAATGTTCATTCTCTCGGATTGTTTGCGTCACAGCTCAGCTGGTCTGTTGACCTGTCACTTACCTTCACTGGCCTGTTGATACACGCAGCGACCCTATAGGCATACACTAGTGACCAAGCGTCTGTTTGGAATGGCTACATCTGGCCACTGAATCTCTCCTAGCGCCACTATCTGTCGGTCGTCGTAAATTCGGCAGCTCTGTTCAGAAGTAACTAATGACCATTGGC
Source organism: Dicrocoelium dendriticum (assembly GCA_944474145.2). Taxonomy (NCBI): domain Eukaryota; kingdom Metazoa; phylum Platyhelminthes; class Trematoda; order Plagiorchiida; family Dicrocoeliidae; genus Dicrocoelium; species Dicrocoelium dendriticum. The sequence continues at coordinate 32,979,645 of OX104059.1, read as the reverse complement.
CCCATGCATATGCGATGATCCAGTGCTTCTTAGGAGCCACTCCGTATCTCAATAACCTTTATTCCTTTAGAATATCTGCATCCAACCCTTCCGCTGCCCTGCCACCAATTGATCTTTAGGACTCTCTCGCGGCAACCTATTTATTTTCGCTTATTATTCCCTCCCTCTCGGATTACGCTAACTACGTTCTGTTCATGCACCTGACAATCACTACCAATATTCTAACTCTCTTTGCTCTATCCCCACGCAATTATTGGCTCATACTAAACGGATACTTCGTACTTTACTTACTGGTACAACACTCTTGTCTCTACGCAGGCGTTAGCAATCCACCCATCCGGCTAATGATTCTATAGGATATTCAAAAGACATTTTCAGCATAATTATTGTTGCACAGTGTACATGCTTTTGTCTCAAGCCCAAATGTTGTAAAACAAGACATTAACAATATTCAACTCCATGCCTGTTCTTGCGGTCTTCCCTCGGTTGTCCCTCACTTTCCCTTTTCTCTGAGGTCCGGAACTTCTTGGAGATCTGGGATTGGACTGAGGAACAGTTTTGGCCCAAGACGGACGTAACAACCCACGGGGACTAACCTGGAGCATGGTAGAACTCCGAAAGGACCGAACTACAATCACCATAACCCTTGTCCAGTATGAAGAACTGGACATATCCTCATACTCCCATACACTATACATCTGAAAAATCTGGACAGCGAAAAAGTTGAACTTTTGCTCGCCTGGACAAAAAACAAGAAGAATAATCGCGATGTCCTTCTCCTCCACCGGCCTCAAAAGTCATGGCGACCCCGATCAAATTACCTGTCCAACTAACAGAGGAAATTAGAAGCCATTACTCTGCGAAAAACCGAAGGTAAAACCAGTCGTCAAGCGGCTTTGCCAGTTCAACATTAATGTTCAAAATGCTTTACGGCAGTGTTGCAGGACGTGGTGGGTTTTCGCCTGGCAAGCATTCTCCCTGTAAAAAGCCACAAATGTCTGTTTAACAACACTGCGACGTGGCGGATGTGACTCGCCACTGAATAAAGTCACTGCCCACAACTACATACTGGCAAGTAGACTAGACTCACAAATCAACGCTTCCCGACACCGTTACAACTACACACGATTGAACCCAATGTATCGTCGTGATGCACATCTGTTTTTAAACCTTGATCATGCCTGCGTTGGTGTATCTCTATGAAACTGAGAATAAACTAGTTATTCATTTATTTATTCGGAAGTTTGACTCAAGGACTGCACTGTGAGCCTTTTGTTCGATAGCCTGCTTCACAAGGCAGTGGGGATCAGGTTCAGATCGGAGATGCGATTGCAGAGACAGATTGGGATTTGCTTGAGGTCCGACACACGCAGCCTTTGGAGATCTGGAACAATCCATATGTTTTGCGACGGCAGAAGGAGAGGCACTTGCGTCCACGGCGAGACGCAGGTGGGTTTTGGCGGATTTGCATCAATTTGTCGAGGTACTGCCTGGCTTAATACGAGCAGTAGCAAATTAGTGAGCACCCGGAGGTGCCCTCCCGCCGTCAGGGAAAATGCGTGGTGTTCATGTTCTACGGCAATCGAGCGGTGAGTCTATAACCCGTGGCCCTGTCGTCTTTCATGACTATGTTTTACGGGAAGAAGGCCGTCAACCACTTTTAACCTACGAAGAGGATGCAGTAGGATACTAGCAAGGCGCTTAAGCTGACAGAACGACAAGAGTCCTCAGCCAAAGCCTTCGATTAAACGTACACCCAAAAGGCAGCGTGACCAGCACATGGTCAGTACATTGACGTGTGCGGATTCGTGTCCAGGATCTTAGCGGGGAGACGAGCGTAATCCTACTCTTACTCACCGGTCGCCACAAGGCGTCCAGGACAGCATCCCACGGCACAATGGTAGCTGCTCTATCCACTTGGGTAGTAAAGGACGGAAACCTTCTGCCGCAATACTTTATTGATTCGCAGACAAAGGAAAGTCTTAATCAATTGCTTGCCACGCACCTAGTTAATATGACAGGATCTTGCTGCTCTTATTTAAAGGCGACGATCGTTGTAGTAGTGGCTTCCCTCAGCAGCGTGTAACAACATTGCAATTATTCGTAACCGGTGGACCAGATTATAGTCCTCCTTGCTCATAATATCCCAATGGATGAATGCAGACAGGATATTTGAATTTGTCAGCCAGTGGGTTGACAATGCAAAGATGCGCATTGTCAGCTCAATTTGACTAATGTGGGTTTAAACCAGTTAGCACCACGAACGCCGCTGCAGTAAACGGTGTATTCAACATCGTGTTATTATTTTGGCAGTTAAAGTTAGGGTGTAGGTAGCACATTGGCTGTAGGACGCACGTTGAAAAAGTCGCATAGATACACTGCTGCAATAGCCACAGCCTCTATGGCTTGAATAGAGTCGTCGGCTAATAACGGACCAATACCCTGACTTAAAGACGGCTTTGACTGCACATAAGCATACTACATCCGGTTTAGCCTTTACACTATGAGCCGAGGTTCAGAGCATGTTAGCATTTCCGCGTCTTTTTGAAACGCAAGAATGCTAGCAAAAGTCAAATTTTCTGCTTATTGGCATTCAAGTACTGTTCTCACATGAATTTTAGGAACAATTCTCAAAAAGTGAAAGCTGGACCGTCGAATATGTACTCAGCGCTCGATGGAATTTTGACGGTGTTGCTACGCTAGAAGTTCACCTTCATTTGGAAACAGAACGGTAGAATAATCTTGTGAATGTTGCTGCTTTTGCGTATGGTTGGATCAGAGAATGATAAGCCAGCTTGAGCTGTAGAGAAGCCTAAAACAGAGACCTAATCACACCCTGTCCAAGCAATTGCGGCCCAAATTTTCCTGCTTAGCAGTCCTTGCCAGGCAGGTTTATATGAAGTAACCGAGTGAAGAGTAAGCCAAGAAAACAAGAGGAGAAATGGCAGTTAAATAAGGATAATAACAAGAGGTATGAAGCAATTTAAAAAGCGAACGAGAAAGTGAAGATGCATGTCGGTTAGGAGAAGGGGAAGGTTTTGTAATGCTACCCAAGAGAATCTAATTGGCGCTCGAAACCCTCTAACGTAGACTCCCTAATGACGTGCTCCGGAAGCGTGTGCCAACGTTCACTAACCAAGCACGCCGTGGGAGATTCCTTCCATACCCGGTCAGAACGTAGTTTATGTAACTTCATCAGGTGACCCCAGGGAAAAGGCAGCTTGGCGGAACCAAATAGACAGGACAAGTCTGGAATGACCTTACCCGTTTGGCTGCGGTAAGTGAGGATCAAGTCTCCTCTAATTCCCCGGTAGTGCCTTGAGTAATACCCAAGCTAAGCAAACTTTCGGCACACTTTTCTCCCCGCAATCCCTGCAATAACCTTGTACCAACTCGCAAAACTCTCTCCAGTTCCCTTATGTCGCTTACAAAACAAGCTGGACAAGCCTGGATACAGTATTTTAAGTGGGGTCGCACAAAAGCTGAGAACAGCTTCATGACAAGGTTAGCCGCCAGGACACCAAAGCAGCGGCGAATAAACCACATCATACGGAACCCTTTACAAGCAGCCTTCATTCAATTGTCCCCAGAGTGAAACACTGAGGCGTGTCTGCTACCTAGAACAATCTGCTAAATGACAACAGGGATCACACTTTCGCCATACACATAGTGCCTGTGTGACTAACATCTGCAATGCGGGGGACAGAACAAGTTGTCTGATGTTTAGGCAACAACCACGATGTTGCTCAATTTCAGAGCCTATCCAAGGCACTCTGAATCGCCTCAGAGCCCCCAGGGTTATCCACAATATTCCTGAGCTTGAGGTCATAAGTAAACAATAGCGTCGGTACTTCGAGCTTTTGGGGTGGGTCATTGAAATAAATTGCAAAATGCAGCGACCATAGAACCGAGTCCTTCGAAACGCCGCTATGAATAGCTTGTCTAAACAAAAGGCTACGTCGTACTCGCAGACCCTGTCGTCTCCACTTTAGGAAAGCAATCCAAGACACACGGCGGGGGCTCCAAACTCCCGAAAATCTACTTCTCACCGCTGTGTCAAACACTGCTCGTGGAACTCGATGGCCTAGTGATCATGGCGATAGCCGCCAAGCACTATGCCCCGAGTTCCACTCCTAGCTCAGCTATCTCTACCTGATGAGGCTAAACAAAGACGAAAATGTCGGTCGTGGAGTGCAGGGATAGGAGAGAGCCACACCAAAACCCTCCACTTCGGTGACGGTCCCAGTTACCGTATTGGCAGAGGCTGACTTCCAAGTAAACCGCCGCCCCTAGTAAGGTAGCGCGTCGCAATCCAAGACACACGGCGGGTGCTTCAAAAAACCCAAAAAAGCAGAGACTCATTTAAGGCCAGCCCCAGATATTCCATACAATCTCCCTTTCAATGCTAGTCGTTGCTGTGGGGCAGGATCAAAGGCTTTCGTGAAGTCAAGGCAATGCACTTCGATGACGTGACAATTCCCTACTGCCTCAGACCAGCTTTCACGGGCTACAAGTAAACTGGTCCGACACGAAAAGCCCTTACGGAATCCGTGCTAGGCCGCGATGTGAAGGTTTAAATTAATCGGGTAGTTCCCACCAAATCCCTGACCAATTTTTCAAGCAACTTAACTACTACCCTCGTCAAGCTGACAGATGGTTATTTCGCTGGCAGAGGTCCGTCACCGCTCTTAAAAATTGGACAGTTGGTTACCTTCTTCCACTCCGAAGGTAAGGCCCAGCTGTCGAGCGATATTGTAAACACGCATGCCAGCGGGCCACTTAGCTCAGCGACCAAATCATGCAGCAGCTCCGGATGAATTGAAACAAGGTCAGAAGCTTTAGAGGGAGTTAGGATATTGCAACAGCCTGAAGGCTTGTGTCTCTGTTATGCTAATTCCCGTTACGCAAGAATCCTCCGGGTTTTTTGTGACTAGCTAAACCTAAGGTAGAGGCCACAAGTGAAAGGACACCAGTACTCGGTATACAAGCCTTATCATATTCTGTTTGCTCACGGGTCCCGTCCGCTCGTACTAAAGCCGGTATAGACGAGTTTGTACCGCTGCGTCTCTTTGAGTAAGCAAAGAACTTCTTTGGATCCATTACTGCTGCGTTAGTCAACTCCTCTTCGTACTGACGAGGAAGCATTCTAAGCTGTCGCTTACATTTAGTTCTAACTGCTTAATAGCTTCCGTACATGTTGGTTGAGGAAGCCGCTTGGTAAGCACGGTAGCAATTAGAGCGCTTCCTGAGCAGGTATATACCTGTATGATCGATGCAAGAAGGCTGCATCCGTGTTACCCATTGCTTAATGAATGGGACGCGGGTAGCAGAGATCTCGGTGACGTATGATTTAAATATCTCCCAGGCTGTCTCAACCATGTTAGCCACGGTTATCGTGCAAAGCAGAATTGGAGCTTTGTCACACATTACGTTAAAGTCTGCCTGCCAAATATTTAAAACTCCCTCAGCGGTAGCTTGATGACACTTAGTTAGGGCATATCGAAAGGCTATGCAGACAGGAGCTCTGGCTCTTAGAGGACAGTCGTATATAATTTCACTTATGACATCAAGTGACTTCGCAAAAATACGATCCAAGGTAGACGCAAGTTGTTTGCTTATATATCTAGTCGGGAGTTCCACAAACTGAAGCAAAAGAAGTAGCCACGTTAACTCCTGGAGATCCGAAGCAAAAGTGTCTACCGCCGAACCGCGAGAAAGATCAGCCCAGCAGACTTCAGGGATGTAGAAGTCACCCAGCATTAGACGCCGGAAAACTAATAACTTTAATAACCTCCCTGGAGAAAATTACCGGAATTCGCTTTGCCACCACAACTGTAAACTGAGCAGAGGAAGTGCACACAATAATCGGTATGGCTATAACAGTTTGATCCGGCGACTGGAAAACCCAAGTTCTCAACACATCAAGTTTACGACTCACACAAAAGGCGATGCTCCCGTTTTGGCAACCAACGGAACGACCAATTCCAACCCTTGCCTAGCCAGATTAGGCTACGTTACCGTTTGTGATTCCCGGGTACAACTACCTTTCAGTGAAAGCAAGTATATCTGGACGAGATTTGTCTACAAGTAGACACACCTCGTGTACCTCGTTTCGTAGGCTATGCACGTTACTAAGCACTACCCCAAGGAACTCAGCACGACCAGCCCTTGGTCGTACGCTACCAGGAGAAGTTCTGGTAGGGCAGTATTTAACATCTAGCTGCCCACTTGAAAATCCACAAGACAAAGGCCTTGCTCACCAGCCGCCCGCCTGCTCTAGTGGCAATTGAGGGCTTCATTTAACTCTAGTCGGGCTGTCAGTGGGAGGCTCAAAGGAACGCTGATATTTCTACACTTGAGTTTGAATGTAAAGCGCGTAAACGCTTTGCGTTCCTCCGGAGTTGAGAGCATTACACTAATTAGTTGTGGTCGCGGATTTGGCATATCGACAGGGACGTTTTCCAGTCTGGGTAGCTTACTGATAATGACACCGGGGAAACCAGGTGGAAGCATCTTGTTGACGCATAACTTCCATCACTGGAGGTCATCCAGCATGCTTTTCTTGGGAAGGGCTGGAGAGGATTCAGCAACGTTACGAAAGCTAACGCTAATATTAGTAAAAGAAGCACCTCGACAAGGCGTATTCACTTCACGAGTCTTCGGCTCGACCCAAATTTCGACCGGTTTGGCAGGTGACACGGCGCGTTTCTTCGTCAAGGAAGCTGGCAAAATTGATGTTGTGGCTTTGTGTTTTACCTTCAACTACCTCACCGGCCTGGTCTTTCCAGACTTTGCAGGTGTGATTGAAATCGGCGCGGCATGTTTCTTCGCCAAGGGAACTAGGGTGCTTTTACTTGAAACTTTGTGATCCACCTCCAATACCTTTATGCGTTCTGTGCCTCTGGACTTTGATTGAGCCATAGGGAATTTCTTGGCCATCTTCCACTTGCTTTTATGGGACACAAAAACGTAAGAGCGGTCTTGCCTTGGACGACCTCAAGAACGACGTACGAGGCCGCTGTTGGGGCATTCTGGACCGCTGGGGCACACGACACGGCGGTCGTCACCTCAGTAGGACTTTTCGCGACAGCAAATGAGATTAGTGGCGCGGCTTTCTTCAACGAGCTGATTTCGAAAAAGACACCTATTTTCTTTATCAGTAACTCTACTTTGCGATCAAGTGACTTAAGGAAAGGCTAAACCTGCTGGTTACCCAGCCCGACGTTGCTCGATGTCTCCCCAAGAACCTCAAGAAGCGTAGATCAAACGCTACGGCATACAGGGCTCGTGAACAGCATGCTTTCGCTAGCCGAAAGCATTGCGTATCGCTCAAGACGCAACTCGGTACAGGTCTCAGGGTACCACCAGTTGCATCTATAGCACTACATGCCACTAGACTCGTCCGTCACGGGCTTTGAGCAGCTCTCGCTGCTGCAGCCAACTTTAGGTTCGCTGATCATAGCAGCCGAAGGTACACTAGCGCCGGTATTCAGTGAAGCTTACAGGATGAGTTCAGAGTATGAACCACGTATCAAAACGTAATGCGACAAGCTGTTACAAGCAGGGCAGTCAACCGAGACAATTAGGGATTAAAACATTATGCAGAACGGTTTACAATCCAAAAACATACCGGAAAAATAACCATTGGCTGAATACAAAAATGTTGAACCACGTTTGGTAAGTACCCGAGAAAGGGTACGACGTAATACGGGGAAAACGATGCTCCACACTTATTTGGGTCAAGCGAAATAAGACAAAATCCAAATTTTTGGCAGGACACTTGTAAACACTGTTCCGAAGCTGTGGTTTGAATGTAGAACCTCAACAAGGCAGCAAGCTCAAAACTTTCAATTTAATACGCAGCAGCACTCATGTGGTACAGGTCCATGTTATAGCAGAAGCACGGTCGGTTTTGCAGCTATATGATAAGGGACGTGGTGAGGACTAGAATAGCGCAGTGGTCGCTTGCCGGCTTACTATATGGGCGGCCTGTTTTCGAATGATAAGTGCACCGCCCTTTGTGCTTGCTCCGGCAGTACATAGGCTTGACTCCTTACGATGTCAAAATATTTCCTTAGTGCTTGCGCAATACTCTAACATCGTCTTGCGCTTGAATATCCACAGGAAGGCACCGCCGCATTCTAAAAGCATTCTTGCAGGTTGTCCTAAGTTAGGATGGAAACAAAGTTTACAAATCTCGCAGCTTATCGAGTTTAGTTTATTGGGTTGTAGAAAACAGGGGCGAAATGCCTTGTCAGCCACATCGATTCCGTAACATACTGGTTTGATGCGTATGGTTGCGTCACGGCATTCCTCGAGGGTTCCTAGCAATTGCAGTGCCAGCCACAAGATTCCAGCATTCTCAGCGAACCTTTGTTTAGCAGCCGCATGAAACTTTCCTCGGCTGGCCCACCCGCAATGTCCCCCGGGTTGCAGTTTCACTCATTTACCATCCCAGTGGATTGGGTGACATCCATGCGAACCCTGGTTCTTTTTTGCTTTACTAGTTTCCATGTGCGCCCTTGTGTGGAACAGTCAGTGTTGGGCCTGAAGAACTGTTGTAACTCAATTTCAATTTCCATTCGGAGGATGCGCCTAGTGTAGATGAGGTCACCGAGCGACGGCAGAGCTCGAGGGAGAATAGATTTAGCTGCTGGAGTCAAATGGGGTAGGAGAGATCACGATGCCCCAGAACAGCTTCCGATGCACCTCTCTGAAGCTTTTAGAGCAGAGGGCATCCAATCATTGAAAGCGAATGGATAGCTGGTAGGCCATCGGGGCGGCTGATGCTATCCCCACAACTTTGAACATGTAAATAAACAAATGCAATTTAGTACCTATTACTTCCGAGCTTGTCAGTAGTGTGAAATTTAACCGTGGCTGTTACATGAATTGACCATTCTGATGGTGCCTGTGGCGCTGAATCGGGTGAGGGTTACAGTTTCCTGTTCCTAGGGAATGAAAGGATCACTGAGTATTGGAGAATGCCGACGCGGCTGCTTCGAAGGCTCCTCCTGTGCTACCTTGGCTAGTGTACACTAAGGACTTTCTGAATTCGAAAAAGTATACTAAAGGTTTATGCTATCGACATGGCATTATCACCAACAATGTCTATTCATTTTTCCATTATTGGACACCAAGTCCCCCTACAATATCCCTTACACCATCAGCACTGAAGATACCTATTTCTTCGTCAGGCAGTTGCGATCTTCTAATTAACCAGTGCAAACGAATTGCGTTGCACAACCGAACGCCTTTGCATCGTTTGCATCCATGCTCACTTACGTTTTTCTCCATTGATTAGTCTTTTGCTTTTGTGTGCAAGGTCGTAGTGGCCTTGCTGAAGCGTTTCTTTATGCAGTGCGCTTCCGCCCTCATCTACTAGCAATACGGAAGCAATTTAGCACCCAGCATGGAGTAGCGTTTTAGCTTAGTAGCTTCTGAAGCCCACATGGCTTTATCAACACCACACAAACTGACACTGACAAGTTAATCCGAGCGACGTTGCACACACTTTCAGAATATTTTGGACATGTACACTTAAATGACATTTCGCTGATTCTATCTTACCTCTCCGATCTATTTGTTTCACTTTTACACACTTTTGGCCCCAGACTTTCGTCACATTATTAACGATTTCCCCCCTAACCAGTGCATCAGTCAATACGTTAACCAAAATATATTGTATGCGAACAGCGCATTTCATGCAAAGCAACCTCAATGTTGCGAAACAGTAGCTTGTAAAGTCTGATCATGCCAGATGTGGTGTGTCTCGAAGTATTCGAGACAAGTTATTTATTTACTTTAATGCCTATTCTTGTGGCCAACATCGGATATCCAGTCCCACTAACCGCATCGCAATACGTTTTCATGCATAGCTGCTACCTTCTACTTAATCAAGCCCACTGAATAGCATTATGCGACTCAGTGCCCTTGCAACCGTTTGCGTTAATGTTTAATCGTGTTTTCCTTCATGAATTCGTCTCGCATTTCTGTTAAGGGCCGTAAAGGATTAGCTCAGGATTTCCTTTACTAAGCGCATGTAACAACCGTCTGCCTGCAATTTGGGGACCCCTGAGCACTAAGCGCGACGCAGCGCCTCAGCTGCTGTTTTCTGGTATCTATGTAACTTTTTGACCACGAAAAGGCGCTTCATTTCGTTATCATCGAGCACCCAGTTCCACATAGATCCCGTGTCCTTAGCCAGCTATATCTGGCGTGGCAAAGCGATTCTTCACCAGAAACAATTATACAAAATTAGTACATTTAATGTGCACGGATATTACCACATATCAAAACATTACCTAAGGCTGGCTTTGTCGACAAAGTTGTCTCTAAATTTTTTCGCGCACCATCCTCATCTCCGTTCGCTACCATGACTAAGGGACATTTGTCGATATGTAAAATCTCATACCAACATCATTCCTACTTTTTAATAATACCCCTGAACCATGGTTATAATAATGTATCTATTTTACCCACTTGCTCATACCTTCACAGGCGTGCCTCTCTCCATCGAAAATAAACCATTTATTTATTTATCCTCCAACCTGTGGGATATATCGATTGATCGCATTGGTACCCGTAGTGACCACACCGCACTGGATAGCTGTAGCAAAACTTGGAAGCAGGAACTTTTGCCGGAAGAACGCGGTGTCACGTGCCACAGATGCTACATATCCTCAAAACGGGCGGAACCTGAATGGTGACCCGCTAGTTAACTGCACAGCATTACGAGAACTCCGAGTACGTTACGTATCCTCACGTAATATTAAAGAACAAGTAAGCTATGGAACTGCAAGTGCTAATTAATTAATCGGACGCATCTGTAGAACGACGTCCTTGGCAGCTTTTAGAGTCACAATTTACAAGCTCCGTGCAAGCCTTATTTTGTCATACGGCTCATAGTGCTATGCATTGCCAAGAAATTAGACAGATGTGCAGTGGAATAGGAGCAGCGTCCTTTTACAAAACAGTTATCGCCCCTCCAAACTATATTGCCGTAAAATTTGCAAACAGTCTCAGCGGAATTATTTATGGGTACGCCGCAGAATGATAATTTTGTTTTATTGTTTCAAATCCCAAACTCGCTATAGCTGATAACCATGAACTTCAAGAAATTCATAGACTAACAATCCGCGAATATAAAATATATCAAGCGCGTCCAAACCTGACGTGTCTTTGTTCCTCGATGACATCAGGTGCAGCTACGCGGCGTGAGCTCTACTTGTTGCTTCGAACCAGCAGGTGGTAATCACTCAAACGATCATTGATCATCGCTATTCCCTGCTCATTAAACCATACTGCTTCATTCCAACAAGTACCAACTGAAATATACAATTAACTTTTTTCTACTCAAGTATGTGCTTGCATGAAACCGGCTACCATTGACAATATGATTCTCGGAGCCCGTCACGCTACTTCGCAAAGTAACACCACAGTAGACCAGCCGTGCGAACAGGAGCCTGACCCATTTTAGTCAGACGACATTTGGCAAAACACGGTAGATTCTGTGTTTAATCCAAAGCAAGCTAGGAATACTAAAGAGCCTGTACGGCGCAACCTCACAGCATTCCATTTCCACTACCCGCTCAAAAGACATCGTGCTACTGCTTCCACATGCTAGCAAATTAGCAGCACTTAAAAACCTTGTGCGACGCAGGGTATTAACGTTTCGTTAATTGTCCCACGTTATTGCTTCCCGTTTAAGGCACCCCGGTACTCTGCCTCACACCTGTATGCACCATTCCCACCAGCCTCCCAACAATTATCGTGCTCCTGCTCCCTCTCGCTAGCAGCCCAACACCCTTGCACACCTTGCATGACACAGCGCATTGGTGGTTATTTTAACAATAGACACAGATCAATTCAAGGTCAAGCGCACCCGGGTTATTACGCACCGCAACGTTGTTTAAACTTATGCTGCCGGTTCAAATACCTAGGCCAAACGATCCACTGCTTCCTATCCCGAAACTTGCGTGTATTTTAAACCAGCTGGGAAGGCGCTGCTGCAGGTTCCTCCCAGCATCAAACACGTCAACGTGCCACTACGTATTGCAATGACTTCGCACTCACTTCCTACAATTTCTGAAGATGGCCAAGTAGCTAACAATCGCTTTGCTGTCGCATACGTTAAGCTAGTAAAAGCTAATGCTTATTCCTCAATGAGGATTATAAATGCTACGTCTATAAGCAATAACACGCACATACAGCTTTCACCGTCCTTCCTCACTTACACGGACTTAATATTTGTTATGGAAACATAGTTTTCTCTTTATGCTAATGTGCACGTATACTCACCTCCTGACTATCAGCTTTGCACGCAATCCGATGTGCAATAACGAGGGGTGTGAGCTGACATTTATATTAAAATACTAACCGAGGAAGATTGTCCGTAGTCATGGAATCAGTATGGAGAATGGCTGATATCCTGGGATCGGCGGAGCATTTCTGTATGCATACAGTCCACCCGATACCTCAGCTAATTGTGACAACAACCGTATGGATGCTAGTGAGCTGTCGTCAAATGTTTCGTACGCATACAAACCGGTTGCAGCAGCTTTCAGATTGCCTCAGTTAAAGTGAATCCCACCTGCTGCAACAACTACGTATGAAATTTTCTTAGTACGTTTCAATTTGGGAGGCTGGACGCTACATGTAACGGCTTCAACCAATTGGTAGTATATCCTTGCCTCAATGTTTACTCTGGACATTTCATCAACCTGAATGTCAGTTGGCATGAGTCCTAGGGTAGTGATATTCGATTATTGCATTGCTCAGTTTATTTCAAGCCACCTACTGCATTTTCCGCAACAACAGCCTCAGTCGTCGTCTGCCACCCGATTCCCCTCGATAACTGGACAAACTTTGCCGTGCTCGTAAACTTAGGAAATTGGAATGAGTTCTTTATGTCTGATGCTTTGTAGGACTCGGCTGCATTGTTCTATAAGGGAATAATTTTCGGTCTCGACCCGCTAGCTCTACGTCACGTGTAGACGATCGCCGCAGAAGTAACCAACACTTACCCGACTTATTCGCGCCCTAATGCCCTCTATTCACACAGCACTATCACTACGGCGCCAGCTTCATCCTTGAAAGCAATTAAGGGACAACTACCATATCCACATCACTCCGCGTCTTTGTTACCCCACACCCTCTGCATCATGTCACAGATTGCCAATCCGGCTAGAGCTGCGTGAAGCTCTCCCATTTGTTCTAAACTCCTTTTTATTGGACTAGCGGAGACAAGTCCAGCAAGTCACAATCGACAAGCGCACATCCCTCCCTCGCCCCCGTTGCTGTCTCTTGCACCTGTTGGGTTATCCTCCTACCAGTAGCACCGGCAAATGCGGCTACATTTCCTGTTATAAAACCTGAGAACTACAAATGATAGTGCAGTAGAAGCGCATCTACCACTGTCTTGTAACGACATTGCTGTAGAATCTGGAGATAGGATGACGGGACGCTGCCAATACGACACGCACACTGCATGCAATTTGGTTTGCTGATGTTATTATTGCGACGAATTATGGTGCCTCATATTCATGGTTCATGTATGTGTGTACGATAGTTTTGATGCTCCTGCGTATAAAATACGTGCACATGTGATGAATGCGGCAGTGAACGCACACACTGAAAATAAGCTGCGCTGATTCCATTGACAGGAGAAGCACCAGCAGGATGTTTTTCCAACGGGCAGCTTGCAATGTACGATGAAATATTTAAGCTGTATGCGCCTTTATCCCTGCACTGAACTGTGGTGTGAGCCCAGATAAGCGCAACCTACAAAACACTGTTAAATCCACTACATAGGGCTTGTGTGATGCATACTATGCGGTTAGTACATACGTTGACCCACGGCCCGTGAAATGGTACCAGAGAAGATATCCGGATATCAAAGTAATAAGGTCAGATGGATGTGAAGCCATGGCCCTCACTTATAAAACGGAGTATCCACGCCAAGTAAACGCACAAACCATGGAGAAGTCCATTTGTAAGTCGCTCAGACATATAAAGCTGAACAACCTGATTGCATCGGTACCCAGTTAACAAATGAGCGAAATTTCAGAGTATTGTACAATGTGCCAGACAGTGGTACAGTTTAACCATACACTGTAAAGCACTACGTGTTACCACGTTTGTGTGGGTATTTTGACCACGGAACATTTTGATAGTGCGTGATTTCACATGCCTGTACGCTCAAGTAGGAAAATTATTCACTGCTGAACTGCACCTCGGCGGCCAACATGGCGTGGGCTCCCGTAATGATACCGGCAAGCGTTTACTTCATTGGTGTATAGATACTCGCCTATTTCTTGCGAGAACTCATTACCAACATAGCGCCCGCTAGAGGGTGACTCAGCGCTCACCGGCCTCGAACCAGCTATGGACCAAGTCGATCACCTTGCAATAATTCCCCGAGTGAGAGGCCGCGTCCAGAAATATTGCTGGGGTTGGAGCAGATTTGTAGACACCGACCATGCACTTGTATGTACTGACTTATGGATAGGCTTTAGCGGCCGCCCACGACGACGTTGTTACCGCGTCGACCGAACCAACTGGCAAAGCCAGCTGTTCCGCTTGCCTTTCAACTTATGCTGCCATATTAGTTGAATAAGTGCTCACTAGATGCAATTGAAGCTTACTAGCCTCATATTTACCAGCTCGTAGTGGCAGCAGGTAACTCTTAACGTGGTAAGTCTAATCGCCAACCTGAAAGTTGGGTCGCTTTGCAGTCTCTGGAACTTATCGATGCTAACCGGCTTATTCGATTTGGAAGCGAACACAGTGAACTCGCCAAAAGCAACTGGTAAATTTCTATGCTAGCCTGAAGAGAGACCGCGAATCCTGGTGGTCTAGTCATGCTTCAGATATGGAAATCGTCACTGCCCTTGGTAACCATCGTAATTATTCCGGCTGATGCGAGAAATTGGCAGCAGGTAACATGATGTTAGTAAAATTAAACGTAACGAGAGTAGACAGCCCATAACATAACTTGTCAAAACGATTGGTGCGTTGGGCTGAGCACGGATGAACTCAATTTAATCCGTGAAAATTGTTAGATCTTACACCGGCTACTGATCGCCCCGCTCCTTCTGCTGTCTTTTTGGATCAACCCTCTCGCTCCGAAGTCGAGCGTCAGATCGGACTGTTGAAGTTATATAAAGCCGCGTGACCAGCTGCTCTTTATCCATCCCTCTTCAAATTCGGGTGATCTACTTTTGTGGCTGATTTATACGAGTTACTACGGAGACTGTGGGAGCAGGAAACTGTTCCAACTGCTCGGAGCCGCTCTGTCATAGTCCCGAGGTTCAAGAAAGGCCCGTGATCAGAATGCAGCAACTATAGAGGAATCAGTCTGATCGCCATCGCCTCCAAATTGCTTGCCTGTGTTATCATTCACAGACTGGCTGGCAGTCGTGAAAGTCAGATTCCTAAACCGTATGCTAGGTTTCGTCGAGGTCGTGGCTACATTGACCACATCTTTATCATGAGTCAGTTGTTGCAGCACAGTCACATATATTGGCGCCTCAGAGTTGTCGTGTTCCTCCATACCAAAGGTGCATTCGATTCGGTGGATAGACGTGCACTGTGGGACTGTCTACTCAGGGAAGGCGTACCAAAGAAATATGTAAATATTATCCACACATTGTACGCGCGTAGCTCGGACAGATGAGGGATTACGGCAAGTTGTCATCGCCCTTTAATATTTCCAGCGGGGTGAGACAAGGTTGCCCGCTGTCGCCTTTCCTCCGGAAATTTGCTACTGACGAAGTCATGGAAAGCGCGTTCACAGGACACGAGTTAGGAAGTGTGGATCTGCTCCCAGGCGAACGACTAGTTGACTTAGTATATGCTGGTGATATTGCCCCAATCTGCAACAGCTCACAAATGTGCCAAGCAGCACTGGACAGGTTGGCTCTGGCTGTCCGTCGCTTCGAAGTTTACTTCGCAACCTCGAAGTGCAAAGCGTTCCTCCAAGGTTGGGCTGGACCGCCTCCTACACTGACCCTAGTTGGAGAGCAGCTAGAAGTCGTTCAAACATTCAACCACCTGGGAAATTGTTGCAGCGTCAGTGAGATTGAAGATGAGACCCCGAATCGTATTGCAAAGCTCGAGGCGCTTTTGCTAGTATTTGCTACTTATAGCGCCGGCGCGACATCACACAAGCTCTGAGGGTAGAGTGTACAATGCAGCGGTACGTCCGACCATAATTTATGGCAAGTAAACCTGTTCCTTAGTTCAGCGGACATAAAGAGCTTATTTACGTTTGACCACCGGTGCCTACGCAATCTGGCTCATAGCTAGTGGGAACACCGTGAGTAATGAACGTGTTCGACGCCTTGTGTACGGCGTAGGAAAAAGAATTGTGCCGCACTGCGCCGTTAATCCAAGCACCAGGCTTAGATTGCTCGGCCACGTGTTACGCAGGCCAGCCCACTGACTCCCAGGGCGTGAGTTGTTTGGTTACCCGGGGTTGTGGATTAAAGAAGGGGTGGGATGGCCAAGCGATAGCTGGGTTGAGAGGAACGATGATCCTCGCATATAAGCTGGCTTTGGTTGAAGCGTCTCGGCTCCCTGGTTGGGTCTGAAGGACGATGTACACGTTGGGCTGGATACACTTGCTATTATGGCTAGGGGCTGACCTCGATGGCATTCGTGCTGTGAATTTCTTTTTCCTACCCCTTCACTCTTGGCCACCCCACCTACCAAGATCCCACTATTTAGCCCTGTATAATGTTTCATAGTTAATTTATTGTGTTACATAGTGGCCGGCTGGTAGCTTACCGGAACGATGCCCATCCGTTACGGTAGCTCTGCTAGCTTGCATCTACTGCATGTATGCCTTAGTTTATTGTTCCATGCATAGCGGTGCATTAGCTGTGGTGTTTCTCACCTCTATCTAACGTGTGTAATGAGGATGATGACCCTGATATCCCGGTATTTTAGTGCTACTTCATGGGACGATAGTCAACGAGTGCACTAACCGCATAGTAAACACTACACAAGTCTGATGCAACGGATATGGCCGTGTTATGTTGTTGCGTGTACCTAAGCAGACATTACTATCCGGTGTAGTGAAAAGTACGCACGCAACTATACGTTTCATCTCAAACTGTAAACTACTCGGTAGAAGAACTTGTCGCTGGTACCCTTTCTGTCAACGAACTAAGCGCAGCTGATTTACAGCGTGTGCTTCCATTACGGCCTTCTTCAATGATGCATCTATTTTACGAGCAGCAGCGCCAAAGCTGTCATACACGCATACGTTAAACATGAATATCAGGCTCCACAGTTCGTCGCACTCGCAACATCAGCAGAACAAATTGCGTGCAGGGCACAACGACTTAGGGCACCCCACCACACTGCTGTTGTTGTTACGTGGTTAGCCGAATAACTCAAACTTGGTAAAACCTCCCAGTATTGACCTCTGTCTTTTGGCTTCCATACTGCTTATTAGCTAAATAGCAAGGATTATTACAACAGGTGAATTTTCTCTGTTGTGTTCTGCACAAATGTAATAGGTTGGAACAAATACACTCACTGCCTTAATGATTTGGCGTACATATTTTCCATCCGACCTTTGGCAATAAGCATGGTAGGTAATGATTTCTCGCTGGTACGTTCTGCTACGATGTGGTCAATTGCTAACAACTACGTTGGCTGCCTTCGTTATGCGTCAACTTCGGTCCTTGGGAGCTTTCCCCATCATTGCACACACGTTCTCCAAATGAGTTCTACTCAGCCGCATATTCTGTTCCTCCAATTATCCACCTATACCAAGACACTAGCGCAACTGCTGCTCTCATTCGTAGATTCGGCTGGCTGCTGTTACAACAGCGCAACCGAGGTCTGTTTAAGCGTCTTTGCATTGTCTTTCATTACTATCGGACGTCATTTTTCAAGATTATACGAGTGTCCCTTGGCGCGGACAACAGCTTTCCTGGCAAACGGCATACTTCGGCTTACCTGGTTAATAAGGCTCGGTATTCCGTATCCTTCCATGCTTGTCATACTATCCGACTCCACTCGTAGGCAGCTGGACAATTCGCTGTTAGCGAGCTGTATTGCTAACCAGTACTACTACAGGGCCACGAGAAAAATACCTGCCTCTTTATCTCGCCTTGGTATTTTGCATCTTCCCAAGCACTTTCAGGTTGTAAGGTTGTGCGCCTGACTTCTCCTTAGCAAGCTCGAGCACAGACTATCCACCTAGCTAATCGCTGCCTACTTAGTGTACTGACAAACAGTCGCCTATTACAACGATTACTAAAATCGGTCGCCCGCATTTGACTGGCAGAGTTGCTATTTTCTGTCCTAACCTACAAAGACAGCAGCATTGCTCTTTAATCGTTGTGGTTGCAACATGTAACGATTAATTGCCAAAAGGTGGGACAATGTGGCTGCAGTTTATAAATGGGTACGGGTAAAAAGAGAGCAGTCTGTTCGGATAATGGTTACACTTGTTGTTGGCACCAACCAGCATCCAACCCATGCTAAACGCCATCAACCGTAGGCTGCCTAACGACATTCGCTACAAGGTAGTGCTAAACGTTTGCGCGCCACAGCAATTGAATACACTAGTTCGAAATGTTGCCCCTTTTAATCCGTAGGCGAACAACTTCTCAGGATGTAAAGAGGCTGTACGTGCAGTTGCAACCTGCTCACAGTGAGAAAGTGTAATAACGAATGCGACGCACTTCAACCATGGATAAGTAAACACAATGATACACGAAAGTGAACGCGGATATCAGAAGGCACTTGAAGTCGGACACAGCCGACTGTAATCGATGGGCTACAAAAAGGCGCGGACGGTTGAAGCAAAACAAGTGGTACACGTTGGCATGGGAACTCAAAAGGCGGTTGAGCGTCGAGCCGATTATGAGGAAGATTACAGCAAGGATGGATAATGGACATTTGGGCAACAATTAAGTAGTACATACAAGATAGCATTTATCTGCTTGAGTGCCACAGCGCTCCCCTTGAAGGCTAAACGTAGAAAGCCTTCTATCTCGAAATGGCTGTTGAGTCGAGGTTTGTAGGACACAATGGTGCCGAGTACAAATGAGCCAGCGTCCGTGTCCACCGAGGGATCGCCGGAAATCGGTGTCTACAGTGCGGTTTGTGTTTTATCGTTTACTGTTGGTAGCCAGGATGCATCTCTGCCAGGCCTCGAAGCGGGCTTGTCGAACTACGAAAAACTGGCTAGGCCAGAAGAAGGCCGACAGGACCTCAACTTCCGTTTCTGCCAACCGGTGAGCTTTGTTTTGGTCTTATTCACCACAGCACCACGCCCCGCGCCAAAAGGACCCTCATCTCACGGAGAAATGACTATCGTCCTACAAGGAAACGGCCGTCGTCTCAATAAAATGTGACCTTCGTCCTGCGAAGAAGTGACACGGGTCTAGCGGAGAAGCGACCAGCGTTTGCGCCAGTGTCCTCCAAAATATTGCTTGTGTGGACCAGTCGATCAAAGCAGACAGTTGCGGAATGAGTCCAGAAAAGAAACCAGAAGAACGCGCTCAGGAAATCAAAAAGCCACTGATTAATCTAGGTGTTTAGAATGTTTGGTTTTTGAATTTTTTAGTAAGGGTATTTTGTAGGATTTTGATTAGTTTGTTGCTTTTCAAAGCCTTATGCTATCAAAAGCGGGGCAAATATATCCCATATTTACAAACCTAAACGTATTTACACTGTACATAGGCGGAAAACCGAACCGACTTACGCCCAACCTGACAACGGCGGTTGGTCATAGTGGCGGCGGGCTAGACTCGGGAGCTGTCAAGACGTTTAAAGCTTGCAGGCCGGGATTGTGGTCTGGTTGACATATAATAGGATGCCGAAATTCGGTGCAGTGAGTTGTGACGTCGCAGGAAGCACGAAGCAGTGTTCCAGGACGTGGTGGGTCTTCGTCTGGCAAGCCTTTTCCCTACAAAAAGCCACAAATGTCTGTTTAACAACACGGCGACGTGGCGGATGTGACTCGCTACTCAATAACGTCACCGCCCCAAGCTCACGTTGGCAAGTTGACCGATACCACATTTACAAATTCTGTGCATATACCTGCTACCGGAAGAACACGCCTACATATTTGAGCAGTTACATGCCACTGTGCTTAAACATTTCTGCAGTTCATTCCTCATGCTTCACTCACTTGACCCGCGGTGTGTACACAACATCATCGGACTAGTTCCTCATCAACATACTCCACATTTGTGATCTGATTTCTTATCTTTACATCTCGCATTCTGTGGACATAGACTTCGTGCAACCTTTGAGCCGTATGGGCCCATACTACTGACTCCACGTGTACTACTCCCGCTCTCGGTGTTTCTAACAGTGCTATCATGTACAATATTGCATATCTGCTGACCACGCCCAAAAGACGTGCCTCGCTTTGTCGAGAATAAAATATTTATTTATTTATTTACTAGCCGAACAACCTCTTCGTGGTGTCAGCTGAGTGGTTCGGGTTACTCCCGTTCCAGCAAATTGTTGGGCGGTAGTGTTCCATGATGTGGTGGGATTTCGCCTGATAAGCGTTCTCCCTATGAAAAACCACAAGTATCCGTTTAACAGCACTGTGACGTGGCGGATGTGGCTGGCCACTAAATAAAGTCACCGCCTCTACCCTTTTCCGGTGGATAATTCACACATCACGAACGGCATCCGATTCAAGGCGTTCTATTGATTCCCCCTTTGATGGCGAACACTACAAACAAAAGCACACACCGTCACATTTACCTACGCACACGACATGTCCCCTTCCAATTACTCAGTTAAACATAGTTTTACCTCTCAACACACATAAATTCCTAAGTTATTGGTCAAAATGTACTAATTTGTGCAATTGCCGATCATACCTATCTGTAATACCATGATCACGCCCTTGATGGTGTGCCTCGCAATGACGGCTACACCAGTGGCTACACCAGCCACTGATTCATTCTTTTCCAGAGCCGCTAACACTGCTTAGCAGCAGCTAGTCGCCATAGCTTCCATCTAAATCTGCGGATACCCGGAGCTCTGTAAGAGTCGCTCCTTTCTTACAATGTTCAGTCACTTGGATTGCTTGCGTCACAGCTCAATGGTTTGTTGACCTATTATGTGCCACCGTAGGATCCACTAGTAACTGAAGGCTTAGCCCAAACTCTATTGCTGGTCACTCTTCTCTCTTTTGCCATCTGTCTCTTAAGCTTCGCCCGCATGTTGATTTCTCCATCGAAACTGTAGGTATCCAGTAATGGTCAAACGTCTTAATGACATGGCTACACCAGCCACTGATTCCTTCTTTTCTAGAGCCACTATCTCTGCTTAACGGCAGCTAGTCGCCATAGCCCCCATTTAACTTTGCGGATATCCGGAGCTCGCTCCCTTCTTACAATGTTCATTCACTTGGATTGTTTGTTTCACAGCTCAATGGTTTGTTGGCCTACTATTTACCACCGTAGGATCCACTAGTAACTGAAGGCTTAATCCGAACTCCAATGCTGGCCTTTCATCTCTCTCCTAGCGTGCCATTATCCATCGTTCATCTTACTCGCGTAAACTTTTCTTGACAACAGCTAGACATTGTTGGCTCCATGTAGCCTACAAGGAGCCACTTCTTGACTCTCCAACCTCCATTTTCTTCTGCGTATGTCTCCCTTAAACCTCGCTCGCCTGTTGACTTCTTCATTGAAACTGTAGGTATCCAATAGTGGACAGACGTCTTAAGGTTACGGCTATAACTGCCTCTGATGTATTCTTTTCTAGAGCCACTATCTCTGCTTAGCAGCAGCTAGTCGCCGTAGCTTCCATTTAACTCTGCGGATATCTGAAGCTCTGTAAGAGTCGCTCCTTTCTTACAAGGTTCATCCTCTTGGATTGCTTGCGTCACAGCTCAGGTGTTTTGTTGACCTATTATGTGCCACCGTTGGATCCACTAGTAACCACTAGTAACTCCAGTGCTGGCCATTCATCTCACTCCTAGCGCGCCGTTAGCCTACTCTGGTCAACTCTTCTTGGCAATAGCTAGGCATTGTTTGCTCCAAGTACCTTGCAAGGAGGCACTCCTTTACTCTCCAACCTTCATTTTCTTCTGCCGTATGTCTCTCTTAAACATCGCTCGCATGTTGACTTCTTCATCGAAACTGTAGGTATCCAATAGTGGACAAACGTCTTAATGCTATGGCTGCACCACCCACAGATTCATTCTTTTCCAGAGCCACTATCTGCTTAGCATCAGTTAGTCGCCATAGCCTCCATTTAACTCTGCGGGTGTCCGAAGCTCTGTAGCAGTCGCTCCTTTCTTACAATGTTCATTCTCTTGGATTGTTTGCATCACAGCTCAGATGGTTTGTCGACTTATTATGTGCCACCGTAGGATCCACTAGTAACTGAAGGCTTAGCCCAAACTCTATTGCTGGTCACCCTTCTCTCTCCTAGCGCGCCGATATTTGTCGTTCTTCCTACTCGCGTCAACTCCACTTGACAACAGCTAGCCATTGTTGGCTCCATGTAGATTACAAGGAGCCACCCACTGACCCTCCAACCTTCATTCTCTTTTGCTGTCTGTTTCTCAAAGCTGCACCCGCATGTTGGTTTCTTCATCGAAACTGTAGGTATCCAGTATTGGTCAAACTGCTTAATGACATGGCTACACCAGCCACTGATACATTCTTTTCTAGAGCCACTATCTCTGCTTAGCAACAGCTAGTCGCCATAGCTTCCATTTAAGTTTGCGGATATCCGGAGCTCCCTCCCTGCTTACAATGTTCATTCTCATGATTGTTCGCTTCACAGCTCAGCTGGTCTGTTGACTTGTCACTTACCTTCACTGGCCTGTTGATACACTCAGCGACCCCATAGGCATACACAAGTGACCAAGCGTCTGATTGGAATAGCTGCATCTGGCGACTGAGTCACTCCTAGCGCCAACATCTGTCGGTCGTCATAAATTCAGGCATTTCTCTTCAGAAGTAGCTAATGGCCATTGGCCCCATGCATATGCGACGATCCAGTGCTTGTTAGTAGCCACCCGTATCTCAATAACCTTTATTCCTTTAGAATATCTGCATCCAATCCTTCCGCTGCCCTGCCACCAATTGATCTTTAGGACTCTCTCGCAGCAACCTATTTATTTTCGCTTATTATGCCCCCCTCTCGGATTACACTAACTACGTGCTGTTCATGCACCTGACAATCACTACCAACATTCTAACTCTCTTTGCTCTATCCCCACGCAACTATCGACTCATATCAAACGGATACTCGTACTTTACCTACTGGTGCAACTCTCTTGTCCCTACGCAGGCGATAGCAATTCACCTATACGGCTAATGATTCTATAGGATATTCAAAAGACATTTCCAGCATAATTACTGTAGCACAGTGTACATGCTTTTGTCTCAAGCCCAAATGTTGTAAAACAAGACATTAACAATATTCAACTCCATGCCTGTTCTTGCGGTCTTTGCTCGGTTGTCTCTCACTTTCCCTTTTCTCTGAGGTCCGGGACATCTTGCGGATCTGGGATTGGACTGAGGAACAGTTTTGGCCCAAGACGGACGTAACAACCCACAAGGACTGACATGGAGGATGGTAAAACTCCGCAAAGACCGACCTACAATCACCATAACCCTTGTCCAGTATGGAGCACTGGACATATCATTATACTCCCATACATTATACATCTGAAAAATCTGGACAGCGGAAAAATTGAAACTTTTGCTCACCTGGACATACAACCAGAAGAAAAAATCGCGATGTCCCTCTCCTCCACCGACCTCAAAAATCATGGCGACCCAGATCAAAATACCCGTCCAACTAACAGAGGAAATTAGAAGCCATTACTGTGCGAGAAACCGAAGGTGGAACCAGTCGTCAAGTGGCTTTGTTAGTTCAACATTAATGTTCAAAATGCTTTACGGCAGTGTTGCAGGACGTGGTGGGTTTTCGCCAGGCAAGCGTTCTCCGTATAAAAAGCCACAAATGTCTGTTTAACAACACTGCGACGTGGCGGATGTGACTCGCCACTGAATAAAGTCACAGCCCACAACTACATACTGGCAAGTCGATTAGATTCACATATCAACTCTTCTTGACGCCGTTTCAACTACACACGACTGAACCCGGAGCATCATCGTGATACACAACAGTTTTTAAACCTTGATCATGCCTAAGTTGGTGCGTCTCTATGAAACTGAGAATAAACTATCTATTTATTTATTTTATCATGGACATACGACCAATTTTCTACTATTACTGTCACAGTTGCCATAAAATGTTTGTACAGTTGTACATATCTGATCATGCCTCCATGGGCGTGCCTCGCATAGTCGAGAATAAAGTATTTATTTATTTATTTACTTATTTAAGTGTTTTTTATATAAAAGTGGGCTTTAGACGGTCCATGTTGACGACTTTGCATCGACCAACGCGGATGTGACTCGCCAATGAATCAAGACACTATCCAAAACTACATACTGGCCGTTTGACGAGAGCCATATTTCAATATTTTTTTCAGACGGACAAGGATAATATACTCCCTGGAAATATACACCGTTTTCCCTACACCTATTGTGCCTTGACTGTTTGCACTATGCGTAGTTGAACCGAAAGTATCGTCGTCCATTGACGACTTCACTTCTCGGGAGTACTGTTACACCCTCCGCAGCCAGTACACCTTTCAACAAATGCCGATTACATACATAGCAACTTGTCGAGTACGAAACATAACTGCCTGTAACCTTTGATCATGCCTGCTTTGCTGTGCTTCGATAAATTCTTGAACCAACCATTTATTTATTAGTTTGCAAGGTGTATCATGTGTGTACATTGCACAAGACGATAGTATGGTGCAACGTACAGGTTCATCATAAGCGCTTCCTTCGTTTTACTCTGCACACCGCAACTGTTGTCTCCAAACTTGCTTTCATCTCCTTTGCTCGCCTGTAAGGATCTACAAACCATGTATGGATTATTATCTAACATTGTTTACCTATATAAAAACAAACGGAGACACTGACTTAATTAACAACTGATTACACCACCGCGCCACGTTGACGAAGGGTTTGCTTTATACAATGTACGTAAACAGTAGAAGAAATTACATCCGAGTGTATTTCTACATGGCAAACTTGGATTGTTGGTTTGTTCGTCAGCTGTTGCGTTCCTGGGTTTCTGCCTTGCATCATAAACAGCCACGGTCGGCTGCGCATCAGGTAGTGCCGCTAGTATAGTGCCTTATTCATCCGAGCTCGCAATTGTCAGATTCCATTATTCGCTAAAAGCTGCGTTATCGGTGGCCGGTTTGACAACTCCCTCCGGCAATGCCAAGGGATGTAGACCTGCAGTGTATAGTTTAGAAACCTGGGCTCCGGTGGCATGTCGTAAATGGCAATGGTTGTGTCCGTTGCCTGGTGAACAGAGGCATTGCTTCTTGGCCGGCATGTTGAATAAAACTACGTTGCCACGTAGTATATAGAGTGAGTTGCGCTGGCTGTAGTCGCTGATACATTGCACACAAGTCGTTCAAGGCCATATCCTGAACGGGGCTTGGTTCTTGCCTTCCGATTATTGGCGCGTCCATCGGCGAGATTGAAACGGCAAGTGCATATTCATTCGCTCTCGCCCACTGTCGGCTAAACGGTAGTTCGCCTTAATCCGCTCGGTTAGGGTGTATGAAATGCAGCAGCTGTCTGCATGGTAGTTCAAATCCCACATTACTTTTATATTTGCACGTACGGCTGTCGTGGTACACCGTCTCCAGTCGACGATTGCTGAAAACATTTGCATGCTCACCGCTGCTGACAACCTCAACCAGTTACCCTGAATTCAAGTCAGACGCTATCACCAAAATAGCGTACGGCAGCAATCGGCAGCAGAAGCGGTCCAAATCAAGGTGGCCGACAATACGCAGGCCGCGACGAGATCCATCCGATACCGCCTTCTGTCAGTTCCAAATCAAATGTGTCGCGCTCATCCCTGACACTCGTATGGCTTCCCATCATCCAATTCGCTCATTCAGCAGTTCAATCTTTAAGCAGCGATGCAAGGGCTCCACCATATTTGTGTCCAGGATGTCGTAGGTTGCAGCACCAGGCTCCTGCTGTTGACCCGCCTGCAGGCGCTGGGCAGGATGAAGGAACTGATATAGCGGAAGATAGGTTGTTACTTAATACGAATGAGTTCCAAATTAGCTAAATATTTCGAAGTTAAAAGTGTAAATCGCGACGAAAAAACTTCTGAATTGAGTGGATTGCGAAAGGTTTGACAACCTTACTAATTATGTAGATGCCACATAAAAATGATGTGCGCAAGGAAAGGCGTAATGCGCAGCGTTTGCAATGGCCAGTGCACCATCGGACCTGATGCACTTGACGCTAGAAGCGCCACCTACAAAATCCATAAACGTGAAGAGAAAGCTTCTGACGTCAGCTTCCGTCTCCCGCCAGAGGAAAGCAATGGTAGCCGACATACTTTTTTGACAGGCATCGACTATAAGCAGATGGTATATTAATATCTCTGTTGGATAGTCGAGTAGGTGCAAGCAATAAGCAAAAGCTCGGGAAACCGGAAGTACAGTTCCAGCCTCTCGGGTGTTTGATCCGATTGTTTTGGACGCGCAAACACCGGGCTCGCCCTCGCTGATTAAACTGTGATCCATGTCCAACATATACCCTAAAACAGTGCCTTTTAAGCTACCCAATTACAAAACACGTTATATGGATGCTTGCACTCGAACATGTGCCGCCTTCGAAAGTTGTCGACGTCCGCGTTCGTCGGGGATTTTTTGAACTTCGATCGAACGTAGAACCGGATGTTGAAACATCGGCTTCGGCATTCAATCATTGGCCTGATTATCTCCAGCTCATCCTGCTCTAACCGACGGTTGCTTCTGAAGCACTTTAATGATTCGTCTTCCAGAAGTTCTTATACCTGCACCTTGTGGATTCTGGTTATTCTGAAGGAAGTCCCCGGCCTACCAACATTGAAATATGCCCCGCAATGTGTATGATACAATAGTCTTCGTCTGCTTCCGTCGTTAGGATGGCGGGCAAACCCTTTCAGGTCTTACTGCTACTTTATCAGTGCTTTCTCGCCGGAGGCATCTGCTTTCGACCTTTGATCACTGTAGTATAACCCGGCGGTTCTCCCGAACCGCTGGAGGTAGTACACCAGTTCGGGGACATTGCTAGACAGGCGGCTGCTCACACCATCAACAAACTGACTGGCGACGCTAGCCGTGTATCCGTCGGGTGTGACAAGAACACTGGCGGTCTCAACGAGCGTATGGATATCAGCGGTAGTTGAAGCCATAGCGCGGTTGTCGTATCAGGAATATCTCCCTGCTATATACCTGCCCGCATCCAATGAAACCACTGGAGAAACTACGTATAACACGGTATGCATATGTTTGTTAGTAGTGTTAATTCAATATGCTATAATAGTTACACACACAAGCCGTTTGCTTCGACAAACAACACACCAAATGGTGGTGGCGCTAGTGTGATCCCATCGGAGCGTCGAATCCGCCAGATGTGATCAAGGTGATAATGAGAGTGTGCTTGTGGTATACAAGGTGTTTTGGTAGTAACGGAAATATGGGGCGTTTTGATGCATTAGTATGTTTATTATATTATGTAAGTGGTAGTTAATGTGCCAAGAGGTTAATTATAAATCATTATGCGGTGTTTTAGCATTTTCCCGCTTCTGGCAACTTCAGCTAGAGTGGACGACGCTAGCACCTTTCGATGTACCCTCAAGTGTCCATAGCCGGACTGTTCTGCGATCCATAAGGATATAAAATGTTTTCAGATTGAAACAGTGGCATCGTTTGTTCCTCGGAGGGTCGTTAAGCGGAAGCTTACAAAATAGAAACGGGGGAAGGTGCTTTCCGAAGGCTGCCGGTGCCAATATCTTCAAGTTATGGGCGTGCATAGCAAGAGCTCGCATGTTGCTGGGAAGCGGTAAGTTTTGTCTATCCGTGTGATGATTTTCTAGCAGTTACTGATGTTACAATCGCCATGTCCGGTTCTCATTGGTTTCGAAAGGAGGTTACGAGACTGGATATGCTTGTCTGCGTCTTTCGCACACTTTTGCTGTGGGCGAGCTCTGGCTATATGTCAAAGGTCTGAAGCTAACAAGAGAACAGGAAAACATGGTACTGAACGTGATGAAGACTTTTCGCCGGAGGCAAGAGTTGCGTGCTTTTGTGCGCCTTCAAAATGACATTCGTTTAACGAGGCGGGATTTGTATGACATACGGTGGTGGCATCGTAACCTTGATTGCATGGAGGTGGAGGACTTGACGCAGCTTTGCCGAGCAATGGTAAGCTAAAAATAATGCTTGAAGAAAATGAGATTCGGTACCTCTTTATCGTCCCTCGCCACATGTTGGTTTTGGTGGGCCAATACGGGGAGGTAATTTGGCGGACTGGATATATCAAGTAAATTACGGCGCTTAGGTCTTGTAGCATTGTATGCTTGTGGATGTCAGCCGCCTTAGCATGAGGTTCTTTTATTCTCTATGGCTCAATCAGCCAGAGGCTAGCCACCAAGAGGCGACCAGCGGTATGCTGGAGTTGGCCCTCGAGGTTACCCGGGCGCGAACGTTGGTTATGGACAAGTGCGCGACGCAGGTGAAGGCGTTATGCAATGTGTTTCCAACAGCCAACATAGTTTTCTGCGGGTTACATTTTATGCGCACCACGCAACGGCGCTTTGCTCACTTTCCCTTCTGTAACCCGGAGGGTAAAAGGGCGCTCTTCAGCGTGTGGCTTCCTTGTTGTACCCTCTCGACTGTGTGAATTTTCCTCATCTAATGAAAAGTATATCGGTGGGCAGCGGTGAATGCTTCCAGTATCCTCGTCGCACGTGGATCCCATGGCGGCTCAGCCGGGCGGTGCGTTTGTTAGGCCGCGTGGTGTGGTTTGGGCGCGACAGCATCAATCGCGTTGAAAATAAGAATAAGCATTTAAAGGAAAGTTTAAGTGATAGTTCCACCCTGTTTTTCTTGTTTCAGATGACAGTGCAGCGGTGCAGTGGTATTTTGGAGGAAAGAGAAAGCGTGCTGGCAGGCGATAAGCTTTGTATGTGCGACCTGGAGCAGCGTGTCACCAGTGGGCATTTCTGTTTGAGGAAGCTGTCTTCCTACACCCATCGGCAATACGTGCGGCACGGTGTAAGAGTTCGCATCGGCGGTGCGAATTCGGACGGCCGGTATTGGCTGGTGGATGACGAACGCCTAGGCATGCAGCGTGTTCTTATGGACAATGGCATTGATTTTGTAGGTCGTTTTAATCGTCATTAGCACATTCCATGTGCTCACATAGTGCGTGTTACTAGCCTACAAGTTTATGAAGAAGAGGTTGTTCTTTTTGGTTGCCGTAAAGTGTTGCCAGCGGAGAAGGTTGGAGAGGCAGACATAGCTGAGGTCACGGTGGAAACAGTGGCCGTTACGCATATGCCATTCGATAGTGATGTTGTCCTCGACCTTGCTTTCAGAGCCCAAGTAGACATGCCCAGCCGTCTGCCGTCATCATTATCCCGCCACTGACCCACTTCGCGCTTTCAGCAGCAGTTCTATGAAGCAGCAGCACATACCAGGCACAGATAGTATCTGATTTCAATGATGACTTCGCTTTCAGAGCTCAATTAGATATGCGCCGCCCTCCCGCCATCATAGTTATCGCTGCCACTGTCACAATACGCACTTCTCGTAACTACCATATGAAGCCAGCGTGATTAGTAGCCACAGCTAAGGTCCGATTTCAATGCTGAGCACGCTTTCGGAGAACAACGTAACATTCGCCCCTCTGCCATCCTGGTTATGGCTGTCACCGTCTCACTTCGCATTTTCTGTAATTACCACGTTAAGCGAGGGTGCTTTGTAACCACTGGTAAGAACCGGTTTCAATTATGACCTCTTTTGGCGCCCAAGTAAACATGCGCCGCCCTCCGCCGTCATGCTTAGGGCTGTGCCTGTCCCACCTCGCAGCTCCTGTCGCAACCAGATGAGGCAACAGCACCTTGCAGGCATGGGTACGATCCGAATTCAATGATGACTTCTCTTTCAAGCCCATGTATACATGCTCCGCCGTCCGTTGTCATTGTTATCTCTGCCAATGTCCCACTTCCAACCTCCACTAGCAACCAAATGAGGCCACTGCAACCTGTAGGCACGGGAATGGTCCTATCTTGATGATGACCAAGCTTTCAGAGCACAAGTAGATATGCGCTGTCCTCCCGCTGTAAGCATATCGCTCCACTTGGCAAAGCAGCCACTTCCGGTTGCACCCACATGAAGCGAAAGCACCTCGGCGCCACGTACAACGTTGCCGTTCATCATTAGGTTCGCTTTCAGAGTGCAAACACCCATCTGCTGAGGTCCCCAGTTATGCTTTCCGCTGCCACTGCCCCGCCTCGCATTTCTACCATCCGCCAAACTATGCCATAGCTTTGGGTCACCGCTTACTGCCCGCATACAGACCTCGTAGGCATGGCCGACCTGTTGTCCCCTTTAAAGCACGTACGTCTATTTGCAAAAACTACAATAATACTGCGTCCGGTTATTTACCACATTCCAATTTCCTCAAAGTTTTACATTCATTAGAGAACAGACCCACGGCCCATTTCAGGGCCACCCGCCGTCACTGTTTCTTGTCGTCCCACATCGCTAAATAAACATGCAGTGTCTGCAGGTTCCGCGCGGCGGACCCCAAGGATACAGGTTCAGTCGGTGATTCCGTATTCTTCCGCCAATTTATGGGCCTAATGCTCCATTAAGAAGTGTGACGCAAAACCGCAAGTAATGCGGACAGCGTGCTTGTCTATGAAAAATGTGGTGTGTTACCGTCCAATCGTTAGTGCGAAGGTTGAGATCGCAGTTTTAACCGTACAAGCTTCATAAAATTGTTTCCTCATATCCATGCCCTTTTCATGTTTACTCACCCGCGCACTCATTTCCTCCTGTATCCACTAGCCCCTAGAAGGCTCCACCCCAATGCCATTGCTAGTTGCGGATACTCCCTTTCTCACCTTGTATCATTATCAGTTCTTCGCGTTACCTACGTCACCAATTTCAGCTGCAGCTAGTCATTGCAGGTAGCATGCATATCTACGCTAGAAGCCACTCTGCATCTCTGCAACTTACTCTCTTGAATGGTTAGCATAACATACTTCACTGGTTTGTTGACTTCTTCTGTCACGGTAAGTATCTAATAAAAAACTAAAGGGCTCAATGGAATTCCGTTGCTGCCACTGGTTCTCTCTATTAGCACAAGTATCCTTCGTTCTTCTTATCTTCATTACGTTCACTGCAGAGACTCATTGTAGGCTCCATATATCTCTGAGCTTATCTGGAGCTACTAGGAGACATTCCTTGTTTCACATCTTGCAATCTCTCAGATTGTATGTATCACTTACCCTCACTGGCGTGTTGATGTGTTCTGTGGACACTGTAGGAATCCACTTGTGACCAAAGTGCCTAATGGAGTGGCTACATCATGCCAGTGAAAGTCTCTCGAAGCGCCATTTTCTGTCGATCCTCTTCACCTCAGCACTTCTACTTAGTAAGCAACTAGTGGTCGAGGGCTCCGCA
The DNA here is from genome assembly GCA_944474145.2 of Dicrocoelium dendriticum. Taxonomy (NCBI): domain Eukaryota; kingdom Metazoa; phylum Platyhelminthes; class Trematoda; order Plagiorchiida; family Dicrocoeliidae; genus Dicrocoelium; species Dicrocoelium dendriticum. The sequence goes on along the minus strand of OX104059.1, from coordinate 32,948,060 downwards.
TATCTCTCTGCATATTCGGAGCTTGCTAAGTGCCACCCTCTTTCATCCCCAACCTTCATTCTTCTTGACTGTCGGCTCAAATTCATTTGCAGTCCGTTGATTTTTCCGGGACACTTAAGGTATCCACTAGCCACTAGAAGGCTCCACCCCAATGCCATTGCTAGTTGCGGATACTCTCTATCTCACCTTGTATCATTAGCAGTTTCTTCGCGTTACCTACGTCACCAATTTCCAGCTGCAGCTGGTCATTATAGGTAGTATACATCATTGTGATAGGAGCCACTCCGTATCTCTCCAACTTACTCTCTTGAATGGTTAGCATAACATACCTTCACTGGTTTGTTGACTTCTTCTGTCACTGTAAGTATCTAATAAAAATGAAATGGTTCAATGGATTCCGTTGCTGCCCACTGGTTCTCTCCATTAGCACAACTATCCTTCGTTCTTCTTATCTTCATTGCATTTACTGCAGTGACTCATTGTAGGCTCCAAATTTCTTTGAGCTTATCTGGAGATACTAGGAGACATTCTTCGTTTCTTCATCCTGTAATCTCACAGAATGTCTGTATCACTTACCTTCGCTGGCTTGTTGATGTGTTCTGTGACACTGTAGGAACACACTTGTGACCAAAGTGTCTAATGGATTGCCTACTTCTGGCCACCGAATGTTTCTCGTAGTACCAGTTTCTGTCGATCCTCTTTACCTCAGCACTCCTACTTAGTAGCAACTAGTAGTCGTAGGTTCTATGTATCTCTGCACATATCCGGAGCCTGCCAAGTGTAACCCTCTTGCATCCCCAACATTCATTCTTTATGGCCGTCTGTGTCACATTCATTTGCTGACCGTTGACTTATTCTGGGACACTTTAGGTATCCACTAGCCACCAGAAGCCTACACCCCAATGCCACTGCTAGTTGCGGATACTCGCTATCTCACCTTGTATCATTATCATTTCCTCGTATTACTTATGTCACCACTTTTCAGCTGCAGCCAGTCATAGTAGTTAGCATACATATCTACGCTAGTAGCCACTCTGTATCTCTCCCACTTACTCTCTTGAATTGTTAGCATCACATACCTTCACTGGTTTGCTGACTTCTTCTGTCACTGTATCTAATAAATAACTAGAAGGTTCAACGGAATTCAGATGCTGTCCGCCGGTTCTCTCCCTTAGCACAATTACCCTTCGTTCTTCTTATCTTCGTTACGTTTATTGCAGATGTTTATTGTAGGCTCCACACATCTTCGAGCTTATCTGGAGATACTAGGAGACATTCCTCGTTTCTTCATCCTGTAATCCAGATTGTCTGTATCACTTACTATCGCTGGCTTGTTGTTGTGTTCTGTGACACTGTAGCAGTCCACTTTTAACCAAATAGCCTAATGGACTGGCTACATCAGGGCACGAAAGTTTCTCGCAGCGCCATGTTCTGTCCATCCTCTTAAACCTAAGCACTTCTGCTTAGCAGCAACTAGTAATCGTAGGCTCCACGCATTTCTGGAGCTTGCTAAGAGCTGCTCTCTTCTATCTCGAACATACTTTGTGGCTGTCTGCGTCACATACATCCGCTTTTTTGCTGATTTACTATGGGTAATTAAGGGCATACACTAGCAACTAAGAGGCTTCATGCTAATTCCATTGCTGATCACTGATACTCACACTTACAGCGACCCTAACTGTTCCTCGTCTTACCTCTGGCTCCCGTGTTTAGCAGCAGTCCTTCTTCATAAGCTACTATCATCTTTGTGCTTATCCTGAGCTGCCAAGGTCCACACTTTTTCCCTCCAAGCTTTAATCCCTGGGACTGCGTGCATCACATACACTTGCTGTCTGTTGCCCTAATTAGGTGTCCACTAGCAATTATAAGGCCACGCCTAAATGCCATTGCTCATCCGCGCCACCTAATTGGCCGTAGTACAGCTCTCTCGCGGGCTTCTCCCCGACTCAGGCCTCCTTAATTATACTCCATTAACACCACCAAATGATTTGATTAGCTGCACGTCGACGCCTCGTAGTCTATTATGCTCTAACTATCTAACAACCTCTTTGTATGCTTGCGCTTTACTTGTCCGCTGCCATGCCACCACGAAACCACTCTTAGTTTTCTTCTGTCGTGCAAACATATCCAGGTATTCAGCCACTGAATAAAGTCACTGCCCACAACTACATACTGGCAAGCGGACCTGAATCCTAATGTAATATTTTCCAGACAAGTTTTCTCTACAAACGGAATGCCCAGCCTGTTTACACTACGCCCACTATAACCCAACTTGTCGTCATGTTTTGACGAATTTATACCTCAAGATTAATTTTACAATTTCCAAAGCTTGGACAACTTTCGGCTTATTGCCGATTACATACATAGCAACGTGTTTGTTGCGAAACATAAATTGCTTGTAAATGTTGATCATGCCTGGTCAGGTGTGTCTCGGAAATCGAGAATATACTATTTATTTATTTATTTATTTATATGAGGAACCATTTTCAATATTCTCATTTGTGGATGATGAGAGTTCGCAGCGGTCCCTACTAAGACGATAGGATTTGCGTATGGTTTAAGCGTCCATTTGCCAACCTGATAAAAACACACTTGTATAACTGACTTGCGTAACTAAGTACCACGTGGTCCTGTACATGGGTTCCCATTCCACTAACATTCCATTATTCCCCAAATGCACATCCTAAGCATTAGGCCATGTCACTCTTCCGAACAGCATGTTACTTTGGAAATACATTGTGACACACGTACCAGTACCCTCAAACCTGCTGGCGTTTCATTTAGCATAAGTGAACAAAGATGACTACGTCTTATTTATCTGTTAAATTAACACCTTCCGACTTCAGTATTTCCTGCTCCGCAGCCTTCACTACAGTAATTCAGTAACCCTTCCCTAAGTAAAATGCTTTAAATATTTATAAAAGATCAGCAACCCCTTTTCGCTTCAAGCATTATCCAATCCACACAGGTTAACTATCCCCTTGGATGCAAACTTCCGATTACTTTATGCATAGCCCTTTTTCCTTGCGGGATTCAATAAGGTTGCCTTTAGGATACCTAAAAGAAAAGGGCTAATTATTAAATTACGTAACATCTACAGTCACCCTTTATATACATAAGATTCCTCTACGTCCGCACATGTGTACCACAAGCGCTTTTCAAAGAAATGCGGCTATGCTTCTTTCCAGCAATATTACATTCGCAAACCCTTAAAAGCTTCTTTTTTCATGTATTCCGTAACCCGTTTGCAGTAAAAAATAAATTTACACAAACATGGGTACATAAGTGTGTTGCTTACTTGTGAACACACCATAATCGCTTTGCAATTTCATACATATATATGTGAAATGCATCTTTTTCGATCAAGTTCAGCAGGCATTTATACTGTTTAAGCAAACGACCGATTACTTTTACACACATTATGCCACTTCATGCAATCACCCACTTCCGCTTCCATGGGCTTTATGGCCGTCTTTAGATATCGACATATACGTACGTATACATGATTCACTCTCTCTACATTTATTTATTGTTAGAGAGAAGGGGACACAATTTTACACATAGGCGGTACATTATCGAACCTTTTATAATGATTCTGGTCACCATTCGTCTTACACCCTTACGACTTCCACAGGTAACCTTTACTGCAAAATAATTTGTACTTGCAAACCATATGCTGTACTTGCAACCACATACATTTAGGAAAATTAATCATACATGATAGCACTTAGTTCGTTTAACGAAAACATGGCACTGCCTTTCCTAAGCGCTTGTTCACATTCCGTTTAGTTTTAAACCACTTAAGCGCAGTTATATATTAAGCTTTCGCATTTTTTACAACTTCGCAGGTTCGCATTGACTAACCCCTGCAACATGCATACACTTAGAGAACACAGAAGTCAGTTGCCCTGCTGAACAATGGGCCGTTTAATTGCACGTTGCTGAAAAGCTGCTGCCTGGGGAATTTCTGTGGTACAAATTGGACATAGCAACGGTGTAACCTAGCAACCTTGTCAAGGGTGGTACTTGTGCGGCAATGGAAACTGTTCATGAAATTGTTTATTATAATGGCATTCGATGCAGTGTACAGTGAAATGGATAAGGGTGCAGGTCTGTGATATTGGTTTTATGTTACGGTGGCTATACTCGACGGTGCTGCTGCTACTACGATTATGGATGACGGCGTGCTGTGCAGATCTATTGCAGAAGGGTGGTTTAACAGTGTTGGGGGCGGATGAACAGTTGAGACATTTTCAACTGGAAAGGGCAACCTGTTTGTTTCGGGTAACATGGGTGTCCGCCGCAGCCTACCGGCGTGGAATCGGTATGGGCTTACACGATGGAGTTGCTTACGGTTACATCCACTTCCTTTGTGTGCATTGCAAACGGAAGGGATCTCGAGGCAAGCGCTAAGTGGTCACAGTGATTAAGTACGTTTAACGGATGCATGTTGATACAAAACGTATGATTGCAACGCCCGCTGCTCAGTGCTTTTGAATGCAGGAAACTGTGTTGTTGGAAGACTTTGCCTAGTTCACATTAATGCTTTTACACTTGGAAACCCGTGGTTTTGTTCACGTAACCTTCGGCCCTCATCGGGACTAGAGTTGGAGGTTCTAAGGTTGATGGAAGGTTACCACAACGTAGCAGATTTGAGACTGTTCATATTCCAACAATATATCGGGCGTGTCACACGCGTGGATTTTAGTAGTTTGCGGAAATCTCATCGGAGTAAGACCGCAGGTGAGGGTACAGACGTCGCATCGATGTTAGAACGCCACGGGATTCGCCAGTTGGTGTCTGAAATAAGGCAGATTCCATATTTTTTCGCCCTCTGTGGTGCACCCCATCCTGAAACGATATGGTGAAGTGCTCTATGCGATGAAACCCACCAGTTAAATTCTGGTGGATACACCCTGTAGCATTTCATGTTTGTTGACGTAAGTGGTCTAGAAATATCATTTTTCCACTCCCTTTTAGCGGATGAAACCTCGTACAGCTATAACCTTGCGTTTAAAGCAATGTTGTTGATGGTGTCCAGCACCAGGCATTGCCGTACTGTGATGGATAAATGTGCCGCGTAGTTGAAGGTCTTTAATCTTCGGAATCCAAACACAAGCAATGTATTTGCAGTTAGCATGTAAAACGTGACATGAATTGACGTTGCGGCCAGTTACGTGGGAAAACCGTTGCTCGGCAAATGTAGGTACGTGTGTGGTTGCATAAGCTAACCTACACGTGATGTTTGCCAGTTTGGTAGGTTAATAACCGCGGTGAAGTTATGTGATCCTGTGGGCTACCTGTATTTGTCTGGAACATGGTTTTACTAGGCGGACTTTTGGGTCGATCACAGACAGAACGATGTGAATTTCGCTTGCCGTACAACGAAGCGAGGGGAGAATGAGAACAAACACCTTAAGTAGTTTTTATGTGAGAGCCCCTAGCTACTTACCCTGTTCACCTGTATTGTTGATCGTGTGACTGGTTATATGCATGAAAGGAACAAGATCATATGAACGCCTAACGTGAGCGTTGTAGCTATTCCGTCGGAAGTCTCTTCTGTGGCGTTTGTTTACAAACAGCTGAGCGCTTTTGCAGCGGACACGTTTTTAGTCCAATTTCGGGCCTCGCCTTTTCTCCGTTGTCAGTTTGCCGGCCCCATTTACTAGTGCCGTGTCCCCGGTCCAAGGTTCGTCTTGTGTACATCCCCCGTTGAAGTGATTGTGATTCCGAATTTAACCGTCATTGGTGTTTACCGTATTGTCACATTTGTTATGTTGCTCAACTCACGGCCATTCTGCAGATGACATCCCATATGTTTGTCGATGGGCGATCCCTCGGCAACCTCTCACAGCTAGCTATGACGGTGTGGAAGGTTGTTGTGGGTTGGGTTTTCGAAATCGCTTGGCTGCGGAAGATGCTGTTGTTGTAAACCGTGGCGGAAACGGCGCAGGTCGCAGGAATTGCTGTTGGACTCACGCTCAATTATGTGGTCACGGTTAGGAAGAAATTTTGGCCATATTAAACGGCTTGAAATGGCTGGGCTTATTCATATTAACAGTGGGCAGCTTTCAACTTAATTGTTGCACAGGCACGTAACCTGTACCGCTTCCGTTGGACATTGAGGGTAACGTAGAAATATTATGCAGCACCGCCGGAAATCCTACATGAGCACGCAACCGCCGCTGTTTTTACTCTTTCAGCAGGTAATGTTCCGCAGCACTTGCAATTAACTGATGGGGGTAGTTTGGACCACTTGACTTCAACCCAAGCAAGTTACCCTTCTACTTCCGCATCCAGGGGCTAGGAAATGAAAAGCGCCACTTAAGTGTCGTATTACCGAGGTACGTCCCCTTAAAAGTGCTGTTTAGACATCGGAATTTCGGAAATTGCACGCCACCACATCTTTCTATTACGGAGTCCTCATTAAACTTAAGCGCGGTACACAAGGAACCGTTTCAGAAGATGTGTGCGGTACTTGTCAACGGGCGGATGACATCGCAGCTCATGGTCAGGCGGTTGCTTGAGTTACGTGTTATGTGCACCCATTTGTTTCATGTGACCTGTGTTTGCTACGCGGGAGACCCGGAATTCGTTTGTTATTCTTGTTCCTCCTAGTGGGTGCGGAATTTGTGTCCGGAACGCATTACTGAGTTATAGTAGCGCAACACTTTCGGCCTGTACATTTTATTTAGGCTTTTCCTGATGTATCCTGCGATTGGTGACGGTTTTTGTTAATTAAATGCTGTATTTCCGGTACCAAACGGTTGCAATGTTGTGATCCAAGATGTAGTGTTGCACGGAAACTGTTGTGGCGCGCTGCTTAACTTTGAACTGGTGTTTACTCTGCGCTTTCATTTGCCTTGCAGGAACCTGGTCGTGTGCTTTAACGGAAGAAGTGCAAGCAGCAGAAGATTGACTTTTGCTACGTGTTGCTTAATAAATCTCCAGTTCCAATCTCCGGAGTTCTCCCAAGCTTGTATACCACAATATTGGCGACCCTGCCGAGGCACGTTCATCAGGAGTCCTGTATCACTGGTCTAACGAAGATAATGCCGAAGACAACCAATAAAGCCGATGACGAAACTAAGTTTGACGCTAATGATCCGACGACAAAGCTCGCCGCTTCGCTCGATATGTTATCAAGGACTTTGCAGAAAATGTCGACTTCATCAACTTCTTCAACCAGCATGCCATCTATCCCGCCGCCAGAACGTTTTACCCTGGGGATGCTCTACCCCAGATGGGAAAAGCAAGTCCAGTTTTATCTGCGTCATTTCCCGTCCAACCAACAGGCAGCTGTGCTCGCCGGTCTGCTCTCGGGAGAGGCCTTTGATATCGTTGCAGACAGTAAACTTTTGGAGAAAAAAGTCACAACCGAGACTTTTTCCGCCATGCGCCGATTATTAGCCCGCCCCGGTCTACCTGCGCCCCTACGCAGGGCATTCCATGCACGTTACCAATGTCCGGCGGAAACGATACGCACATACGTTCGCGAACTGCAGAGGATGGCCGATATCGCATACGAGAACGAAACGCCAGATGAACGTGAAAAGCTGGTTTTAGGACAACTCCTAGATGGCGTTCAAACGCCGTCTATTAAAAGGGAGTGCTTGCGATATCCTCCACGCCGTTTGGACGAGGCGTTGGAAACAAGTGACCATTTGGAAGACATAGATGCAGCCATTGGTTCGCCTACATCTGACTGTTTTGCGGTAAGAGGAAACACACGACATAGAGGCGTCCGACCTGAAAGAATGACGGGAAATCCCGGCCGTTTTCAGAGATATCCTGTCCCACGACGACCGGCACAATCAGGTTTTCGTTGGCCCCGCAAGCAAACGTTATGCCGCGGATCGTCTCGCTACAGGAACACGCCAGGTGAGCATACCATGACATCATTTGTGATACCATCTCTAACTTGCAACTCGATTGTGACGTCGCTAACACTAGAATTATCGATAGCTGGGATTTGCTTACTGGGGCTAGTGGATACTGGCGCAGCTAGAAGCCTAATCAGGGCCAGCGGGAGTAGGAGCTTCTCAAACTGTGTTAGAAAACCTTGTAACGCTCGCCTTACCGCGGCCAACGGGTTACCACTAGTTGTTCGGAATTCCATCGTTGCCCCCTTTGTTGTAGCCTGCACAAGGTTTAACCATGAATTTATCGTTGCTGATCGGATACCGTTCGATGTTATTATCGGAATAGATTTGTTGAGGAGGTTAGAATGCCGACTTGACCTGGAGAAGTCCCAACTAATCACTGATTCGCGCACCATACTACCGAGAGCAAGCAGCAACAGCAACTTTGAGGATTTTACGTTATATGAGTGCAGTGTCAAAGAGCAACAATGTGTAGACGATTTTATTCGGTCGATTGGGCTTTCAGCTGACACATTAACACAGGCACGATTAGCGCAGGTCATACAAAATTATTCAGATGCCTTTGCATGGAAATCCGGCGAATGGGGACGGAACGGCCTCGTGAAACATTCTATTGACACTGGTGTGGCTAGACCGATTAAAGTGCCTCCGAGACGTATTCCAATCCAATGGCAGGGTGAGATACAGAAGCTGATAGATGAGATATTAGAGAAGAACGTTATCCAATCCTCCAACTCCCCGTGGGCATCTCCGGTTGTCCTTGTAAAGAAAAAGGACGGTGGTTTCCGATTATGCGTCGATTACCGAAGATTGAACGAGGCTACTCGAAAGGACGCCTACCCACTCCCAAGGATCGACGATCTGTTCAACGCACTTGGCGGATCTGTGTATTTTAGCACACTTGACCTGGCTTCCGGGTATTGGCAGGTATAAGTAGAAGAGAGCGATCGAGCGAAAACCGCCTTTGTCGTGCCCTCTGGGTTGTACGAGTTTCAGACCATGCCATTTGGCTTATCTAACGCTCCAGCTACCTTCCAACGCCTTATGCAAAAAGCATTAGCTGACCTGATCCCGCGTAAATGCATCGTGTATTTGGATGATGTCATCGTACATGGAAAGACGGAAGGTGAACACTTGGACAATTTGGCTAGTGTTTTGGAATGCTTGTTGAGGGTGGGATTAAAGCTCAAGCCCTCAAAGTGTCATCTCTTGAAAAGGGAAGTGACGTACTTAGGGCGCATAATATCTGGAGATGGTATTCGAACGGACCCGGTAAAGGTTGAACAGGTCAGGTCGTGGCCAACGCAAACCACTACGGAGGAGTTACGTAGTTTTCCCGGGTTAGCATCCTATTATCGGCGATTTATTCGAAACTTCTCATCCATTGCAGCCCCATTACACTCATTGCTAGAGAAGGGTCGCATGTTCGAATGGTCGAAGCAGTGCGCAGAAGCTTTCAATCACCTACGTGAATCTCTCTGTACGGCCCCTTTGCTAATATTTCCCGATTTGTCCTCGGCTGCTGGCCAGTTTATCTTGGACACTGATGCGAGTGATAAGGCGATTGGAGCGGTGTTATCACAACTGGGATCGGATGGTGTCGAACGAGTCGTGGCATATTGTAGTCGCAGTCTCAGCCCGAGGGAACGAAATTACTGCACGACTAGGAAGGAGATGCTGGCATTGGTATATTGCATCAAACAAAACCGACATTATCTATTAGGTCGAAAGTTTCTGGTCCGCACAGACCACCAGTCACTTCGGTGGCTGCAGAATTTTAAAGACCCCGAAGGCCAAATCGCGCGTTAGCAAGAGCAATTGCAGGAATATGACTTTGAGTGCAGACATCGCCCCGGTAAGCAACACGCTAATGCTGATGCATTGTCACGAATTCCCCCTCGTAACCATGGAGAGTGTCCTTCGTGTAATACGCAACACGTAGCAATCGTCAATCTTCAAGCAGCAGAGTATGGTCGGTGGCAAATGGCACAGGCGAACGATCCCGATACCGCACTGATCTACGAGAGGCGTCTTAATGGCGGCGATAAACCAACGAGTAAAGAGATGGAAGGGAAAAGTTATGAAGCTCGTTGCCTTTGGTCTATGTGGGATTACCTGACCACCGAAGAAGGAGTTTTAGTTTTCAATTTCGGACCGACGTACACGAGAAGAATCATCGTCCCGCATTCTATGGTTAGGGAAGTACTGAGCGAGTTACACAAGGAAATGGGACATGCAGGGATCAATAAAATGGACGAAGCGGTTCGACGACGTTTCTGGTGGCCCCATCAACGGAGAGATGTGATCAACTACGGTCAAGCGTGCGAAGAATGTGGTGCCTTTAAAAACCCTCGTATTGTTCATCGTGCACCCTTGCAGCCCATGGTGGCCGGCCATCCTAACGAGATAGTAGGAGTGGATCTCATAGGCCCTTTACCTGAGACGCCAAGAGGTAATCGCTTTAATTTGGTCATGATCGATTACTTTACTAAATGGTGCGAGGCTATACCGATAAGACAGGCGGATACGTCCACTGTGGCAACAGCTTTGGTAAATCATTGGGTCTGCCACTGGGGTGCACCAGGGCAGCTACACTCGGATAAGGGATCGTGCTTTGAGTGCTCACTGGTAATTGAAGTTTGTCGGTTACTTGGGATAGACAAAACTCGAACCACAGCGTATCATCCTCAAGGAAATGGGCAAGTGGAAAGAACAAATCGTTCTCTTAAATCGTTGCTGAAGGCCTTCGCGGACAGGAATATCAATGAGTGGGACAATGTGTTGCCCAGATGCCTACTTGCATACAGGAGCACAGTACATTCATTGACGGGACAGACACCATTCCTTATGTGGACAGGAAGAGAGGCACGATTACCTTCGGATCTACGTCTACCGATGACGCAACAGCTACAGTCATCGGCTATGGAATATGTTAGCAAGTTGTTAGACTCCCTTTGGCAGTCTCATCAGTCAGCAAGAGTGCATTTAGGGAATGCACACCGGCGTCAGAAGGAATATTACGACAAGAAGGTATTTGGCGTACCCCTGAAAGTTGGTGATTTAGTTTGGTTACACCAACCTCAAGCATCAGGAGTGCCGGCAAAGTTTCACAGAGAGTAGACGGGTCCATATACGGTAGAACGAGTGCTCTCTGAGGCCACCTGCATGATAAAGGATCGTAACAACCCTAATAGTCAACCTATAGTTGTTCATTTCAATCGCCACAAACCTTGTAGACAAGAAGCTGAGTCAATCGAGTCAGAGAGGGCAGATTCACCACCAGTGGTCGCTTGTGAACTTGAAGTACCGGCTGAAGGGGGCTACGGGGTAGCACCGGGGACGGCGCTCGAAGGAGGGAGGGTGTAGTGTCGTGTTGCACGGAAACTGTTGTGGCGCGCTGCTTGACTTTGAACTGGTGTTTACTCTGCGCTTTCATTTGCCTTGCAGGAACCTGGTCGTGTGCTTTAACGGAAGAAGTGCAAGCAGAAGAAGATTGACTTTTGCTACGTGTTGCTTAATAAATCTCCAGTTCCAATCTCCGGAGTTCTCCCAAGCTTGTATACTACAAAGGCTTTCTTGTTGTAAAATTAATTGCGTTATTTTAAATTTTGCAGTATAGACCTAAGTTTCAAAGTTAGTCCCCGTTTTCTCCGCCTAAATGAATGTTTTCCTATTAATGATGTCGTCCTTATCATTGTTTATTGGTCATTCTAGTGCTGATATGCTAGGCAAGCAACAAGTCGAGCATCAACAACATTGATCGTACTGGGCCATTAGAAGTACTTTTCTTGTCGTTAAAGTTCAGTCAAAACCGGAACGATAGGATAATCCCGTGAATCCTCCTTCTTTAGCGTATCGTTGGCTGGGGATTTGTTAGGTTTGCGTAAGATGTCAACAATCCCCACTCAGTGCAGCACACGTTGTCCAACCAATTACTGCCGCCTTTTTCCTTTCCACCAGTCCCTTGCAGGATGATTTACGTGAAATATGAAAGGGAGTAGTAGGCTAAGAAAACAAGAGGAGGAATGTCTGCTACCTAATGAGATTATCAGGATTTGAGAGGGAACGTAAAATGGAACGGAAATACAGTAAGAATGTTTAGAACATGTGGGAGGTCCCTTGTCAGCTCCATCGGTTTTGAGTTACCACAAGGTGAGTGCTTGCTGTTGGGAAACCCTGCCCCTTCGAAAATCCTTACCTTTGTAGTAAGAGCAGCAGGATCCTACCATAAGCGTTAGATGTGTGCTTAGCAATAGCTTGCAACTTTCTTTTGTCTGCAAATCATTGTGGTGTTGCGGCAGGCTGTTTTGTTGATTTACCACCCTACAAGAGAGGGCAGCTTGCGGACGACCGCGAAGTTTCCCCGGCTTAAATAAATTCCACTTTTGGCCACGTGTTGAGATGTTTACACTTAGATGGAAGAACTGCTGCAGCTCACTTCCAAGCTCTTCTCTTATGATGCTTAGGTTGTGAAGCAGCTATCCGGGACAACGGCGATATTCCGTAGGGAACCGGTTCAAAGTCCTAAGTCGAAGAGTGTAGGGAGGATCCCGAGGCTCCGATATAGATGTTTCACCGCGCCTCCGTGCCTTCTGTATCAGCTCATCTTTAGATTTCGTTAGGCGGTTAGCGGCTGGAACACCATAGTCTAGGATCGGACGGACCTGCAAATGGAACCGCGTTCTAAAGACCGCCGCAATTTTACAGGACGGCGTTAACAAAGCCCTTAACATTTGGTTGCCTGCCGCGACCTTCTTCTGCGAGTCAACTGGTGTCTTGAGACGATGCAACATGATGACTCCCGGGTCCCTCCCATGTCTGATAGGCCTGAGGAAATATCCTCTAATGTGATACGCACCGAAAGAATCCAGGCCACCAATCGAGAGATGGGCACATTTGTCACAGTTTATGGAGCTTCGCCACTAAACCGAAAATTTAAGCAGCTGGTCACGCGGAGCTGGTATTCTGTCGGCATTCTCTGGGGGCAAGATGTTCAAGACCACAAAATTAGGTCAGCAGAGTAGAATGGATAGTTGGTTTGATTTGCCGCTGGAAGGTCGTTGATTTACTGTGTAAAGAGCGCTGGTCCAAGGACGGAGCGTTGCGGAAACTTACTCGGCATAAGCACAGGGACAGAGGGTGTTTGGTTCCCCTTCGCTTGAATGGTTAGTGCTTACAGTAAGTCTGGTTACACTACCTCCTTAAAGGTTGAGCGGAAGTCGTTCACGCCGCACTTTGCCAACTGCCCTGCTAAAGTCAATGGAGACGCCATCAAGGTGTTCCGCCTCCCCTTTTATGTAACCCATGATTCTCGGGCAGCCCGCAAGTTAGTGATGAAGGATCATACCCCGCGGAATCCGTGTTGTGAGTGGTAGGTTGCGCAAAAGCCTTCTCCGTGACCGTTGAGAGCGCCCTTATTTATTCCCTCCATGATTTTGCAACCAACAGACGTCAGACATAAGGACGGTAGTTCGCAGGGTCTTGCCGGTAACGGCCTTTGTATTTGGGTATCACTATTCCTACTTTCCAAGCGCTCGGTAAGCGGCTATCTACAAGTGGGAGCCGGAAAACTTAGGACATTGGGTCCGTTATGTAGTCTGCCAACGTGTGGAACAACGTTGCGCGCCGTCCGTCAGAGCCCAGTGTAGAGTTAGGTTACAAAGCAAGGATTAGTCTCGCGACAAGGTCGATTTCAATTTTTACTTGCTTCAGGGTTGGGAAGCACGTAAGCACATCTTTATTGGGCAACTGTGGTTCTACCGCGTAGACAGATGGGTACGGCGAGGCCTGTAATTTGGCTTATTCATCATCGTGCTGTGGTGCAGGGCTTTCTGCAGGGACAGCTAGCAGATTGATACAAACGCCCGCCTTGGCAACCCCACCTTCTGTATGAGAAAAGCACCTTCGTGCGTGTTCGGAATTGCCCATCCATTTAATGTTTGTATTTAACTCGCTTCCATCGCTTTTTCAGGGTGCACAAGTTTCGTATTTCTTTGTACTTTGGTAATCTTTGGCTAGTTATGTCTCCTTGTATGCGTCCTAGAATTTACGGCGTCTGTTCAGTGAGGACCACAGTTACCGTTCTAGATAGGGGACCTTGGTGGAATGGTCTGCCTTTGAACAGTGGGACGGCTGTTTCAGTGATGGGCGACATCTTGGTCAGAAGTAGATTCTATGCTTTCTCGGCACTCAGGGACTATCGGATACTGCAAACTTTTGAACTTGGCCCAGCGTGTTATTTGGATGGATCGGAAGGCAACACGTTACAGCTATACGCATTCCTACTCAAGGCATGAGTGTTTGGTGTCCAGCATGGCTCCGGCACCAATACATGTTTGAGGCAGCATTATCGTGGGAGAAAGCTTCAAGGATATGAACATTGAGGCAGTCTTTCCAGTAGATAAGCACTATTTCTCCGGTCCTCCAGTCCGTGCGAGCAGGGCGGGACAATTGACGTCCCCATATTCTAACTTCTGTGTCCAAGAACCCAGAGAGCAAGTAAGTCTCTGTGAACGCCAATGAAGCTGAATGCTGTTCCAAGATAAGAAGTGGAATCTTCTCAAGTTTGTACTTCAGGCTTCGGTATTCTCTTCACTACGCAAAATGCCACTATATGGAGATCGTTTTCATCACTGGCTATATGCATGCGTAGTTCATTGACAATTTGCATTATTTTAACTGCATCTTCCAGACAAACATACTCAGTACAAAGAAGGTTTCGCCTATCCCGCGCCAAAGGCGCCTGAGGATTCAGCGGCATGTTTCTTAGTCTTGGCAGACGACCTCAAGGGGGCGGTGACTTCACTTGCCACTGCCAAGTGAACTTCTGTGCACCACAAGCATTGAGCCACCATACACCTGATGGACTAACTAATGCACCCCAAAGAAAGTGGTGACACAGCATGTGTCAAGGGCGCGAGATTACTTAAGGTAGTCAGTGCTCTCTGTGATTCTAAGGTGGCAGCGTGACTAAAAGTACTTTGAAGAAGTATACGCACACCTACGTTTCGGACATACTGGTGCCATCACACACCGGTATGGCTTCGCAGACAACGATTATCCTTGAGTTGGAGGAACCTCAGACCTTCGGAACAAAGGGCCGAAGGTTCATTACCACAGATCACGGTAGCTTACCCTGTGACTTGGTATGTTGGGCCTTTCAGACGCAGGGAAACTCCCTTCTGTCGACATCGCTGGTCCTCGTTGTACATGTTTGGTCATGCAGTTGTGTATGGTTGAACCTATTCCTTCCTCCGTTAGCCCATTTCAAGGGGTCATACGGTGACAAGTGGCCTTGAAGCGGCACCTAGCACTTTGAAGTTGCAAAGGGCATACTAACTAATGGGACCGCTATAGACACAACTCTGCCCCTCCATAACCTTGGATACCCGTTCCACAGTAAGACGAAGACGGTGAATCCATGGCAGTAATTGTGGCACAGCTGTCAATTAGGTTTATACCCTTTTAGTTAGAACAGTCTGCGAGACTATCCTTGTCAGCACATGGGCTCCATTTCAGCTCCTGCCTAATGACTCCTCTGGTCATATTGTGCACATGGTCAGCTGCGAGGTGCCTCCCGAATTCCAACGGGCGCACTGACCTCTGCGCCATGCCGTGGTCAGTGCTATGACAATTGTTAGTGCCAAAAGCAATTGCTAGTATTCCGTGCATATCGGACGAGACACCGTTTCATTAGACATTAATATCATTAAAGCAAAGGAGCGGAAATACTTCACGCCATGCGGCTTGGTAGGTTTGTTTGAAGAAGGAACGACACACTTTCTTATTTACCAAGGCGGGACATCCGGTGGTGCTGCTAACGGCACAGGACATGGAGAATGGGCAGCTTATGTAGGCATGATAAGAGCGGACACTTGGACTGCAGTACCAGCGTTAATACAGGCTGGAAGCACGCAGCCTGTAACTTACGCGTGTGTAGTGTGTTTGCTTCTAGCGCCTGCCAGCTACAGGAGAACGACAAGAGACACCTCCCTGCCCTTTGTGTGTAAAACTGGCGCTACTATGAGTCGTCAGGCGCTTAGCACACTGTTGCCGAGGGCGCTCGCCGTTGCCAGTCCGTTAGTGCTGCAGCCCATAATTAACAAGTAGTTGAGCTCTTGACAAGGGTATCCGCCTTATACGTGAGTGAAGATCTCCTGCAAGTGCTATAATATCTTAGCCGACATGGGTATTTAAGAAATACCCATGGTACGTGGGCGTTCGGTTTACGTTGTCCCCCCTAAATCCCTCAACCCAAGAACTTCAGTAGCTTCACTTATTTTCCAGCACTGCAACACGAGGAAGGCAGTACATAATATTGCAAATCGTGACGAGGAAATGCTTACAACATCCTCAGCAATATGTCGACAATTATGCACCACTAAGAACTGGGTTTCATGGACAACGTTCCGAAACCCTCACTTTGGCGTTCTTCCGGTGAGCAACGGAATGCAACTGGGAGGAGTGGACGACGCATAGTTCTACCTGGTAGCATCTTATGTAAAATATGTCCTAACGGAGCACGTGTTGGAACGCGAGTAAGATGCGCCTATACAAAGGACGGAATACTTAGGCTGCCTAATGGGTAGTAAACACAACGCTGACCAGTCGCGCAATTCGTTCTGCGCATGCTGAATGCCCTCATCAAAATTAGGATGGTTCAAATGTTCGGTAGCTTCAGGGTATCAACAACCCATACCGATGGTGCCCTAATCTCAGCAGGAATAATTTTAACGTAGATGGGAACAGAAAAGGTTCAACGCTCGAGCCATGTGGGACACTACCAGGAACCGGGGGTCAAGCATGAATCGGCGACGCACAGGTACACATCTCCGTTTTCTCCATAGGAATGCAGATAACCAGTGAAAGGCGCCGCGACGTACGCTGTAGGTCTTCACGAGTTTTAATAACCACAACTGCAGTTCCTTATCAACTGATTAACAGATGTAGTCGGAAAGCAAATGCACAATGAGGCCATTGTACACTGCAAGGGTGCAATTTTCACCAGAACCCAGCATTTCCTCAGGCATGAAAACCGCTGCCAGAATAACTGTCGTTCACTACCGCGTTCATTACTTATAATGACGTGATCTACAAATTGGCATTTCTTAGCCTAATTTCCAGCAAAGCAGTCACGACATTAACGTGGCTGACGGCGGTATTATTAGATGACCAACTGCTGTCGTCATGTTTGTAAGCGTAGTTCCACTTAGAAGGTGATGTACCGTTGAGCACCCGCTTCTGAGACACCACCGTCAGCGGTCCAATTAGTTACAACCCCAATTAATGAGCAAGCTTCCAGTAAATTTAAACACCCCAAGTGCATCATAATGGTTGACCGCTTGCAACCTACTAAGGCAGATTAAGTTACAACATTTATTCCTAGCATACTTAGGGGCAAATATACACATTAATACAAATGTCAGACCAGCTTGCTGGATGGCGAGTTGTCCGCGTGGTTACTTCGCCTTTTTTCTCATCGATGGGAAGGTCACTGACATCTGACCGGACTGAGAGTTCGGTGTATTCGTTCCATCAGGGACATTGCAATGCCAGTCCGTAAGATACGGTAAAATGCCACCGCATTATCCTGGCATACCGCAGTGACGTATAGCTCGTTGGCCAAAGCATGTAGAAGTGCGGCGGACATGCACGCCTGCGTAATTGCCTGTCAACATGAAGGTGAGGGCCGGTGATTTTTGCACGCCCCAGCTCCTGATAGCCTTTTTGCAGGTCTCTTTGAAACCCTAAAAGGAGGTTATGAACTAACAATCCAGCGTTCCCAATGTTGTTCCCCGGTATTCAGTACCTATGACCGCAAAGTGGGTGTAAAAAGACTGAGCGACGCTTCCGCCTTTGCTATTGCATGCGCTTTTCCGCGTGCAATGCTGCTGCTATCGCCCTTGAGGCTGCGATACGTATAATTCTCCGGTAGAATAAGAAGGCATTTCCGTTTCATTGGATCTTTCTCCGCAGCCATGCACCGTTCGCAAGTTACACCACCTATAATAAAGGAAAGGAAACATTTAATAGTGAAGGCCGCTATGTTACTCAATTCCGGCAAAGGCTTACACACATCTTGGTCTTAACCTTGTAGGATTCTTATGGCGTTGCCTCAACATTGTTTGAGATTTAGTGCCAGTGGCAGAAGGATGGCTGCGAACACGAACTAAGATTATCAGCGCCGTTGGCATTCATAAACTCCGCATCCCATTATAAAAGCGGCATGGAATCAGTTTGCGTTGGCTGTCATACGTGGGACGCATGCATGGTGATTGCTTACCTAGGAATCCACTACTCCCTCAGTCAAGTATGAGGCATCGCCAGGCCGCAAATGGACAATAGGCAAGTTGGCGGCGGGAAAAGAAGTAAAGAACGGCCAAAATGGGTACCGGATATCTGACCAGGCCGTTGTCAAACGTGCACGCGTTGGCCTTCGCTGGAAACTTCAAATGACATCCCTAGCCACGGACCTCGCTGCCGCGTCCTTTACCTGCGCCGCACAATTCGGACTCACTTGTTTCAACTGGGCTTTGTACTCAGGTTGCAGAGGGGTACCAGCGACTATTGACGTACGGGGTGGAAGGACGCTAAAAAGCTAACTCCCCGACGCACCTCCCCTTTGGCTCCATGGCCCAATATTTGTAACTGCATGCGCTTAACACAAGCTTCCAGCACCTCGACACCGGTAGTTTGCTTAAAGCGCCTAGGTTTTCAGGTATGTCACCGCTATGCACCTTCCTTGCTTTTGCTGACATAAGTTATCAGGATGGTATGGTACGGAGGTGTCCGCTCCATTCATTCATGTCCAGCTGTTGTTGTAAGCCACCTCAGTTCCTGGTATTCCCTTTCCCCTTGTCTTCCCCCGGTACAATGCGGCATCATCGAGGTTCAGGAATGTGCACCGGTGCATTTACTCAACATTGATTTGCAATAACATATCGTGCATATTTTTTACTGCGGGCGCCTTAAGAACCTGTTCCGGAAATTTGAAGGAAGCACAAACCATTTCTCCGCGTTCTCGCTTCTCGGGTTACGAGCCGTTAACAAACTCCACCGCGAAGTCGGGAATATTTGTAAGTTTTAAACATTCTTACCGACTAGTACATCTACTTTTTGTACATCTTTTTAACAACGCTGTCCATCTCACGTTATCAAGCATTACGTCCCTGTGTTTGTAGGAGACAGTGGCACTTGCCTTACACGCCTGGCGGATTTCCGTTTTCTTGTACTAAAGCGGCGCGATCGCTCGCAACAAAATAGCTTGGAAAACTGCAGGTTAGTAATTTCTTGTAAACACTGTGTTGCGAAATATAGCCTCGCATCGTTCACATATACACCTCTCTGGTGTACCACTGTAAGAGATGGCCAGGCATAAGACCTTTTCCCGGGAGTTACCGCAACTACATGTTTCTCAGTACTGTAGGTTTTGTTTCCTTATAAATGTACGTGAGTAAGCGCAACCACTGTGTGTGTGCGCGCATCTCGTTGCCAGTATCACGATCTTATATGTCAGCCAACATGAATTGCTAAATATATTGCTTTAACTTGTGTCCATGGCTAATATGCACACGCACGCTTCCTCAGTGCTCGTTCTTTGTTGCTCCAAAGCGCTTCACACGTTCCCTCAACTGGCCTGCATACTTGAGAATCAGTACGAATGTCCGCTTCCTATGCCTTCCCACTCCTCGTTTGCATGGCTAGCTCTCAGCGCGAATACAGGGCCAAGAGTTGCATGCTGCTGCATGTAACTAAGGACTCCCTTTGATAACCTTCGCCACCTGGGTATCACTAGCCAACGTGGGGTCATTTTAATGGAATCCATCCATGTTCATTTTAGTATGTTAGTGGCGCCCGCGGTGGCTTTTGCCATCCTGAACACGTGTGCATGTGCTTCATAAGCACCAATGATATCGACCACACTATTTCTCATGTTCACCGGATGTAAAATACAAGAGTCTATGGCTCCTTCTTCTTACTTACGCATAGGCCTTCGGAGCTGTCCAACGATCATTGTTGCCCACATACGTAGCTGAGCGTATTGCTAAACCGACACTGCACACCCTGCTTATAAACCTTTTCATAAGAAACTATAATTACACGAACGCTAATGCTAGCAAGTCACACACTGTCATTGATATCGTGTTCCCTTACTAGAAGTAATGATCACCCTTCTAATATTCACTCTGTATACGTACGTATACATAGTCGTTGCCGGAAGGGACGGGATGCACGGTCCATGTGGCCGTCTTGGGCTCGAAGGGTGGTCCCATTCACTCAGTGTGGAACGGACCACGGTCCAGACACCTCCTTGTGTGTGCTTGCTTCCCCAAATAAAGCGGGTTTGTGTTTGACTGTGAAGCAACATAGGCCGGCTCCATTAACGAAACGTAGCCACCATCCACATAACCGACTTATTACTTTGGGTTTACACGGTATATGTGGTGTGTGGTTGGAGCGGTGGATGGTGCAGCTCCAGCCGCCTATGGTCCCTCTGTAGACGCAGGCTTCCTATAGCTGGGCACACTGCCAGGCAAGTCCGAAACCGGATACCGCCAAACATATTTATGTGTGGGGCATTGCGGAGACCCGGTTGTACTAGGCCTAAGGTACATATTGCACTTCAGCTTCAATGTGCGTATTTGTACCATTACCAACGTCTTGGCTTTCTTGCTCAGTTGGACCAGGGAGTTGTACCCGCTACTTTAGCCTCACAACGTGTCTGTCAGTAACATAATTAGGTCGTCGCCGTAGTTGAGGATACAGCCAGATCGGCCAACAGTTTGGTAATTTAAGACTATGCAACCTAGATCTTGTGACTTAGTTAAACCTGTTTGAACACTTTTCCAAAACCGATTATAGGAGAGAACGAAGCGGGATTTACCAGTTGTATTCTTCCTCTGATCGCGGCTTAGCGGCGAGCACAGCAGCTGTGATTTTACTACCTTCCAAGGCATATAGCAGACGGCATGATCAGCACTCATTAACGAGCAGTCACCACTGTTTCATTGTACCTGTTATTTGTGCGGCATTCTATCTGGTAACCGCATTAATGGCACATGCTTCCCTATTCCCCTACCTGTCTCTACCTATTGCTGACAATCCCATTTCTGCCTACATGTATGTTCGTACTCTGTTTGCATTACTTTTTCCATTGGACTGATATCACTTCAGGCCTGGCTCCAATCTACCCTCGGCGGACCAGTCTTTTGTTTCTGACTGCTCCCTGACATCCGAGACGTTATCGCTCTAGGCTCTACATTCCAACCACTCTGTTCCCCTCATCTGAAGACCTTTCCTTGGCATGCTAACTGGCTTTTCATATAGCCGCTGTCGTCCCGAAAGCTTCTTTTCTTATGACACCCATTACTGTTATTCACACTTTAATTTGGCGGCCTAGCTTCATCTTGCTGGCTTATCCAGACTCGTCTGAACAGTCTCCTGCTTTCTGACCCACCTCGAACTTCTGAGATCTAAATGACCTAGCGTCTGCCGACACACTGTTTTGTAACCTTCACTCCAAAAGCATTGTTGGTCATGATTCATCATTATTATTATATCCCCCTTTCATCCTTAACATGTCTCTTTATGCCGATGCTGTCTTTCAGTATTTAGATCTAAATTATACGGCTTTCTTTCTAGCGCTGACATTCTATTCTCGTCTTAATGGTCTCTTTTCTTTGGACTACTATGTCCCTAATGATCAGGGTTTAACAGACCCAACAGCCTGCTCACATAACCCCGAGGCTAATTGCCGTTTCGTTTAGCCACTTTCGTCCTAGGCTGCTTCTTTTATGATGACAATCATAACCTTATACTCAGCTATATTTGCGGCCTAGCTGCAGCATGCTGACTAACCTGGTTTTGTCTGAACAGTCTCTTATTTTCTGAAATCTAGGACGTCTGAGATCTAGTCACAGCCGACGTAACGCTCTGTTACCCTCACCTTAGTTATCTCACTGGGCATTATTCATCCTTCTTTTATTAG
Organism: Dicrocoelium dendriticum; assembly: GCA_944474145.2. Taxonomy (NCBI): domain Eukaryota; kingdom Metazoa; phylum Platyhelminthes; class Trematoda; order Plagiorchiida; family Dicrocoeliidae; genus Dicrocoelium; species Dicrocoelium dendriticum. Next base: position 32,926,190 of record OX104059.1, on the reverse strand, counting down.
CAAGGATGAAGCATCACCTGAAGAAGGTCGGCGGCTTTTCCACTTCTCCTCAATAGAACCTGTCTTACCGACCCTTTCTTTCCTTCCTGTGCTTTCTGTTGCATTCCTTCCACATTCGACGCTAACTTACATGCGTCGGACCTCTCTGGCTCCTTACATTCCTACCAATTTAAGACTGCGGCAACACGTCCCTGCCACTCCTTCTGAGTGATATTCTTTCACATAATCTGCACACCTCGTCCTCCTCTCTCGGGTTCCAACCGATTGAGAATATGCGCATTAGGACCCCTCAAACAATCTTTTCTTCACCTTTATTCCTATTTTTGAACAATTTTACCTTCTCTGTTGATCCGTCTTCTGCTTGCTTCTCGTCGTATTTCGCCACTTATGTTACACATGTATATGCGATAGTTAAATAACAATTACAAGTATAGGGGTACAATAGTTCAGTCATCGCCACGTTTGATCGCCTGCAATCCGGACGTATCCATTTCTTCGGTCTGTGTGGCTGTTTCTGTTCGTTTCCTTTATTTCCCGAGTCTGTCACAAGCACGGCGTCACGCACCCAAGGAATGATGCATCGTCGCGACAACAGTACAAGCCACACAGTTCCTTTAGCTGGACATGAACGAAAGCTTATCAACCGTTTTTACAACTTACTAACCGGACAAATCATTCGTTATCATGCACGGATACAATTTTTCCGAAGCTTGAACGTTTGGGTTCATTCTGCCTACCACTATCTCTTCCACATAACTCTTGCCTGGAGAACTACTTTTGACTTCGGAAGACACATTCTCCTGCGATACAAAGCCAGAACAATTGGTCATTATGAGCTCTTCAATCCGTATTGACCACTCAATTGGCCCTGGGTTCCTACATTTCTAACCATTTTTTCAACACCCCGGGGGATCTGCGATTCCTTATTCGGAACCATATTCTATCCTTCAAGACTTCAACAACAACTCAACATATTTCAATGTATATCCCTCGGAGACTTCACGTGGTTCTGCAGAGGATCAACACAGCATATACAAAAAGAATGTTTAATTCCCGACCTACCAATCGAGCACAAGACAGGACCCAGGGACGCAATAGGCACCCGGCTAACGCATCAGACAACAGAAAAATGGGACGAAACCTGACTGCGAATAACCGGGAAACCAAACGTTCAACCAGAAACATAGTCCGTTACAACTTGTCGTTCAATGGATTGGCGGCAGTGTTTCAGGACGTGGTGGGTTTTCGCCTGGAAAGGGTGCTCCCTATAAAAGCCATAAATGTCCGTTTAACAACACTGCAACGTGGCGAATGTGACTCGCCACCGAATAAAGTCACAGCCCGTAAGTTCACATTGGCAAGTCAACAAGCGTCACCATTCTGGAAAGGTTCGTTACACTGGAACTTCTACATCTGCTTTTGCTGTCGTTTTTTTGCTTTCTACGATATCACCGTTGACCTTTACGTTACTAATGCAAGAATCCACTGTATTGTTGTATCTCTCTTGAGCGTGCGCTTTAATTATCATCCTATTGAGCATTCAGGATCCTCAATCTACTATTAGCCGAGGTCCCGATCTCACGACAGCCAAATTATTGTTTCGCATTTTCACCAGTACAGTTCTAATCACGGACATATGAACATTTGTCTACTGTCACTGTTACAGTTGCCATAAAATATCAGTAAAGTTGTACATATCTGATCATGTCTCCATGGGCGTGCCTCGCAGTCGAGAATAAAATAATTATTTAGTTATTTAACTAACGACAGTGGTAGTGCTTGCTTACAATTGCACGTGTGATCTACCACTTTAGTGGAGGTTGGCTGTTTTCCTGCATTTAATCTAAATAAGCGCACGTTGGTAGTGCTGCCCCTTATGAGTTATTGCTTCTTCGTGCACTTTGTTGTAATCCATGCAGAAGCGTATGTATGTTAACAAATAAGCGTGCCACCACTAGGGGGTCATTATGTGTTACCGAAACCCCGACCTCGCAGGCATAAGGCGTCAACAATTGCCTATGTCCTAGCAGTGAGGACGAGAGGAACGCCCGCGAACATAGATGCGCTTATCTTGGACCGGTGACTAACGATTGCGCGTCGCATTCCGTGTGCTTTCCTTTTGCAGCCTTTATACCACTTCCATGACATATATGAGATAAGCAAACGACAGCTGTACCGCAGCAGGCATTCCAAAATATTGTCTCAACTACAACTTACTATGTTGAATTAAGGTATCACATATATGTTGCCTAATGGAGCATTATTTGTGCAGGCCAGCGACTTCACCATAACGACCAGTTAACAGAATCTCCTTCGCTCACAGTGAGCCAGTCCAGCACAGAAAGTATTAAACGTTGGTCTATACTTTGGCGCACCGGTGCTAAATCAGTGGGCTTCACGTGCGCCGGATAACCATGCATAACGCAAACATAAATATCTAGTCAACAACCAGCCATATATAAAAAAGTAAAGTAAATAAACCATCATAATTTCAAAGGAATACCTTTGACTTCCAATTGACACAAATGTTCGTGGTCACCGCATATAGTGCAGCACACAGTAGTCCTGATGCTAACAGAGTGTTATCACTAAAACATTACCACACAGCGCTACTAGTTCGAATGTAGTACTAGTTGATATGAGTATAGATGCGAGTGAATCGGAAGCCCAACTGGTGGTATGTTCGGTCCTACATCTGATAGGACGAACAGTGACTGCAAACATGCGTCAACCATCGACCGCTTATAAGTAGTCCTTACTCCAGGCATAATGAGTCTATGTGCTATATACAGGTGATCGATCGCCATACGCATCGCGTGGCGTAGTGCTACCTGGAGACTGACAGCCTTGGAAGACGACCACATTTTGAGCATGCACCAGTTCACTGCCGACTTTTCGTCCGGAAGGTTGCCTCACTATGCTCAAGCTATTAGAATGCCATGTGAAGAGTTACGCCTAAACGATCCGAGGACAAGTTTCAGTGGAATAATGTAACCGCCACCGAGTACGGCAAAAGAATTAGTTGTGGCGACATGAATTAACACAGGCAATAACTAATGCAAACATGAGCCTACGGATATTCGAATCTTATCTGCCACTGGGCACTCAGCGACCAATCCTAGTTCAACGACCCGCTGAAGAAGGAACACTCACGGGATAATCCAATCCTTCTAGTCCCACTTGAATAAATGGGCTATCGGGCACAGAATGTAACGGGGAACGGCATGACTAGGAAAGTCAGAGGGTCGTTGAAAATGAAGAAATAGTTGGGGGTGGCAACTGCGGACTATATTTATGGGCGAAAGGTCAGTTAATTTTTCAACAGGAAGTCGCGTATCCTAACTCTTCATCCTATGAGAGTAGAATTACACTTGCGGTAGACTATGACTGCTTCTCATATTCAAAAACGCTATCGAAACTTTCGACTGCTCGGTTCCGTTGGACATACTCAAACTAAAAAGTCGGCACACTCTGAGTGCCTTAGGCTGAAAATATCGTCGCATGGTGTTGACTGTCCAGCACCTTTCCGACAAATGGGGTGAAACAAAACCAGCCAGAATAAGCACTGCGGTTCTACTAGGTCTCCACCACCGTCATGTCATCAATACGGCAGCCATGTTTATCCAGAGTCGAGGAAAAGAACGTGTCAAATAGCAAAACATAAATCGCACGGGTGCTTTTGAGCAAGTGACGCTAGGCCGAAATGTGTAAGCAGCTAGTGAGCCCGTTGGATAGAATAAGATTAGCTTTTCCCAAGGTACGATCCCAGACATTAGCCATACCCGCCAATGCAAAATGTAGTCCGCAGTATCTCAGCAAAACATCTGACTACGAGTCAAATGTAAAGAATTTACCCGAAGGGCTTTGCGTGATCGATGCTCGAGGAACCTCAAAAGGTAAAAGTAGCACTCGATGGAGTAAGCAGAGAACGCATGGTACTAGCACGCAAGCTGATTGATTCCATTATCCGACTCCTCAATATATGCGGGCTAATGACATGTGTTTCTTTTCTCTAGCTAACGTGTATAATGATGATGACGATTTGGCCCTCAAGTTGAGACCCTAGTTGGCACGTGTCTACATGACGTCCGATCTGACTACCGACAACACATATTCGGGCAAACTCGCTCACTAACAAATTTCGCGGTAATCCATGCATGAAATGCGGGGGAACTGCTGCACACGCAACTATGCATCCCGCGGTGCATACGCTCATTCACCCCATCTAGCGTTACTGGGATCCTACGGGAATACAGCACCTAGCATAGGAAGAGGTATACTAACACCAACATGCGCGACGTAATCGAAATGATAGGTTTGCATCATAGTAACTTTGGTCCCTGTTTGCGGTTATTTATTCCGATTTGCGCCTGCAGTCGGACAGCCGAGTGTCCCGTGGTGCTGATATGGCCAGTGCAATTGAGACAAATTAGAATTAGTGTAGTAAAGCCGATGCAAATGCGACCCATGGTTAAACACCGATCAGCCGTGACTGTGATTAGAAGTGGGCTGGCGTTATGACGGAAGTAGGGTCGGCACAAACATATTCAACTGATGTGGACAAGCTAACATACAAATTAGTTAGTTACCTAAAATTTGAACATACAAAAGTGAAGGTAAAACAGTGAGGCCGTCAAAAGGTGCCAAGGACCTAGGGAACCACGACGAAGTTGGTTGACAGGAAGAAGCAAGGAGCTCTTACCCGGAACCCATCGACTGATTGGGAAACGATTCTAATAAGCGCTGACGGTACTAAAGTACATGCGCTTGTCTAGGCCAACGTTGAAAACAGAAGGAGCAGGCATCGGTGCCAGATCTTCGAAAGTTAACGGAGGCCATTACTAAAATTGTATGAGGCAGTTAGCGGCCGAGACACGAGACAAGCGCAAACTGCCAGTAGGCCGGAAAACACTACAGATTATTAACTGTGAAAGGCTTGGAAATCCGATGGGAGCAAGATCGTGGCTCAGGTGGAGGCGGCAACCTTCCGGCCTGGGACCTGCACTGAGGAAAATGCACAAAAAACGAATATACATAAAACTTTTACAGAATTACAAACGGAAAATATCGATGCAGTATGCACTCTTGGTACGTATCAAGAACGCCTGCGGTAGACCACCATGCCTTGAAACAGTAGAGGATTGCGCCCCAAGCGAAGAAACGTACTGACCAGCGTGGGCAAACCAAAACGAGATATCAACGTGAGGCCACAAAAGATGTCAGAACGTACGGTTCAGGCAACTTGCAACGGCTGACCAGCGGAAGAACTGGAGTTGTGCCTGAGCCGAAACAATAAATCCCATCTCCCGCAACGTGAATTAGCAGGTACTAAGGGTAATACTGCTTCAACTACGATCTACAACATGGCACGGCTCTAGAGTATTGGACATTTTTAGGCTAGCCCACACAAATACGTGCATGCATACACTATTACTTCAGTTTCTCCAATAATTCCACTTTCTCCCTCATAGTTCACGCACCTTTACTTTTTTTCTTTTTTGATTTCACAAAACGGAAGAGCACGGTACAGGACGACGTAGTAAACGATACCGAAAGTCCAAAGCCGGAAGTGGAAACAGTAAAAGAAAATAGTAGGAAAATTAGAGGAAGTAAAACAAGCATTGGTTCTGCAAAATAAGTTAAATGCAGTTACATAGAAATATTACAACACTAAAGCAAAAGGCGCTAACTTTGAAACAATTTACACAAAGGCGATATTGACTCTGCCCTGAAACTTAAAAAGGCTGATTAAGGTGTGCAAAAAGAAAGTTGCAGATGTTATTAAATGCCAAAAATCCGGAAACTGGCTATCCAACGACGCTTTAACAAGTTTTTCTTAGAAATAACTTCTTTACTTTTTTCGTTACATCTGCTTTCAGAGTTAGTTGGAGAAGGATTGCCACGAAAGAACCTTAGTAATACTTTTAATGATACGTAAGCTTCAGTTGTGCAAAGCAGCATCTCGACATGATAACAGACTATGATTTTGCGAAGGAAAATTTGATTCCAATAAACATGGCAATGAGATTATTATTCTGTGATAGTGCTTTAATCAAATAATTTCTGGTTCAAGTTCAAGTGGGACCGGAACAGTAGGATAAATACCCGTGAGTGTTCCTTTCGTGACGTGTCGTTGATCCAGGGTATTATTCGTCCGTGTTAACTGGAATCCAGAAGAGTTAGATCAGCGCGCGCGAATCACACCACGGTCAACCAATTAATACCCAGGCGACCTGCACTGGCAGTCCCCGCCGCAACGGTCACAGGAAATAAAAAAGAGAAGTACGAAAGTAATAAGAGCGTCAAAAACGTAATAGATTAAATGATTCAATAAGACGAATAAGCTAGGACGTGAAGGGGAATGTTAAGAATTGAGGGCCAAGAGCCTCGAGTCGGTGTTCGAACTCTTTCACTGCTGGTGCCAATACCACGTTCCATGAATCCGCCACTCCGCCCGATAAACGAAAGTCCGCCCGGATTGCATCCGATCGAGGTTTGTGTAGCTTCAGCTAGTGACCTCGGAGGGCTGGAAAGCGAGCCGGTTGGAAAAGCCTGGATAAATCGGGTCCGATTTTACCGGTAAGTATACGTTAGATCAATACGAGGTCACCTCGATGTTGACGATAGTGCGTCGAGAACATTCCCAGCGCAAGTAGTTTTTCTAGGTAAGAATGGTTCCGCAGTCCATGGACCAGTTTGGTTCCATCTCTCAACACTATCTCCACTGACATCCTGTCCATGATTAAGCAAGGTGGACAAGTCTGGATGCTGTATTCCAAGTGTGGCTCGACAAATGTTAAGCATGACCTAACAAACAGCGCCCGTGATGGTCCCGAATGCCAAGCGGCTCATCCACAACATTCTAAAACACTTGCACGTAGCTATCCTCCAGTTCTCACTGGATTTAAGTACTGAAGACAATGTGACACATAGGTCTACCAATGGGGCAACACGGTGTAAATCATTACCGCCAAATAAATAACGCGTTTGGGGGTTGGCGGCCCTATTCGTAGAGGAAACACGTTGTTAAATTTATGGGCAACAGCCACAGAGCAGTTTAGTACCAAAGTTTTTCGAGGGCCCGGTGCAGAGTCTGGCTACCATCGAGGTCGAACACTGTGTTCCAAAACCTTAGGCCATATGCCGACATGTGAGATGGCACCCCCAAAACTTCGTGCAGCTCAATGAAAAACAGAGAAAATACAAATGCACCAAGCACCGAAACCTGAGAGACACACTAAGGATTAAATGACGGAAAGACAGACTAGACCCCACACGAACAAACATCCCCCAATCCAGAAACTTGGTGATAAATTTTAGTAACCTATCGCTGAAGCCTATAGCGTTACCTGCCACAACAAGTTTTAGGTGTTTTCTGCACAAACCAAAAAATACCTTTTGCAACTTTCGGTAGTGATCGGCTAACTATTTTTGTCGCGAGCTGGAGATTTCTCTGCTAGATTCTGTAAACCAATTTAACAGACTGTAAACCTTATTTTTCTTAGGTATAAGGGAAATTGGTGGTTCCTTTGTTATTATGGTGCTCGTGTTTGTAGGCGTAGCCTGTTAATATATTCGTTGCTACTTTTAGTTAGTTTGCGAGTCCAACTCTTTGCAAAGGAGCCACACCGCGTTCATCTGAATGCTGTTGACGTTGATTGCTTTGTTGCCTACCGCAGTCCGGTTCACGCAACTAGTGTCGGCTAAAACTTTTCCTTTTAATGTGATGGTAAAGGTATCCGGTCGATGTCGCCCTCGGACCCATTAACCAATTCATCGGCTGTTTGTGTTAAAGCAATTTGCTCAGCACCGGTTACTGGTGCTTCTGGTGGCACGCAATGTGACCTCTGCTGTCGTTGTTTCCATGGGGCTTGCACTGGGTTGGGTAGGCAGCAGTATATCCTCCTGGAAAACAGCGATGGTTTATCTTATAATGGCCCTGATTGTGTTAAGCCAAAAGCACCTCGTCTAGTCCAAAATGCCGAAGTTGAAACGGTGGACAGAGCGGGTACCCTTCTATATTATTTTAGTACCTTAAAGGGGTAGGTTTCGCAAATCGTCGTAAGCCTTGAACGTGCAGGAATTCTCGGAACCATTGTGGGTTCAGTCGACTGCATAAATAGCACGGCTTCGCAGGATTCACGAACACATGAGGCGGTGCCTGAAGATGGTAAACATTCTGGGGTTTTATTGAACTCAGTTGTGAGTGGGGAAGTTTTACAGGTCAGTGTTTCTGCGAAAATAAAGCGGCGAAAAATAAAGAAATCGATCACTACAACCATATCCAAGCTAAAAGTTGTAGCGGAGGCAGAAAACTCTTCCATCTCATTGCCGGAATCCTTATCCTCTGCACACAAGGAGTATATGAACTCCAGCGCTGGGCCAGTCAATGCTATCATAATATTTGTTCTAGGCACCCGTCGTCGTAGTGTTGGATTTATGGAAAGCATGGTTAACTTTAGTAGTATCGCGGAGTCCTCTGCGGCCTTTCCGAAAGATGGCAGGCTTGACGACCTTCACTGTTTCAAACGTTACGTTTCTAAACTACTGCCACTCGAGGTTCATAGAGTTAGGCGTACAAAAATTACTAGGCTTGGGAACATATCGGTTGCCAGTACTAAAGGTAGGCCCCGTCTATTGCGTGTGGTCCCGACTACACCGGAGGAGCGCTAACCTTTGTGCTTGAACTTTAGACGAAAGGGTTCCGGAATGAGTATACAGCCTGACCTAGTTAATGAACAATATAAAACTTAGCGGGGACATCAATATCTTACAGCACGTCAAAAGAGCTAGCGGGAAAAGTTTATGTTTCGTGGGTTTTGAGGGATGAGCTGGCGGTTCACTTCCGCCCTACTAGAACCAATTCTGGTAGCACTCAACCCAGGGCTCCCCATACCAGACGTTTGCACATAGTTCTCAGTAACGTGCGTGGCCTGCCATACAAGCGGTGGGAAGTTGGTGCCCTAATGGACAACTCACCTCCTGAAATATTGTTGCCTTCTGACGTCATGGACAGTGAATTATCCGTTCCGGGCTAGGCAATACGGAGACATGAACGCCCATCTGGTCGCCTCCGACGTGTGATGTAAATTTAGCAAAAACATACTTTTGACTCAACTGATAGAACTGTTGAAGCTCTTGCAGTGGAACTCGGTACTGCGTCAACGTAATTTAATATTGTGCTGCAGTATAGGAATCCTGATAGCGCTTCAAGCAGCTGCATTGACTTCATCCACACTCACTCTGCGGACAGATGCTTGTTAATGTGGGACTACAACGGCCCTGAAGCAACGTGACAAGGTCTACCTTAAAAGGCAGCGGCAAAAGAGTTGGCTGCCGAGCTTGTCTGTCTGACACTACGAGTACGCTTACACCAATTTATCGGTCGACCCACCAGGTACATGGAGGGTCATGCTCTTTCTCTCTTGGACCTAGTTTGCGCAACGTCGGTTAAGTTTGTGAGGGACCTGGAGTATGGTCCTTTTTTGGGAGCCAGTGACCATGTGCGTTTGTAACGCAATTGTGCTCTTATTAGCGACTACGATGCACGCAGGGTCCAAACTCCGAACATTCGGCAGGCATGCTCAAAGTCTATTAGATTCCAGACAGTAAGTAAGTACAGTGTGCCGGTACCTTAGTCCTGGAGGAGCAGTTGCCGCTGGGTGGCTTAGCGATGAGAGGCCCACAGGACTCATGTTTAACAACCCTTACCGTTTCGGAGGCTCTTCGACTGGGGCTGAATCACGCTAACTCAGCTGGGATGGAGGATATTCACTCAAAGCTTTTGTACGAATTCGCAAGTAACCAATTTGGCCCGGTGACGCGTTTGGTTCAGTTATCGCTTCGCAGCTGCTCCTGTTCCAATGACTATAAGGATGCTATGGTCTGCCCGCCATTTAACAAGGGCAACCGGCACCTCCCTGCCAATTATAGAACAGTAAGCTAGACAAACGTACTGGGCAAGTTATTAACGTAGTTGTTGGCATCGTGTTAGCATCACTTTCGCCATCGTCTTCATCGAAATAGGGATGTGGAGCTGGGATATGTTAGATAGCCAAGACTTAGGCATATCCCAAGCCGCGTGCATATTATCATTCGGCAAGCTGATGCATGGGGAACTTACTGTCTTGAATCTAATAGACTTTGAGCATGCCTGCCGAATGTTCGGCGTTTGGACCCTGCGTGCATCGTAGTCGCTAATAAGAGCACAATTGCGTTACAAACGCACATGGTCACTGGCTCCCAAAAAAGGACCATACTCCAGGTCCCTCACAAACTTAACCGACGTTGCGCAAACTAGGTCCAAGAGAGAAAGAGCATGACCCTCCATGTACCTGGTGGGTCGACCGATAAATTGGTGTAAGCGTACTCGTAGTGTCAGACAGACAAGCTCGGCAGCCAACTCTTTTGCCGCTGCCTTTTAAGGTAGACCTTGTCACGTTGCTTCAGGGCCGTTGTAGTCCCACATTAACAAGCATCTGTCCGCAGAGTGAGTGTGGATGAAGTCAATGCAGCTGCTTGAAGCGCTATCAGGATTCCTATACTGCAGCACAATATTAAATTACGTTGACGCAGTACCGAGTTCCACTGCAAGAGCTTCAACAGTTCTATCAGTTGAGTCAAAAGTATGTTTTTGCTAAATTTACATCACATGTCGGAGGCGACCAGATGGGCGGTCATGTCACCGTATTGCCTAGCCCGGAACGGATAATTCACTGTCCATGACGTCAGAAGGCAACAATATTTCAGGAGGTGAGTTGTCCATTAGGGCACCAACTTCCCACCGCTTGTATGGCAGGCCACGCACGTTACTGAGAACTATGTGCAAACGTCTGGTATGGGGAGCCCTGGGTTGAGTGCTACCAGAATGGGTTCTAGTAGGGCGGAAGTGAACCGCCAGCTCATCCCTCAAAACCCACGAAACATAAACTTTTCCCGCTAGCTCTTTTGACGTGCTGTAAGATATTGATGTCCCCGCTAAGTTTTATATTGTTCATTAACTAGGTCAGGCTGTATACTCATTCCGGAACCCTTTCGTCTAAAGTTCAAGCACAAAGGTTAGCGCTCCTCCGGTGTAGTCGGGACCACACGCAATAGACGGGGCCTACCTTTAGTACTGGCAACCGATATGTTCCCAAGCCTAGTAATTTTTGTACGCCTAACTCTATGAACCTCGAGTGGCAGTAGTTTAGAAACGTAACGTTTGAAACAGTGAAGGTCGTCAAGCCTGCCATCTTTCGGAAAGGCCGCAGAGGACTCCGCGATACTACTAAAGTTAACCATGCCTTCCATAAATCCAACACTACGACGACGGGTGCCTAGAACAAATATTATGATAGCATTGACTGGCCCAGCGCTGGAGTTCATATACTCCTTGTGTGCAGAGGATAAGGATTCCGGCAATGAGATGGAAGAGTTTTCTGCCTCCGCTACAACTTTTAGCTTGGATATGGTTGTAGTGATCGATTTCTTTATTTTTCGCCGCTTTATTTTCGCAGAAACACTGACCTGTAAAACTTCCCCACTCACAACTGAGTTCAATAAAACCCCAGAATGTTTACCATCTTCAGGCACCGCCTCATGTGTTCGTGAATCCTGCGAAGCCGTGCTATTTATGCAGTCGACTGAACCCACAATGGTTCCGAGAATTCCTGCACGTTCAAGGCTTACGACGATTTGCGAAACCTACCCCTTTAAGGTACTAAAATAATATAGAAGGGTACCCGCTCTGTCCACCGTTTCAACTTCGGCATTTTGGACTAGACGAGGTGCTTTTGGCTTAACACAATCAGGGCCATTATAAGATAAACCATCGCTGTTTTCCAGGAGGATATACTGCTGCCTACCCAACCCAGTGCAAGCCCCATGGAAACAACGACAGCAGAGGTCACATTGCGTGCCACCAGAAGCACCAGTAACCGGTGCTGAGCAAATTGCTTTAACACAAACAGCCGATGAATTGGTTAATGGGTCCGAGGGCGACATCGACCGGATACCTTTACCATCACATTAAAAGGAAAAGTTTTAGCCGACACTAGTTGCGTGAACCGGACTGCGGTAGGCAACAAAGCAATCAACGTCAACAGCATTCAGATGAACGCGGTGTGGCTCCTTTGCAAAGAGTTGGACTCGCAAACTAACTAAAAGTAGCAACGAATATATTAACAGGCTACGCCTACAAACACGAGCACCATAATAACAAAGGAACCACCAATTTCCCTTATACCTAAGAAAAATAAGGTTTACAGTCTGTTAAATTGGTTTACAGAATCTAGCAGAGAAATCTCCAGCTCGCGACAAAAATAGTTAGCCGATCACTACCGAAAGTTGCAAAAGGTATTTTTTGGTTTGTGCAGAAAACACCTAAAACTTGTTGTGGCAGGTAACGCTATAGGCTTCAGCGATAGGTTACTAAAATTTATCACCAAGTTTCTGGATTGGGGATGTTTGTTCGTGTGGGGTCTAGTCTGTCTTTCCGTCATTTAATCCTTAGTGTGTCTCTCAGGTTTCGGTGCTTGGTGCATTTGTATTTTCTCTGTTTTTCATTGAGCTGCACGAAGTTTTGGGGGTGCCATCTCACATGTCGGCATATGGCCTAAGGTTTTGGAACACAGTGTTCGACCTCGATGGTAGCCAGACTCTGCACCGGGCCCTCGAAAAACTTTGGTACTAAACTGCTCTGTGGCTGTTGCCCATAAATTTAACAACGTGTTTCCTCTACGAATAGGGCCGCCAACCCCCAAACGCGTTATTTATTTGGCGGTAATGATTTACACCGTGTTGCCCCATTGGTAGACCTATGTGTCACATTGTCTTCAGTACTTAAATCCAGTGAGAACTGGAGGATAGCTACGTGCAAGTGTTTTAGAATGTTGTGGATGAGCCGCTTGGCATTCGGGACCATCACGGGCGCTGTTTGTTAGGTCATGCTTAACATTTGTCGAGCCACACTTGGAATACAGCATCCAGACTTGTCCACCTTGCTTAATCATGGACAGGATGTCAGTGGAGATAGTGTTGAGAGATGGAACCAAACTGGTCCATGGACTGCGGAACCATTCTTACCTAGAAAAACTACTTGCGCTGGGAATGTTCTCGACGCACTATCGTCAACATCGAGGTGACCTCGTATTGATCTAACGTATACTTACCGGTAAAATCGGACCCGATTTATCCAGGCTTTTCCAACCGGCTCGCTTTCCAGCCCTCCGAGGTCACTAGCTGAAGCTACACAAACCTCGATCGGATGCAATCCGGGCGGACTTTCGTTTATCGGGCGGAGTGGCGGATTCATGGAACGTGGTATTGGCACCCGCAGTGTAAGAGTTCGAACACCGACTAGACGCTCTTGACATTCAATTCTTAACATTCCCCTTCGCGGCTTGCATATTCGTCTTATTGGATAATTAAATCTATTACGTTTATTTCTTGACGCTCTTATTACTTTCGTACTTCTCTTTTTTATTTCCTGTGACCGGTGCGGCGGGGACTGCCAGTGCAGGTCGCGTGGGTATTAATTGGTTGACCGTGGTGTGATTCGCGCGCGCTGATCTAACTCTTCTGGATTCCAGTTAACACGGACGAATAATACCCTGGATCAACGACACGTCACGAAGGAACACTCACGGGTATTTATCCTACTGTTCCGGTCCCACTTGAACTTGAACCAGAAATTATTTGATTAAAGCACTATCACAGAATAATAATCTCATTGCCATGTTTATTGGAATCAAATTTTCCTTCGCAAAATCATAGTCTGTTATCATGTCGAGATGCTGCTTTGCACAACTGAAGCTTACGTATCATTAAAAGTATTACTAAGGTTCTTTCGTGGCAATCCTTCTCCAACTAACTCTGAAAGCAGATGTAACGAAAAAAGTAAAGAAGTTATTTCTAAGAAAAACTTGTTAAAGCGTCGTTGGATAGCCAGTTTCCGGATTTTTGGCATTTAATAACATCTGCAACTTTCTTTTTGCACACCTTAATCAGCCTTTTTAAGTTTCAGGGCAGAGTCAATATCGCCTTTGTGTAAATTGTTTCAAAGTTAGCGCCTTTTGCTTTAGTGTTGTAATATTTCTATGTAACTGCATTTAACTTATTTTGCAGAACCAATGCTTGTTTTACTTCTCTAATTTTCCTACTATTTTCTTTTACTGTTTCCACTTCCGGCTTTGGACTTTCGGTATCGTTTACTACGTCGTCCTGTACCGTGCTCTTCCGTTTTGTGAAATCAAAAAAGAAAAAAAGTAAAGGTGCGTGAACTATGAGGGAGAAAGTGGAATTATTGGAGAAACTGAAGTAATAGTGTATGCATGCACGTATTTGTGTGGGCTAGCCTAAAAATGTCCAATACTCTAGAGCCGTGCCATGTTGTAGATCGTAGTTGAAGCAGTATTACCCTTAGTACCTGCTAATTCACGTTGCGGGAGATGGGATTTATTGTTTCGGCTCAGGCACAACTCCAGTTCTTCCGCTGGTCAGCCGTTGCAAGTTGCCTGAACCGTACGTTCTGACATCTTTTGTGGCCTCACGTTGATATCTCGTTTTGGTTTGCCCACGCTGGTCAGTACGTTTCTTCGCTTGGGGCGCAATCCTCTACTGTTTCAAGGCATGGTGGTCTACCGCAGGCGTTCTTGATACGTACCAAGAGTGCATACTGCATCGATATTTTCCGTTTGTAATTCTGTAAAAGTTTTATGTATAGTCGTTTTTATGTGCATTTTCCTCAGTGCAGGTCCCAGGCCGGAAGGTTGCCGCCTCCACCTGAGCCAAGATCTTGCTCCCATCGGATTTCCAAGCCTTTCACAGTTAATAATCTGTAGTGTTTTCCGGCCTACTGGCAGTTTGTGCTTGTCTCGTGTCTCGGCCGCTAACTGCCTCATACAATTTTAGTAATGGCCTCCGTTAACTTTCGAAGATCTGGCACCGATGCCTGCTCCTTCTGTTTTCAACGTTGGCCTAGACAAGCGCATGTACTTTAGTACCGTCAGCGCTTATTAGAATCGTTTCCCAATCAGTCGATGGGTTCCGGGTAAGAGCTCCTTGCTTCTTCCTGTCAACCAACTTCGTCGTGGTTCCCTAGGTCCTTGGCACCTTTTGACGGCCTCACTGTTTTACCTTCACTTTTGTATGTTCAACACATGTCGGAGGCGACCAGATGGGCGGTCATGTCACCGTATTGCCTAGCCCGGAACGGATAATTCACTGTCCATGACGTCAGAAGGCAACAATATTTCAGGAGGTGAGTTGTCCATTAGGGCACCAACTTCCCACCGCTTGTATGGCAGGCCACGCACGTTACTGAGAACTATGTGCAAACGTCTGGTATGGGGAGCCCTGGGTTGAGTGCTACCAGAATTGGTTCTTGTAGGGCGGAAGTGAACCGCCAGCTCATCCCTCAAAACCCACGAAACATAAACTTTTCCCGCTATCTCTTTTGCCGTGCTGTAAGCTATTGATGTCCCCGCTAAGTTTTATACTGTTCATTAACGTAGGTCAGGCTGTATACTCATTCCGGAACCCTTTCGCCTAAAGTTCAAGCACAAAGGTTAGCGCTCCTCCGGTGTAGTCAGGACCACACGCAATAGACGGGGCCTACCTTTAGTACTGGCAACCGATATGTTCCCAAGCCTAGTAATTTTTGTACTTCTAACTCTATGAACCTCGAGTGGCGGTAGTTTAGAAACGTAACGTTTGGAACAGTGAAGGTCGTCAAGCCTGCCATCTTTCGGAAAGGCCGCAGAGGACTCCGCGATACTACTAAAGTTAACCATGCTTTCCATAAATCCAACACTACGACGACGGGTGCCTAGAACAAATATTAAGGTAGCATTGACTGGCACAGCGCTGGAGTTCATATACTCCTTGGGTGGCCAGGATAAGGATTCCGGCAATGCGATGGAAGAGTTTTCTGCCTCCGCTACAACTTTTAGCTTGGATATGGTTGTAGTGATCGATTTCTTTATTTTTCGCCGCTTTAGTTTCGCAGAAACACTGACCTGTAAAACTTCCGCACTCACAACTGAGTTCAATAAAACCCCAGGATGTTTACCATCTTCAGGCACCGCCTCATGTGTTCGTGAATCCTGCGAAGCCGTGCTATTTATGCAGTCGACTGAACCCACGATAGTTCCGAGAATTCCTGCACGTTCAAGGCTTACGACGATTTGCGAAACCTACCCCTTAAAGGCACTAAAATAATATAGTAGGGTACCCGCTCTATCCACCAACGTTTCAACTTCGGCATTTTGGACTAGACGAGGTGCTTTTGGCTTAACACAATCAGGGCCATTATAAGATAAACCATCGCTGTTTTCCAGGAGGATATACTGCTGCCTACCCAACCCAGTGCAAGCCCCATGGAAACAACGACAGCAGAGGTCACATTGCGTGCCACCAGAAGCACCAGTAACCGGTGCTGAGCAAATTGCTTTAACACAAACAGCCGATGAATTGGTTAATGGGTCCGAGGGCGACATCGACCGGATACCTTTACCATCACATTAAAAGGAAAAGTTTTAGCCGACACTAGTTGCGTGAACCGGACTGCGGTAGGCAACAAAGCAATCAACGTCAACAGCATTCAGATGAACGCGGTGTGGCTCCTTTGCAAAGAGTTGGACTCGCAAACTAACTAAAAGTAGCAACGAATATATTAACAGGCTACGCCTACAAACACGAGCACCATAATAACAAAGGAACCACCAATTTCCCTTATACCTAAGAAAAATAAGGTTTACAGTCTGTTAAATTGGTTTACAGAATCTAGCAGAGAAATCTCCAGCTCGCGACAAAAATAGTTAGCCGATCACTACCGAAAGTTGCAAAAGGTATTTTTTGGTTTGTGCAGAAAACACCTAAAACTTGTTGTGGCAGGTAACGCTATAGGCTTCAGCGATAGGTTACTAAAATTTATCACCAAGTTTCTGGATTGGGGGATGTTTGTTCGTGTGGGGTCTAGTCTGTCTTTCCGTCATTTAATCCTTAGTGTGTCTCTCAGGTTTCGGTGCTTGGTGCATTTGTATTTTCTCTGTTTTTCATTGAGCTGCACGAACGTTTGGGGGTGCCATCTCACATTTCTGCAGATGGCCTATGGTTTTGGAACACAGTGTTCGACCTCGATGGTGGCCAGACTCTGCACCGGGCCCTCGAAAAACTTTGGTACTAAACTGCTCTGTGGCTGTTGCCCATAAATTTAACAACGTGTTTCCTCTACGAATAGGGCCGCCAACCCCCAAACGCGTTATTTATTTGGCGGTAATGATTTACACCGTGTTGCCCCATTGGTAGACCTATGTGTCACATTGTCTTCAGTACTTAAATCCAGTGAGAACTGGAGGATAGCTACGTGCAAGTGTTTTAGAATGTTGTGGATGAGCCGCTTGGCATTCGGGACCATCACGGGCGCTGTTTGTTAGGTCATGCTTAACATTTGTCGAGCCACACTTGGAATACAGCATCCAGACTTGTCCACCTTGCTTAATCATGGACAGGATGTCAGTGGAGATAGTGTTGAGAGATGGAACCAAACTGGTCCATGGACTGCGGAACCATTCTTACCTAGAAAAACTACTTGCGCTGGGAATGTTCTCGACGCACTATCGTCAACATCGAGGTGACCTCGTATTGATCTAACGTATACTTACCGGTAAAATCGGACCCGATTTATCCAGGCTTTTCCAACCGGCTCGCTTTCCAGCCCTCCGAGGTCACTAGCTGAAGCTACACAAACCTCGATCGGATGCAATCCGGGCGGACTTTCGTTTATCGGGCGGAGTGGCGGATTCATGGAACGTGGTATTGGCACCAGCAGTGAAAGAGTTCGAACACCGACTCGAGGCTCTTGGCCTTCAATTCTTAACATTCCCCTTCACGTCCTAGCTTATTCGTCTTATTGAATCATTTAATCTATTACGTTTTTGACGCTCTTATTACTTTCGTACTTCTCTTTTTTATTTCCTGTGACCGTTGCGGCGGGGACTGCCAGTGCAGGTCGCCTGGGTATTAATTGGTTGACCGTGGTGTGATTCGCGCGCGCTGATCTAACTCTTCTGGATTCCAGTTAACACGGACGAATAATACCCTGGATCAACGACACGTCACGGAAGGAACACTCACGGGTATTTATCCTACTGTTCCGGTCCCACTTGAACTTGAACCAGAAATTATTTGATTGAAGCACTATCACAGAATAATAATCTCATTGCCATGTTTATTGGAATCAAATTTTCCTTCGCAAAATCATAGTCTGTTATCATGTCGAGATGCTGCTTTGCACAACTGAAGCTTACGTATCATTAAAAGTATTACTAAGGTTCTTTCGTGGCAATCCTTCTCCAACTAACTCTGAAAGCAGATGTAACGAAAAAAGTAAAGAAGTTATTTCTAAGAAAAACTTGTTAAAGCGTCGTTGGATAGCCAGTTTCCGGATTTTTGGCATTTAATAACATCTGCAACTTTCTTTTTGCACACCTTAATCAGCCTTTTTAAGTTTCAGGGCAGAGTCAATATCGCCTTTGTGTAAATTGTTTCAAAGTTAGCGCCTTTTGCTTTAGTGTTGTAATATTTCTATGTAACTGCATTTAACTTATTTTGCAGAACCAATGCTTGTTTTACTTCCTCTAATTTTCCTACTATTTTCTTTTACTGTTTCCACTTCCGGCTTTGGACTTTCGGTATCGTTTACTACGTCGTCCTGTACCGTGCTCTTCCGTTTTGTGAAATCAAAAAAGAAAAAAAAGTAAAGGTGCGTGAACTATGAGGGTGAAAGTGGAATTATTGGAGAAACTGAATTAATAGTGTATGCATGCACGTATTTGCGTGGGCTAGCCTAAAAATGTCCAATACTCTAGAGCCGTGCCATGTTGTAGATCGTAGTTGAAGCAGTATTACCCTTAGTACCTGCTAATTCACGTTGCGGGAGATGGGATTTATTGTTTCGGCTCAGGCACAGCTCCAGTTCTTCCGCTGGTCAGCCGTTGCAAGTTGCCTGAACCGTACGTTCTGACACCTTTTGTGGCCTCACGTTGATATCTCGTTTTGGTTTACCCATGCTGGTCAGTACGTTTCTTCGCTTGGGGCGCAATCCTCTACTGTTTCAAGGCATGGTGGTCTACCGCAGGCGTTCTTGATACGTACCAAGAGTGCATACTGCATCGATATTTTCCGTTTGTAATTCTGTAAAAGTTTTATGTATAGTCGTTTTTATGTGCATTTTCCTCAGTGCAGGTCCCAGGCCGGAAGGTTGCCGCCTCCACCTGAGCCAAGATCTTGCTCCCATCGGATTTCCAAGCCTTTCACAGTTAATAATCTGTAGTGTTTTCCGGCCTACTGGCAGTTTGTGCTTGTCTCGTGTCTCGGCCGCTAACTGCCTCATACAATTTTAGTAATGGCCTCCGTTAACTTTCGAAGATCTGGCACCGATGCCTGCTCCTTCTGTTTTCAACGTTGGCCTAGACAAGCGCATGTACTTTAGTACCGTCAGCGCTTATTAGAATCGTTTCCCAATCAGTCGATGGGTTCCGGGTAAGAGCTCCTTGCTTCTTCCTGTCAACCAACTTCGTCGTGGTTCCCTAGGTCCTTGGCACCTTTTGACGGCCTCACTGTTTTACCTTCACTTTTGTATGTTCAAATTTTAGGTAACTAACTAATTTGTATGTTAGCTTGTCCACATCAGTTGAATATGTTTGTGCCGACCCTACTTCCGTCATAACGCCAGCCCACTTCTAATCACAGTCACGGCTGATCGGTGTTTAACCATGGGTCGCATTTGCATCGGCTTTACTACACTAATTCTAATTTGTCTCAATTGCACTGGCCATATCAGCACCATGGGACACTCGGCTGTCCGACTGCAGGCGCATATCGGAATAAATAACCGCAAACAGGGACCAATGTTACTATGATGCAAACCTATCATTTCGATTACGTCGCGCATGTTGGTGTTAGTATACCTCTTCCTATGCTAGGTGCTGTATTCCCGTAGGATCCCAGTAACGCTAGATGGGGTGAATGAGCGTATGCACCGCGGGATGCATAGTTGCGTGTGCAGCAGTTCCCCCGCATTTCATGCATGGATTACCGCGAAATTTGTTAGTGAGCGAGTTCGCCCGAATATGTGTTGTCGGTAGTCAGATCGGACGTCATGTAGACACGTGCCAACTGGGGTCTCAACTTGAGGGCCAAATCGTCATCATCATTATACACGTTAGCTAGAGAAAAGAAACACATGTCATTAGCCCGCATATATTGAGGAGTCGGATAATGGAATCAATCAGCTTGCGTGCTAGTACCATGCGTTCTCTGCTTACTCCATCGAGTGCTACTTTTACCTTTTGAGGTTCCTCGAGCATCGATCACGCAAAGCCCTTCGGGTGGATTCTTTACATTTGACTCGTAGTCAGATGTTTTGCTGAGATACTGCGGACTACATTTTGCATTGGCGGGTATGGCTAATGTCTGGGATCGTACCTTGGGAAAAGCTAATCTTATTCTATCCAACGGGCTCACTAGCCGCATACACATTTCGGTCTAGCGTCACTTGCTCAAAAGCACCCGTGCGATTTATGTTTTTCTATTTGACACGTTCTTTTCCTCGACTCTGGATAAACATGGCTGCCGTATTGATGACATGACGGTGGTGGAGACCTAGTAGAACCGCAGTGCTTATTCTGGCTGGTTTTGTTTCACCCCATTTGTCGGAAAGGTGCTGGACAGTCAACACCATGCGACGATATTTTCA
The DNA here is from genome assembly GCA_944474145.2 of Dicrocoelium dendriticum. Taxonomy (NCBI): domain Eukaryota; kingdom Metazoa; phylum Platyhelminthes; class Trematoda; order Plagiorchiida; family Dicrocoeliidae; genus Dicrocoelium; species Dicrocoelium dendriticum. The sequence goes on along the minus strand of OX104059.1, from coordinate 32,905,450 downwards.
GCCTAAGGCACTCAGAGTGTGCCGACTTTTTAGTTTGAGTATGTCCAACGGAACCGAGCAGTCGAAAGTTTCGATAGCGTTTTTGAATATGAGAAGCAGTCATAGTCTACCGCAAGTGTAATTCTACTCTCATAGGATGAAGAGTTAGGATACGCGACTTCCTGTTGAAAAATTAACTGACCTTTCGCCCATAAATATAGTCCGCAGTTGCCACCCCCAACTATTTCTTCATTTTCAACGACCCTCTGACTTTCCTAGTCATGCCGTTCCCCGTTACATTCTGTGCCCGATAGCCCATTTATTCAAGTGGGACTAGAAGGATTGGATTATCCCGTGAGTGTTCCTTCTTCAGCGGGTCGTTGAACTAGGATTGGTCGCTGAGTGCCCAGTGGCAGATAAGATTCGAATATCCGTAGGCTCATGTTTGCATTAGTTATTGCCTGTGTTAATTCATGTCGCCACAACTAATTCTTTTGCCGTACTCGGTGGCGGTTACATTATTCCACTGAAACTTGTCCTCGGATCGTTTAGGCGTAACTCTTCACATGGCATCCTAATAGCTTGAGCATAGTGAGGCAACTTTCCGGACGAAAAGTCGGCAGTGAACTGGTGCATGCTCAAAATGTGGTCGTCTTCCAAGGCTGTCAGTCTCCAGGTAGCACTACGCCACGCGATGCGTATGGCGATCGATCACCTGTATATAGCACATAGACTCATTATGCCTGGAGTAAGGACTACTTATAAGCGGTCGATGGTTGACGCATGTTTGCAGTCACTGTTCGTCCTATCAGATGTAGGACCGAACATACCACCAGTTGGGCTTCCGATTCACTTGCATCTATACTCATATCAACTAGTACTACATTCGAACTAGTAGCGCTGTGTGGTAATGTTTTAGTGATAACACTCTGTTAGCATCAGGATTACTGTGTGCTGCACTATATGTGGTGACCACGGACATCGACTGGTGTTACTCCGTGCACTAACCTTGTTTGACTTTGTCCAACGGGTTGCGCATGGACGGTTGCTCATGATAAATCGTGGGATGCTCATTGTAGACGAGTCCCATTACCACGGAATGGCTGTTTACTGCTTTTCTGGGCGTGCAGGAAGATATCTTATGAACACATTGGAATTACAAAAACCCTGCTTATGAGCAAGCCACCAGAGGAACTTCGACTGTGGATGATACGTACCTCAGCATATTATGCTGCCATTTTCTCATCTCCAAACGTTTTCAGTTTACATCTAGAAAACGCCATTTTCGCTCTTCATCTATGGCCCACGCGCCGAAGCGCCATGAGTCCAGATTTTTTGACGCGCTTCATGAAAGGAGTAATATTATTCCTAACGCTAATAGGTTAGGGAGTACGTTGAGGAGATATAACCGGACGGAAAATTTGGTTCAGAAGTGAGCAACCGAGTACACGAGGATTACCTGTTCCGTGGTAGCGCGGTGTCCGTTAGGATATCCAACCACTGATGTGGCGATCCGGAGACAGAAGGTAACGGTTCGATCACTCTTTTCTGTGTTTCTTCTTTTTTGGTTCTGCAGTTGCCTTGGCATTTCGAGGCGCAGTATTGGCAAGCAATACAAGCCGAGGTAGGTGGCTTACTGTCATGCAGCGCACATGACCAAGCCATCGAAGGTGCTCTAGTCTCATTAGGCACTGTAGTGGCACTAAGGAGCCTGTTGTCAAGAGCTGTTGCATTACGCATTCCGTCCTCCCACCAAACGCTATCAGCACCGCACGGGCAACGACGGTCAGATGCGGTCGGTCTCAATGTTTTTGCTGCGTAGTGGCGAGGTATCTGACCCATATCATATCACTTACTACACTGCGGCGTTATAAGTACTTCCATTGACCACCTTCAGTTATTGATGCTCTAAAGGACCATATAGCTAGAGCGGCGCGTGTATTGCTCCTTTTGGTCGACCACTTCGATTTGTTTTTGGGCGTTGGTGAGAAATAAAGGCGAGTTGGTTCAGTTTGGCAAAACGCTGAGTATTCAACGCACACCTAAGTCATGCAAAGTTTCTTGTCATCCTACACAGTGGTGCTTGTATGTTGGTTGAGTGTGACACGTGCTGTAAGTTTGTCACTGGTGACATCTATCACAAATTTGAGGAGAAATGGAGTGACAGGGCATCTCTGGCGTACTTGTGCCAAACCCAAGGGAGCTTTCCATAAACCACTGTACTTTTCGGACACCGCTCGGAGTGAGGTGTCACCGCAAATGGTGCGATCAATGGAATCAAGTTGCGGAAGGGTTCCATGACTACCGCACCTGCATATGATTATGGCATCATTTGAACATCCGAATGGTAGGGCTCTCCAACCATCCGAGACGGCAAGCAGCGTTCCTGATCTACGCTGATCTAGTTGAGTTTAGGACTCGTAGACTGTTGCCTCCTATGGTTAACTTTTGAGGTGACTTATCTGTCGACCTTGTCACTAACCTCCGAGTAGGAGGACCGTGACTGAATTTATTTGTCTCCTATCTACCTATCTGACAACTGGATTGAAAATCAGTTACAAACGCCGCACAGCGTAGCTTACTAAGTCACGGAGATTCGCAAACATTCGCACTACTCCCAGTCCTGTCTTTGCGATGACAGCGTCTCGACATTATCTTGATCCACTAAGTCGGTAGAGTTACTCAAAATGATCGGTTCAGTGACTGGAAGCAGACCAGCTTCCGATGTATATCGGGCCGTCCTTACAAAGAGCTTTCCTGGACCCGTGCATCAAATAAGTTGTGAAGGTACTTAGGTGTTTCTAATGACATTGGCCTCCATCTCATGGACACCTGCTGTCTACCGACGCTCTTGCGATTCTGAGTCGTTTGACCTACCGGCGCTCCAGCCTCTTCTGGCCACTGAAGCTGATATCTCGGTGGAACCTTCGTGCTTCAACTAGAGAAATCGAAACTCCATAGGTACATCCACTTTCCAGATGCTCTAAGCTAAGATGACCAGTAATCTGGTATATTTTTCATTTGTGCCGTTGAAGGCGACGTTAGTCCAAATCAGTTTCTTCTACTTTATGCTTCAGTGACAACTGACGGTGAAATTCAAGCTGGAACTTCATTTGCGCCGAGTGGGAATACAATTGCCGACCATGCATCCTCTGGGATGCACAATTCGTCGTGACCGAATGAGTGCGAATTATATGGATATCCATTTATTGTAGATTTCTCAGCTCCTTTCACGACCTTGATTGAAGCGCACCATGTATATCTTGGAGCGATACAATTAATTCGAATCCGGAGCGGTCTGTCATTCTAGGGCACTAGTTAACTCGGTGCGAACGCTTTTGTTTTCACCTACTGTTAGTACCGAGGTTGTGGTCTGCGCATAGTTAAACAGAGTGCTTTTCGTTGAGTATTACATTCACTGACCCCGTACTGGCCTCATACTATATCCTGGCTTCGGTAAGTGGTTGACTTGTACGTCACGCAACTACTATGTTATCTCTAATTTTGGTCATTCGGATAAAGAAAGTAAATTACTCTGAGAGTGAGCCGCTCCGCATCGTTATTTTATGCACCAGGCTGAGCCACGTGTTGCGCGTGCCGACATACCGACTCCCGTCATGCGTTGTTTGCGCGCCGGGGCGTGGCTTGAAGAAGAGGCCATGCGACCACAGTCCAAAGTGTGAAGGCCTTCATTTCGAACTTAGCATCGGTTCGCGTCGCCCTGTTGTTGGACTGGGGACTGCTGGACGATGAACACGTCTGGTTGGATACACTTGTTGACGTGGCAAGGATCCACACCGCAACAGCGTTTGTGTTGGGAGCTCCTGCCCCTCCCCATCCCGCTTATCTTCCTCTTCAACCACTGGGCAGCATATTGCTAGTTTTTCTTATTGTATTTACTAATCTTCAGTATCTCACTTTTTCACATATCTTTTTGTATTGCGGCACAACAGTTAAGTGTATTTCTCACCTTTATCTTATGCGTGTATTGATAGTGAAGATATTGATGACTACAGATGAACGGGGCGCGCAACGCCGCTAAGCAACTAATGTTAGGATTCCGGGTCGAATCGCATGTTCGGTTTTACCTGGGATCCACTCTAGGGGAACGTTCTTGACTCTCCTGTTGGCCGCGACGCCTTTTGCGCTGAGTCAGCTTTGAAGCTACGAAATCACATGGCTTTTTCACCAAACTTAAAGCGCGATACACGCGGTTGTATCCAATTGCTACTTCGGTGGCATGGCACATCAGCTGAGGGAGCTCAGTCACGCTCTGTCTTATGATATAAATGTGGAGGTAAATGTGAATCGTTAGGACGACTCTGGAAGATAACCCAATGTCTTCCTTAACATAGCTTGAAAATTCAACATTTGTTTCTGACTGGGTAGTCTGAGAATTTGAAAGAATTGGGAAGTATAGAAGAACGAATGTTGACAGTTATATACTGGGCAGCTGATACCCTCCTACTGTTCATCCCAAGCAAAGGGTATCATTCGAAGTTTAAGGCTCCCGGCTATCGACTTAGTGAACTAACACAACAATGGACTACGATTGTAGCTCGGGTATGCGACTTCAGGGCCACGCGGGAGTTGCTTGATGTCTGTCATACATTATTGGAATCTCCGGACCAACATAACTGTTTTTCCGTCCTGGCACGTGATACACTTGTAGCGACTATCAGCTGCGTTTTAGCTCTGCCCGATATACAGCTTATCATCCGGAGACCGCGTCTTTAGGAAGGTGGTATAACAACAGTGGGTAACGGTTGTTCTCCTCACCGGAGACCATATATCGCTCATCTGCGCTAGTTGGGGGACACCGACATCTCCGCCCAGTCCCTCTTAGGGATAATGTTATGACCGAGTCCTGGTCTCACCATTTACCTACTGGCATGAATGGCTCCGAAGATACTTGAAAGTGCCACCTAGAATTGGTTCATAGACCATTAAGTTAAAGTTTACTCCACTCTCGATAGTCGCTAACCAATGGATTCAGACAACTAAGTTACGCCTCTACATCAGCCACCGTTTTCATGCAAATGTTTCTTTTGTTGCGTTTATTGCATTCGACCGTGGTTCCTTTAGTCGACTATGATCGAGGACGTGGCTGAAGAAGTTTGATACCATAAATTTGCCACGGTAAGTAGATTAGGTGTTGTTTACGTTGCGTAACAAGCGACTCAACTCGCGCCGTTTATGTTCATCACAATTGCATGTAAAATCAAAGATACCTCCACCTCAGGAAAACTCTACGTCTTTTTGGGACTTTTCACCATTGCTCATTTCTGATGTCCTTTATTGAGCTAGCACCTTGTGAGTCAATGATTAACAACACTCTCACGAGGTAGCAGCCGTTGGTATGAACAATTAACTGATTGTGGTGTAACACTGCTCCCCCTCAACTGGCTTACATCTCATAGTTGTGCATGGTACAGGGTAGCTCCTTCTGAGAGCATTGTAGAAGAATCACCCCAAAGATCAAGCGCATTAACTGCATTTGATTAAAAGGCATCAGCAGTACGCCGGTGCACAGTACTGATGCTTCGTTGGCGCGCAACGTCCAATCGTCGCACGTGGGCTAAGGATACTGCGAGGATCGCCTGGTTCTTACGTGGGTACGAACCCGCTCCCTCGGATTCCAAGGCAGACCTGTGATCCTTTACGCTACGGGCCGGCATGTATCCGATTACAGAACGGATGGACTAATGTTAGGGTTTGCAAGAGCCCAACGCGTTCTTCGATTAAGTAACATCGCATATTATTTTTGTCACCTACTTGCTCAATACCATGGCATCCTCCATGCACACGGACTAAATCAGATCGACGGTATTTATGTTACCTTCGTGTTTTCTTGTGGCCCTATTCCCCGATCACTATGGGCGTGGCCAAACCGGACAATGCACCCAACTCAGCTTGGAATGAGCAGTCACAAGTCATCATCATCATTGCACACATTAGCTGCAGGTGGAAAACACCTCAGCGTTTGTGCCACAATGCAAAAGAAAGAAAAATACATGCAACAGAGGCACGCCGGCTGTCACCAGTAACGGATGGACATCGTCCCGGTGAGCTAACAGCCTGGCTGTTGTGTCGCAAGAAGAGTTATATTATGCCTAATAATTGAGATCGTAATTTGTGGGGGAGGGACAAGAAAACAACATAGACGCCACTGTAGTAGGCTCCTAGTCATGTCAACAAGTGTATCCAGCCAAACGTGTTCATTCTCCTTCGGCCCCCAACTAGGGAGCTGAGAGGATCCAACCGAGGCCAACTTCGAAGTAAGGGCCTTCATTCCCCCCCCCCCCGGCCAAATTATCGCTTGGCCGCCTCTTCTAGCTGCACCCCTGGAATGCGAACAACGCACGTCGCGGGAGTCGGGGGGCTGGAATGCACAACACGTGGCCCAGCCATCAAAGCCTGTTGCGTGAAATAACGGTGCTGAGCGGTTCGCTTCTTCTTTCTGCACCATAAACAAGACGTCGAACACGGTCATTGCTCACACGGTGTTCCCACCAGATATGAGCCAAACTGCGATCATCATCATCAACAGCAGTACATCAGACATTTGAACTGATGCTTCGCTGTCATACAACCATGAGGACCTATGAAGTAAAAAATAATAAAGGAGAGAAGGGGAACTTACTTGAAAACCTTAATGCCTTAAGCAAACATTCAGGGTCAAGGCGCCTACGCCTTGTGTAGCCAACATACCGTCACAAACAGCTGGCTCTCGTGCAAAGATAAGGCGACATCGGTGAGACAGATTCCTTGCAGCTTTCACTGCCCCGCGTCATAATCAGCCATTACCCTACAGATAACTCTGCACCAAACACACTTTAAACAGGCAAGCCGATTAGGAGACGGCAGCAGGCGCGCCACTGGTGTCGATTGTGAGCCATGTCCTGTAAAGTCTCGAGCCAAGCACAAGGCGAGTCACGTGGTCCAGCCCGGAGTGCGAGACGGGCCAACGGCACCCAGTTTGGTCGTCAGTGACTTCATTTTCCGCTGCCAAGTCAACTTCTGTCCACCTCGAGCTTTGCGCCACCCTACCCCTGGCAGACTAAACAAGGTCCTCCTAGGTAAGCGGTGACCAGGCATACGTAGCACGTGTCCGAGCCAACGCAACTTATTCAGTACTATCTGTTGTTCCAGGGAGGTAGCATCATTATCACTACCTAGTACTCGCCTACGCACATAATCGTTACGGACATGCTGGTGCCATCCGGCACCAGTAATGCTTCGCAGACAACGATGATCAGACTTGAAGGCGCCTCAGATCTTTAGACCGAAGTGGCCAAATCCCACTACCATAGTGTAGAACAGCCCTCACTGTGGCCTTGCATACACGGCCTTTCAGACGGAGGGAAATTTCCTTCTGTCGCCAAAGACCGCAAGTTCACGAACGCGGCTCTGGCCTTTGCAATGCGTAACCTGACGTCAGTTTCTGTGCGTCCATCGTTACTGATGCAGCTGCCAAGATAAGTGAATTGAGTAACCACCTCGAGCTCCTCATTCGTAAAGATCAAGGGGTCATAAAGTGGCTAGTGGTCCCGCAGCAACACTGCACTTTGAAAGTGCGAAGTGCATACTAAATAATGGGACCCATCTAGGTAGGCTATTCAGGATTGATTGTGCCGCCGCAACATCGTCTAAAAGCAAGACAATATCGTCCGCATAATCAAGATCAACTATTCTTTCACCAGGCAGCACTTCGACGCCTACATCGTGAGATTCCGCAAGGAAACACTCCACGATGGAATCCACGAGGAAATTGGACAAGAATGGGGAAATCGGACTACCCTGACGAACGCCACTGATGGTCAGAAAGCTATCCTATAGGCCACCGTAGACCCTGACGCGGCCTGTAGTGTTCGAGTATAGAGCACGAAGGACGTTCACTTATTTCGTGAGAACACCATTCCACGCAAGTATTTCGAACAGAATGAACTGATCGACTGAATCAAACGCACTCTTGAGATCGAGGAACACAGCTATTGTCGGTCTGCGGTAGGCGTGGCGCTGCTCCAGCACCTGCCGCAGAGTGAATATATGGTCCATATAGCCACGTCCTGGGCGGAAACCTGTCCTTCCTTAATCCGAGATTCCCGTTCCACAATGAGGTGATGAACGAGAATCGAGGCCATTAATTTTGCCACAACTGGCGAAACTGCGAAGGCACCGGTGGTCGAACGTTAGTAGCCTCTTTATGTCAGCTGCTCTAATGGGTCAAATTTCACAACCGTACAGTAAGATCGAACGTACGGCTGCATTGTACACTACCCTTCGAGGAGAGAGTGCTGTCGCCTCGGCGCCATAGGTGGCGAAAGTTAGCAAAAGCGTCTCGTGCTTTTGCTATACGGTTCGTGACTTCGTCTTCAATTCCAGCGGCGCTAGTACAACTATCTAGGTTGCTGAACTTTTGAACGACTTCTAGCTGATCCTCACCAAGCGTCAGCGCAGCAGGCGGTCGCTGTCAGTCTTGGGAAAAAAAGCTTTGAACTTTGAGGGTGCAAAGCATGGCCCGAAACGGTTGGCAGTCAGTGCTAATCTGCCGGAGCAGTCACCAAGCTTGTGGGTAACTAAACGTAAGCGTTACGGGCTTGTCTGACAAACGGATAGAGTAGAGCATAACTGAATACAGGAAATAGAGAGCGAGATGAAAATCTGGGTTGCTCCATCGTAGGTGGACCGGGCACAGGTGCGGAATCACATCGCTGCTTCCTACACAATGGCAGCCTATTACAGCTGCACTACATCTTATCCGGGTGCGATACCCTCCCTATACTTGTAGTCCGCAAAGCGAGCGTCAAGGAAGCTCTTAAATTTCGACACCGATTTCGCCTTCACTAGCGTCTCCAACGACTTCCAGTGCTCGGAGCATAGTGGGTGATACGATTTATATCCGATACCACTAGTTTATACCGATGTCCGCATGTGCTGCCTGGTGCGCAACTATGCAGCAGCGGCCTCAACATAGGGAAGTGGCCCAGGTGCAGTATCCGGTGCGTCATAATGGGATCAACTCTAAGCCGACGATATAACAGGGCAAAAAGCTCAGGTCTCTTACATCGGTCCTCGTACAACATACCCCGTAAACTGGGGGGAGCCGGGTAGCTACATACTAGACCCGTTCCAATCTCTGCACCTCACCGATTGTGCATGGACAATAGGCGGGTGAGCCGTACTCAAGCACTGGTCTTATCCTGGAAGAGAGATGGCTAACAATCTCTTCAGACCAAGTGCAGAAGCTGCGTCTAGGTGCCCAAAACGGGCGTAGTCCGTTTGCGTACAGTCTGTTCGTGTTGTCTACAGATTTCAGATCACAATGTGAGAGTACGCCCAGATCTTTTACGGAACCGGTGAGATGCAAAGGGTGGCCGGTCTGGTTGTACGCACGCCCATTATCACTCCTTCACAGGCTCATAAACGAGGACTTGGTCAGGTCAACTTTGCAGACCAACGGGATAGGCGGTCGAAGTTCTGCTGAAGGACGTCACAGTTGTTGGGAGAATCAATAATCCTCCAAATCGTCTGCAAACTACACAAGGCGATCGAAGAAATTTAGGTACTTCGTTTATGTAGATCAGGAATAAAATGGGCCCAGCACTGTACCTTGGGGTACATCGCTAGTGGATAGGTACCAGTCTGTTAGCTGGTCATTCACATGTACCCGCCATCTCCCAATGAGGAAGTCACTGATCCACTGGTGCAGTGCGCCACCAACACCACACATCTTCAGCTTGTGGAGCAGGACCTCCTGATTCACTTTCTTAAATGCTTTACTGTGATCCACTGACGTTCCCCGGTTCAACGCTTGCAATCATTCCTGCCGCGTCAACAGCAGGTTGATACACGAGTGGCCCTTCATGAAGCTATGCCATGCCGGCGATAGATCTTTAGACTCCAGCAGCTGAAGCAGATCCTATTTCACAATCTTTTCGAGCAACTTCCCCAAAACAGAAATGAGGTAAATCGGCCGGTAATTGTCCATATTGCGTAGGTCACCGCCTTCTAGAATCGGCTTCACTACCGGGCATTTCCAGTCGCTCGGCAGTGCACCTTCGGACAGCGATCTGTTGGACAGATCCGTCACTGCAGACGAGATGATGACCGATAAGAACTTTAACATTAACGGGTGAAGTCCAACGGGTCCGACAGGTTTCGTGCCGTCAAGACTGGTGAATAGACTGCGGACATCTTCACCGCAACCCAGGCCCTCGAGCTGAGTAGGAGCTGCAAACGTCAAGCTCGGCATAGGCGCATACCCACTTGTAAATACGGAAGCGAAGTGGTCCGCCAGTACGGACGCACGTTCAGTGCTGGAGGTCAGAGGTTGTCCGTCAATGCTCACTAACACAGCTACGTCACTTGTGGGCCTCAGGCGCCGCTTCATGCAAGTAAAAAGCTCATTGGGGGCCGTCTTCGCTGAGGTTGCAAGGTCCTCTTCGAACTGCCGACGTTTTTGCGTAGTTGCATAGATTTCCCTGCCTTTGTACGCCTCATAATCATCAGCAGAGCCAGACACAAAATTTATTCGATAATACGCGTCGCCGTCGAGCCAGTTGGCCATACCCTCTGTCAAACCAATGTGGCTTCACTGGTCAAGCTTTCCGATAATTGAGGGGTACGAAACAAGCACACAATTATTGCACACCCTCTTTTATAACAGACCATCTGGTTTTAACAGATGAATCCTGTGGTAGCGACCAGTCCACTTCACTGGCAGCTCGATTGAGACCATCGTCTCCGGAGGACGCGAGAGTGGCGGCGGCTGCTCTAGGCTGGCTAACACCATCGAGTGGTCACTAGCTGCCAGAAACTCCAGGACCTGAATTTTTATATACACGTTGCTCGCAACTCGTTAGTAGTGCGATGGAACGGAATGCACTGTAACGCGTGTCGGTTGGCAGACATGTGCTGCTTTAGTTTCAAATATCAACTCTGCAAACCGCCTCGATTTAACGGTGCCCGGGGAAAAGTTGGACCTCAAGCCACCGTTTTCGAGGGAAATTAGAATCGCCCATAAGCGGGAAGCGGAGCCGGCTCGTATAGTTTTTAACACGCAGCAACCAATTCAGGCATCTATCGTGGGCTACGATAAGTCAAGTCAAGTAAAAATAAGTTTTATGAACCCTAATGGGTTAAGCATTTACACCACTGCTGCGGACACCTGGATGATAATATCAATATAATGCTTGGAGAGAAAAATAGGAAAAGGGCAGAATTATTACTTCAACAACCGCTCGCGCAGCATGTCTGTGACTTTCTATGTCAACAAGCAAACGTGAGCTAAGGCAAAACAGTATTACGATACGATACCATAATGTGCGGGAGAACAAAATTCTGAATTTCGATCGAGTAGAAGAGAACGGGAGTTTTGGAAAATTCATTTTCAAATGGATGAAACTGGTTAGTTAGTATCTTAGCAGAAAAACCATTGCATGCATCAAAATGTCTAGAAATGATCAACTAAAAAAGCTCTAGGCAAGCCGCTGCATTTAGAAACGTGCTTTATGGATCGCACAAATAAGATGTAGTCTTTCTGAAGCAGTCCAGGGAAATGACAAGAGAGCAGTATAACCAATGGGGAATAATGCAAAAGGTCACAAACCTGAATATTAAAGTACTATGTACTGGAAGCACCTTAAGTTTGTGGGGATGAAAGGAAAGTTTTCTGAATTTTTGGAAAATTTTACAGACATGGATGGATTAAGAAAGATTCTGGGACAAAAAGACGCCGAGATACTTGAAGGTGGAAGAGCTGGGTATGGGATTTTCATTCATAGTAAGTGTGGGAGAGAAATCTATGAGGGACTGCAACTTATCGCCACGGAGAAAAAGTATTACATCACTGCCTTTAGAAGCGTTAAATGTAAGGGATCTAGATGAAAATCATTCCACCAGATCTTCCAACCCACGTTGAAGTGATGAGAAATCCTATAAACGTGATTTGTATGTTCAACATACAAGGAGAATAGAAAAGGTGATAGAATCGTTCCCTGCAGAACACTACAGTCGGCACGGAAGACAGCATTTCTTACCATTCAACTTGGTGAAGTGAGTGCGATCTGTAAAATAGTCACGTAACAGATTACATATACCAGGGTGAATTCCATTTTTGGTTTAAAGGCATTCGAATCATCCAGGAAGAGAAGTCGTATGGATTTACATATTTGATCTAACGCAGAGGCTATCGAATGAGCAAGATATGCCACTGCATTCAATGTGGAGCGCTGGGGTCTATACGCAAACTGGTAGATATCGTGTTCAGGAGTGGCTGAAAAAATCCGCGGAAATAACAGTTTCGAAAACTTGTAGGAGCACCTTTACATGCAGTTGGGTGATACTTTTGAGATCCATTTTTTGGTATTGGAGTTATACTGGCCGTTCTCCAAATGTCCGGTATCACACCCGTAGTGTGGTATTTGTTAAATAACTCTTAAAGGCAGTGTGAGAGATTCAGCACACTCCTTCGAAGCTAATGGTGAGAGAGCATCCGGACCACAAGCTTTGTTTACCTTTAATCTTTTGAGTTCTTTGTGAACGTTGCTTTGATTGAGGGTCGCGGCTAGACTTGACATACTGAAGGATGACAAGGAAGGTGAGCTTAATGATGCGGAACCAAACTCAGAATTCAGTTTCTCCACCTCCACTTCACCGCTCTGGCTTCAAACGCTGTTACCACAGAGCTGCGTCAGAAGCCTCCATAGACCGCGACAGTTGTGGTTGCCCAGAACTTCTTCGACCTATAACTGGTTCAGTCTTTTTATCTCGGATTTACTTGCTGTGGTTAGGCTTTTGACACGGGTAGCATTCTTGCACTTTTAAGCCCATTCTTTCATCTTTCGGAGTCGCTTTAGTAGTGGTGATGCAAATCTATCTACTCCTAGATAGAACATTTCAACAGAACAACACGTCAAACCCACAAACAGTTCGCCGTGTCAAGCAGATCGAGCGCCAAAACTGTTCGCGCAGGCCATCTTCGCTGTGGTAGGTGTGTACCAGCCTCCCACACAGCGAGGACCGAATGTATAACAGCACCTTTGATAATCTGTCGCACCGAAAGCACGAGTAGCTACTGGTCTGGACTTCCCGGCTAGTGACCTCAGAATTTAACCAGGTTTCGACCAGTCCTAGTACGTCCGGACGACGCAAGACAACGAAGTGAAACACAGCGTCGCATTTGTTCATTAAATTATAAACATTTGTGAAGGCTACGCGCAGGCCGCGGTAGGAACCGACAGACGCGCATGAAGCGTCACCGACCTGTTAAACCGCGTTCAGTGGACCCAGGGAACTACCCAAAAATCTGGAATGTGATTGGCTTCTCCACTATCATTCCGCCACTTCGACTCCACGATAGCAGACCTGTTTCACTGTCCGACGGATCAAAATCCGAACGAATATTGATCTTTAGACCTCAGCCTACCGAGGCGCGATAGTATCAGCGTCGGACTCGCTTCATCAACAAACATGCCTCGCAGAGGCTGGGACTTCCCCTCCTTTCTCTCTCCAAGTCGGGTGATTTGCTTCACCCACACTTCCTGTTCATTCACATCCAGAAGCCTATCAATCAGGCTCTGCAGAAAATCCACGTCGTTATCAAAACAAGCCTGAGGATTAGCATCCGTCGACTCAAACGCATGAAATATCATGAGGTTACAACGCCACTGATTGCTGGCAGTTATCCACTCCTTTTTGCTTCGCTACATTTTCCATTGGCCTTCATAACCTGTGCTATCGCACACCGGTATGCTAGTGTCCGTAGAACGCAACACAGGCACGCCAGCTGAGGCTTGTGCAAAGGGTGGAAAGCCTGCAGCCGACGGGCAGGTGGGCTCATTCGAATGTAGAGGCAGCTGGGTTTTCGCTTGCTTGGATGAACCGATGGAGCTCCTCCCTATGGAACGTTTCGCCTGTCTTTGTAGGCTCCAGCGGCTTCTTGGTTGTTTTTGATTGCACAGTGACTTGACATTTCTCGCACAATATTTGGACAAAATCATGCTGAATTTCACGCAGTAGTTTAAAATAATCTAAAAGCAAACCAACACACGAAATGTAGACATTCATACGACAGATAAGACGTGTAGCAGCATTGACTTTATGTCCAACTATTTTTCAACATATGACACAGGGAGTCTGCTTCGTCCTTACGGATTGCTTAGCAGATGTGACGGTAAAGGTGATAACTTGAACGATAAGTACACGATCCAAATACCACAGTAACATATTTGGACACGACATCAATTCATAAGAAACACGCAACATCTGCTCTGCACAAATTAATGAGCCATGCAAACTGGCCTGTCAAACAGGGCGGAAAAAGTCCTGCAGCTAGCGAGTAGAGATAAAAATTACAAGCTTCCATACTGCAAATTATTAAATAGTATATTTCTCGGCGGCGCATGATAGTTCAGCTAGGCGATCCGACCAATTTCTGTAGCTGGAGGGCATGATACATGTTCGTGCAGTTTTTTCGAGGCGGTTCCCAGACGATGTTTCAAAATGGCGGACCAGAAAGACGGAAAGGTCGGTAGTAAGAATAAGTATGTATATAGCTGAACATCCAATTAAAGTACTACAAACATCTGCGGAACTGTCTCATGTGGACCTACTATGCGGGGTGGTCCTTCAAAAGGTTTCATATGCACTTCCACGCTCCATCTGGCCGTTGGCCAGCACCACATTAACTCATGTTTAGTGCCACTATCTGCACATAGAATGTGAACACGCAAGTCATCCAACTTGTTCCACCATTGAACTCCGTTCTTCGACTCTAACTCCATGGTAATTCGCCTAGCATGCATGTACTGATTAGCTTGGAACCTTCAATCCATCACTTCTGATGTTCCTCTAACGTCGCCGTTCATCAATCCACCCGCTGTTTCGCTCCCAGAGATTGACACTACGGCCCAGTTCGTTATAATTTTATAGCACTTATCTTAGCACATTGTGCAGCATATCCGATTACCTTCCTGTGGGGACAAAAGCGATGGTTACTTCTAGAGCAGAACGCAAAAATCAACCAATCACCACAACTGCTGGCAAAGCGAAACCACTACTGGTACGCGATCAGACAGTTTATTTAGATAGCCTCTGTACAAGGTGTCTAAGCTACGGCTATGACGACACCAATACAGCAGGCTAGCTGTTCGAATCGGCAGTAATGCGAGTAAAGGTGAGGGCGATTCGAAGTCGAGAACGGCGCGAATATGTGCCGAAGTATTCAAACAACCGCATACAGGCGAACACAGACGGAGTACCTTAGATTGTCGGCCGGTGACCGAAAGGATTACACGCCTGACTTGCAATCCTTAGGTCACTGGTTCGAATCCGCGAGGGGGTGAGCGTTCTCGTGGTAAACTCAGCATGTGTGCGACCGCTGGTAGTCGCATGGCAGCGAAGCGTCGGTACGATGTGTCAGCGTACCGCTGATGACTTAGATTCCCTGGGTACATGGTAAAACTAAATATTTTGGTAGAATTTTACCATCGTGCTTCAGCTGAACAAGAGATTAGTCGGACCCCTACATTCTCCTTCGTCGCCATGTGATGAAATAGGGCAAAGAGAAAGTACACAATACCCGGCTGCAATCTTGTTCAATACACAGTTGGAATGGTAAGACAAAAGGTTTTCCAGCTTGCTGTTTATCAAACCATTTAGGCTACTTTACAGTTGTTAGCAAAAGCCATGTGGTTTTTCATGACCTCGACTACTTTGAGACAATGAAATGATCATCTGTCAAATGTGTAACACGCTCGAGGTCTGCCTTTGTTGGTGTGTGGGTCAGCGACGTGGCAGTTACAGATCTGGGTCCCGTTCTAAAGCTTCGGAATCACAGAAATGCTTGGTCTCAGGCCTCGTATCTAGTAAGTCTGGAGGCAGTAACTCGACGCGGCTCATTTCCTCGATCCTTGTTCGTGCGTTATTTTTCTACTTCGCCAGCTGGTCACCCCTGGTCTCGACCAACCGGATCTGCTATCAGCAATCGACACTCCTGACGGAACACTTGGCATGTGTAGAATACGCGTACATTAGCCAGTGTTGACATTTGAGTTTTAGTAAACCGTCTATTTCGACATCAGTGAGGTTTTCGCTTAGCGCCCTGCGACAGCCCTTATCGTCATCCATGCAGAATCAGCAGTAATCGACAACAATACCTCGCCATCATACAGCCGTTGTGGCTGATGCTGGGAAGTAGCAGTACGGGAGCAATGGCACACGATGTAAAACTTAGATGTCGTTAATGCTTGGTACTCACAAATAGCTAACTTTCGTTTGATGTAAAGGGGACATCCACGAGAGGGCTTCATTGGGACTCGCCCCTCTACGTCGTTATCCGCCTCGTCCCAGACAAGTGTCATGTAAGCTTTCAACAGTGGACCCGATAAGGATGTAACTGCGAACGCTATTCGGGTGTGTTTCGGGAGCAACCCCCGGTAAGATCTAGCACCAATCACAGGATGTCCTGTACCATACTCTGGAAAAGCTGACAGCATAGTGATCAAGTAACCTCGTTTCCTCTTTGCCAAGTCAGTGGTTGGACCTCTAGAGAACTGCGGCAAGAACATATGAATTGGACTTGTCCCTCCTCGGCAAGCGGTGGACGGATAAGTTTAGGCAAATGCAGCTTCTTGGGTTTTGCTTATTTATCAAAGGAACAAACTCGGCACCAACAGTACTCCCTGAGCATGGCTGGTCATAAGTTTGTAGTAACCAGGCCTAACTTCTGTGGAGCAGAATAGCCGCGGCGATCCTGTAAACGCAGCTCTATAAAGCAGGAGAGATCCTCTGACATCAGGCGTGCCACAGTTTCATATGGGCGATTATGTTTTTTTCAGTACGCGAGTTCATTTTTGAAGCAGTTCACCCGTGAATGCTAATACGGTTGTTGAAGTGTAGGAGACCGATCGACCATTTCTGATTCCTCATCGTCACGTAACAAGAAGGAATTGCGTATTGTGCCCAATTGTTGGAGCACCGCCATGTTTATTGGCGACCCACCGTTGTCGTGTTTCTCGACATTAAAAGTGCCTTCGATTCAGGGGATCGATGTGCCCTTTGGGACTGTCCTGAGAAAAGGGGTGCCTGATAAATATGTAAACATTATCGAAGCGCTGTATACGCATACTTCGGATAGAGTGAGGGTTTATGGCAACCTGTCGCCGCCCTTCAGTATCTCCGGCGGTGTGAGACAAGGTTGCCTGCTGTCACCTTTCCTTTTTAACTTCGCTATTGATGAAGTCCTGGAAACAGCGTTCACTGGACCCAACCTAGAAGGGATGGAGCCAATTCCTGGTGAGTGACTTCTTGACTTGGAGTATGCGGATGACATTGACCTCTTATGTGACAGCGCCCAAACGTACCACTCTGCACTGGACCGATTAGCACTGGCTGCCAATCGTTTTGGGCTACGCTTTGTTCCGTTGAAATGCAAAAGTTCTCCAAGATTGTCAGGGACCCACCCATGCGCTGACCCTTGGTGGTGATAAGCTAGAAGTCGTTCAAGAATTCAAGTACCTGGGCAGCTGTTAGTGGCTGTGGGATCGAAACTGAGATTACAACCCGTAAAGCACAAGCTCGAGGTGCTTATACCAATCTCCGCCATCTGTGGCGCAGACGCGACATCACTCTCTCCCTGAAGAGTAGGGTTTCTAACGCAGCCGTCCATTCACCCCTCTTATGCGGTTGTGAAACTCGGCCCATCAGGTCGACAGACATAAAGACGCTCGTCACATCCGATCATCTTCGGAACCTTGTCCCCGTCGAAAGCTAATTTGCTCTTTTTTCTTCCACGAATCTTGTTTCATACTAAAGCACCGGACGAGATTTGCGGCCAGTAACTTAGTCGCTACCGGCGTCGCACTGACACATCCTTAGTTAGCTCAAACATCGCGTTGTAAGATGAACTGCGCTGTATCGCAGTTAGCAAACAGTCATGATGGTCCGCTCCCGTTACCAGTGGGAAAGTCGTGTGTTCCATTCCAGTGGGATTCGGCGAGCACATGCTACTGATGAGTATCGGAAAAGACGAACAATCCACCCGACGCTCCATGTGTGATGACTGTCTGCTAGCCTGGCGTGAGCGAACATACTCAATACTTTCCGGTGCCTCTACTACTCTATCTATAAGTTACTACCCGGGCTAAGTCATGCTATCATGAGATAATAGACGATTTAGCAGTGAAAGTTGTGCATCTGGGAAAAGCTCGATCGTGTACATTGTAATTCGGCGCATGACCTTGGAGCTGCTCCTCGCTATGTTGCTTCACTATTGGCACTGATCGTTCAGACACAGTTGGATGAGCCGGTCTCTTATTTGTTTAGGCAAATGGGCCAACTAATTGCAGAGGATACTGCCTCTGTTAATTAGTGGAGTCATGGTACCATTCGACCAGCGTCGACGAAACGGCTGCTAGCTTGTGGAAATCGATTTGGTATGGTCATGACACTACCTATGCTCTCTTAGCGGTTTGGGACATGTGCGTCTATCGTACACTGAGAGATGTAGTCCAAGTGTCTAGTTTCGCGCAAGGCATATTTGTAGGTTACGTCATTGATTGTGTAGATCAATGGCTTGTATATATTATTATATACAATAATAATGGCCCGTAGTCGGCAAAAACCATCAAATGTCGATCTTCGTGGTAGTGACGGAAATGCCGCATACCTAGGTGCTGTGACGTGATCAAATAAGCTGCTAACGTTTCAGAAAGAAACCTACGGGTATCCAACGCTGGTGGACGAATCATTGGAGAACTGCACTGACGGCAGCGTCTGATGCGTGAGTCGCAAGAAAAAAGTAATGCGCTTGGGTCTGGTAGGTAAGAAACGCTGAGTTGAACATAACTTCTTTGAGCTTCTCGAAAATCATATAGGCGTCCTCTGGAATGTGGGTAGTGCATTGTTTACCGTGTAACAAGTCCGCCACTTATTGCATAATGCTCGCGCAGTTAGGTATGAAACATCAGTAATTGTTGACCAGGCTACAGAATCGGCGAAGCCGTTTGAAGAAATTAGAAGTAGGGTGGTCCTTCAGTGCCTGGGTTGTTTGGCAGGGCTTCGATACTAGCAACGGCCAAGGAATTCGATGGTGTGGTGGCCAAATTCACTTTTACCGGGTTTGACGGTAACCCAGGCTGCGTCATTTGTTTTAAAAGAGCATCAAGATGACGATGTTCGTCGTCAGAAGAGCTGGCGATAACTGTCATCTAAATATGGATAAACACCGAGTCGACGCTGGAAAGTTTTGGCAGCGTTACTAAGGCCGAAACGCATTCTGTGGTAATCAGAGAAACCAAATGGTGTGGTTATTGTCTTATGTATATCTTTGGCGCCACAAGTATTTGTTAGTAGGCGTGCACTAGGTATACTTTGCTAAAAATTGACTTGCCAGCTAAAGCTGAGCTTAAGTCATGCATATGTGGTATGCGGTAATTATCCGAGCCGGTAGCCTTTTTGAGTTTCTTGTAGTCACCACAGGGACGCCAGTTACTGGATTTCTTTGGTACCATGTGCAATGGTGATGCCCATGCACTCTTGGGTGGATTATTCCTCCTTAGCGGCTTTGGGTTTGTCAGGAGCCATTCTGCGAGGGCGGGCCAAAACAAATGGACCCTTAGTAGTGCATGACGTTGGTCATCATGGGAGATAATTCATTCTGAATGCGAATGAGGTTAGGGTGTTGGTTTTAGAAGTCTATCCCCTTCGTACACAATGTGTACATTTGTACACACGCACAAAAGTTTATATTCAACTAGTGTGTACAAATGTACACATACTCTCATTTACATAATTGACAATGAACGACCGACATCTTTCTTTCACTATGTTAAGAAATCTGGTACATCACTAACAGTACCAATAATATAACTTTTTGGGTCAAAGTTATTGCTTGTGTGCGAGGGGGCTAGAGAAGGCTGTGGAGCTTGAGACTGGACACGGATGGGAGTGATCGCGGCCGCGTCGGCTCTAGTTCCAACAACACAGCTGTGTCCGAGCGTCGATAGCATCGATGATATGACTAACATATTGATACGGTTTTTACTATGAAAGTTCAACTCGAGGTTCCCCAGGGGCCTAGGTTGTGCGTTAGCAACTTCTTGCCGAAAATTGCGATTAGTGTACCATTGGCAGCACAGTCTGGTCGGCGAGAGTGAGACTACCTCACTCGAGCTATAGAGTATAACGCTGTATTCGGCTCCAGTGTCCACTGGAATCTCCGTACCGGCAATTAAATCCCTAACGCGGATGAGACAACTGGTTTTGGCCGCTCGCGTCCGTCGCCATTACGGGCCGAGAAGTTTCTCTCTTTCTCGGCAAATGTTCAAGGTTTAACGCATTCACGAGCTGCGTCAACAAAGCATTGATGATACCAACAATGAGCTTGCTTGTTACTGGACTTGGAGCGTCTGGTTGGTGAATCCTATCGGCTGTGATGGCGCCGGATCACAAGCATGCTTTGTCATCCGAGGGTATAGGTTAGAGCCTGCGTGGGGATCCTCGCAGTATCCTTAGCCCACGTGCTTCTGGTAGTGATCGCGCAGCAGCGATGCGTCGGTACTGCGTACCGGCGTACTGCTGCTGACTTTTCTGCACTCGGTGACTAAGCTTCGTAACTTGTGCTTGTAGGGCTTTACCGTTGATTGCAAACAGGTGACAGAAGTGCCCTGAGACGCGACGGCATTGACCTTGTTGGCGTCAGCTTGTAGCTGTGATCGTTCCATGACTCGGTCTGCCAAATCAGCGACACGATCACCATTGCGAGAACCGCTCATGTGTTTTCCGGTAGTCTTTGTGGCCATATTTCGCAGAACGTGGTCTTGTCCACGGTAGATGAACCAAGCAGCTTTTGCATCTCCCATAGCAGGGTTGAGGACATTTTGTTAACTGTAAATCTCTGAAAAGTTGCTGCAAGCGCACATTCTCAGGGGCAAACGTGCTTAATTGTGACCTACTTGAAGGCCTCATAGCGGTTTTCTATCTGAGAAGGGATAACATCCCGAACCTGTGTAGGTACCTCCTTGGGGAAGTATGGTATGAGCTTACTGTACTTAGCGTAGTCAGGAGTAATTCTGTAGTTACAAAACTGCCTCTAAATGAACAAACCACAAAGTTGAATCCATGTCCCAAAACGGTGGAATAAAGAGAGAAAGAACACTGATGGTAGACTATTTTTCTGTATACAAAGTCCGGGAACAATTGGACGAAAAATGCTACCTTAGGCAAAAACAAACCGGAAAATATGGAAAAATAAATGGATCGAGCTCATCGGGAATAACCTTCGATGCCTAGGTTCTTCTAAAGTCGGCGTCACCAATTTAGCAGGAGCGCAGATGGCGGTTCGAGTTGCAGGGAAGCTTTTGTCTTGTGCAGTGAAAGGTTTCCTGTTGTAAAATACGACACCGACGGATTTGCTACCTAGGGAAGCGACGAATCATAGCACATGAGGTGATTACAAGTTGCGAACCAACCAAACACCAAACCAGAGGCGGTGCTCGCTTTAAACAATCTTAACATGCAGTTCAACATTCCGCATCGCTCGCGTGTGTGTACTATAGGAGTAACTTTGGAGTTTCACACACCGCACTCAGGCAAACCGGAGAGATCTCTAATCTGCCACACGCAGCGTTTGTATCGAGTAGCGAATGACTTTATCTAGATGGACGGAACAACCGGTATTCGATTACGGATCACTCGAGGTTTGGGATAGAAATAGAAGATCTTTTAGTTTACGCGATCGAAAATGGTCCAGGTTGAGAATTTACGGCGGCCACAACAGTTGGGCTCGGAGAAACGTACAAGTCGTTTAATGAACGAACGTTGCATTTTCTCCAGTGCTATTCTAGCATTTATCCAAATTGTCTAACACTATAGGGTGATGACCTAGGGTACATTGGCCTTTGGTTCAGCCGTTTTGAGGATTAGAGTAGTGCACACTCAGGTTACTTGCTATATGGCAGTTAGCAAGTAGTCCAAAATTCAGTCCTGTTACGTTAGTGGCTACGATACAACAATATGAAATAACATTATATTTAGTTGATGCGCGTTCCGTTTTTCATGTGTCACAACAGTGTTCGAGTGCGTTAAGTTCACTTTGAACAGTACTGAAATCCTTGTATAGGTCGGCAATATCGAAGGTCTTGAGTTTTCCTACTGGTCTACTCCCAGTTACCACAATCACGTTTCACCCGAAGCTCCAACTTCAGCCGGAAAAATCAGAAGTCAAGGACTTTGACGAAAGGTTATGTTAACTGGGACGGCTACCAAACACGGTATAAATAGCTTAAAACGCGCTTAGTAGTTTATAGGTGGTGGGATTAGGTCAATTCGGAAATTAGACGGACTTTCGCATGGTTGTTTTTCCATGTCTACATTTGGCGGAGTAATCTCCAGTAATTCAATGTCGATCAATTGATCTTGCGCAGAGCGAAATGTTTTTATTCGGGAGGGTTTCCGATTCTCTCGGACAGAAGAAGGCAACCTCAATGTCATCGATAAACTGAGACGGTTTCCTTGGGAGCAAACTTGGAACGTCATTTTTATAGAGAAAAAGTAGTGCGCTCGGGACACCGCCCTGGCAAACCGCTGTTTAACGATGTTTTATTGAACCAAGCCGATTGTGTGCAGTTGGAGAGATGTACTCTGAACCGTAGCAGTAGTTGCTTTGAATTACTAAGTGAGGTGTTTGACTAGTAGGCCAGAGTGCGAAACTCGGTCGAAAGCTTTCACGCCGAACAAGTCGGCACAGAGATACCTGGTAGTAGTCCCTTAAATTACTCAGACCATCGATTACAGTTTCGTTCAGTAGTACTTAGTATGTGATATGATTGTTTCATTTTAGTCCCTCTGCCGCATCGATTAGGCCAGAGCCTTGGATTTGTTTTCTAGCAGATTTTTTGCGTCATTTTGGTTTCTTAAATCCACTTGGACTTTATTCATGCATACTAATATGTGGACGTCTTGCATCGCGTAGTTAGGGCGTATCGTCTTAAGCTTGGTAGTCATTGTGCTTCTGCGCCACATTCGCACAAACACATTTGGTCTACAGTTTGCACATGATGGTAAAGTCAACAGAGAATACCAAAAAAGTTATCGCAGTCCATCAATCGCATTAGAGTAGATTAAGTGTCCCAGTTGATGTGTTGCATGGCAGCTCCGGTGCCGCGCAACCATTAGTCTTGTCTGGGCTACGGATATTGCTACGGTTGCCCGGTTCCCTACTCAAGCTCGAACCCTTGCCCTCAGATTATGAGGCAGGCTTGTGATCCTTAGGCCGGGCCGGCAGCAATACGGCAGTAGGGTATGAAGTTGTAGAACGTATCGAATTGGGAAGATTAAGATGTCCTAATATCAGTTGTGATGATGGTTTACATCCGTGATGTGACACACAAAGGTCCAAGAACATACGGGTAATAATTCCGACTGCAGGCTGCTATATGGGAATGGATTCTGTCCATTTAATGAAGCGGTAGGCACATATCAGAACGTACGCATATCCGATTGAATGAGACAAGGGACTTACTAGGTCTAAGTACGGGAACCAAGAGTCGGAATGGAACGGGCCGAGGGGATTGCGAGTATGTCGATGTGCTTTGGAGCGTTGGCTGCGAAAGCAAGCACGAGTTCAGTTACGGGCTTCATTGTCTACGCTTGACCGAATTCAGTGGGCGTCTTGTAGAATACACGAATGCCCGGATTAGAACGCGAGTTAGGCTTGTCAAACACAGTACGTCTAAAAGAAATCGGGACAAACTTTGGAAGTGTCACAAAGCGCCGTTCCCCCCTCGGTTGGTAGAGAAACGAGTTGCACATACCGTAAAGTGGGATGCGGTGTACGTTAAAGGCCCTTGGCTTGAACTTTGGCCATTGATAAGATATGAACCGTATAGCAAAAGCTCGGGGCGATTTCGCTAACCTTCGCCACTTATGGCGCCGGCGCGACATCACTCTTGCCCTGAAGGGTAGAGTGTACAATGCAGCGGTACGTTCGACCCTACTGTACGGTTGTGAAACCTGGCCCCTTAAACAGCGGACCTGAAGAGGCTAGTTACGTTCGACCACCAGTGCCTTCGTAATTTAGTTCACATCTGGTGGGAACACCGCGTGAGCAACGAGCGTGTTCGACGCCTTGTTTACGGCACAGGAAAAGGAAATGAACCGCTCAGCACCGTTATTTCACTCATCAGGCTCCGATGGTTCGGCCACGTATTACGCATGCCAGCCCACCGACTCCCGCGACGTGCGTTGTTTGCGCGCCGGGGGTGTGGATGGAAGAAGAGGAGGGGTGGCCAAGCGATGACTTGGTCGAGAGGAATGAAGGCCCTCACTTCTGAGCTGACCTCGGTTGGAGCGTCTCGGCTCCCTGGTTGGGGTCGGAAAGACGATGAACACGTTTGGTTGGACACACTTGCTGATATGGCTAGGAGCCGACCTCAGTGGCGTTCGTGCTGTGAGTTTGTTTGTCCCACCCCATCCCTCTTAGCCTCCCCCTCCAACCACGATCTCATTATTTAGCCTTATGTAATTTTGTATAGTAATTTTTTTGCTGCACAGTATCCGGCTGGTAGCTTACCGGAACGATGCCCATCCGTTACCGGTAGCTCAGCCGGATTGCACCGGTTGCATTCTTTTTTTTCTGTGTATTGCGGCACAGTAGCTGAGGTGTTCCCCACCTCTAGCTAACGTGTATGATGATGATGGTGGTGGTGGTGGTGGTGATGATGATGATGATGATGATGATGATGATGATGATGATGATGATGATGATGATGATGATGATGATGATGATGGATAAATGTGTCAGCTAAATGCCTTAACGGCGCTTCGCTGCCGCGCGACCACCACCAGTCGCGCGCGGGCTGAGTATACCGCGAGGACGCCCACTCCTACGCGGATTCGAACCGGCGACCTTATGGTTGCAAAGCAAACGTGCAGACCACTCGGCCACCGGCAGACGATGATGATGATGGTGATGGTGGTGATTATGATGATTGGTATGATAGCAAGGTCTATGATAAGGTTAGGGTGAAGTTGACGCGGGAGATAGCACCAGCGACCGGGTTGGAAGTCCCTGAAACACGATGTATATCAGCAGTGAACTGTGGATAACTTCATTATATATATGGTTGGCGGCATCTGGTTTCGGATTTGCCTGTCACTGTGGTCAGTCACAGGACGCTTGCGCCTACAGAGGGACCATGGATGGTTTGCGCTGCACCACCCACAGCTCCATCCACACACCAAATATCCCGTGTAAACCCGAAGGAATAAGATCGGGAGGCATGCGGATGGGAGCCACGTTTCATCAACGGAGCCGGCCCACACTCCTTCACAGACAAACACAAGCACGCTGTATTTGGGAAATCAAGCGCACACAAGGCGGTGGCTGGACCGTAGTCCGCTCCACACTGAGTGCATGGAACCACTCTTCGAGCCTAGCACGACCACAAGGACCGTGCACCCCGTCCCCTCCATCAAGGATCAACTGTCTCCTGGGGCCAGATGGACGAGGTAGTGGGTAATAGACAGGTAGGCATCTTGTCAGCATGCACATCAAGCGCAGCCACATCTGGGATGTCAGACAACAGCCAATCATTCGAAATGCCGATATCGATTAAAGTAAACGCAAATGACGACATAAATACTCGCTAAATGAGCATATAGGAGAAATTGGTTATAAGTGAATCCGTGATAAGTACAAAATGTCCGAAAGTTATTTAAAAAATACCACGCGATAAAATTACGCAAGTTTGCCACAATTTGCGTGAGCAACGTGTGCAAGTAAGTAGAAGGTTATCAAGTACGCAGTACAAACCAAATAACATGTAATGAATTTTATCCACATTAAAAAGACCTAGTTTAAGTGTAAGTTGGTTTAGCCCAACTGCGGTGAAGAAGCATCATGAATGCAACATCAGCCTCAGCAAGGGGCACCACTAGATATATATATATATATATATATATATATTATCGATTTACTAACCACGTACTTCCATGCAGAGTTACTTTATTTCAGATGGTGGGTTTGCTATATTGCCCTACTACTTTTTGTATCCCATATTAATGTCTACCTGAGCCATCTTCCATTGACTTGCATCCGTCATTTAAGCTAATCGTAGTTGACATTTTCGCGTTTGGGGCATTTTTTAAAATTTTTTCTGACCTCTTCAGGCGATCGTGGATTTGTTGGCAACCAATTTATTTCATATGCTCATTCATTGTAGAGTTATGTCCGCATATCTATGCATTTTTCGGTTTATTTTGTTTGATCTCGTCGTCCCAAGTGATTGGCTGTTGGTTGATATCCCCGATGTGGTTGTGCTTGTTGACAAGGTGCCTAACTCGTCCATGCTGGCTCCTCCTTGCTGGACGGGACGGGATGCACTGTTCTTGCGGCCGTGCCAGGCTCGAAGGGTATTTCCATGTACCTAGTGTGGACCGGACTACGGTAAAGCCACCGCCTTGTTTGCGCTTGATTCCTCAAATACAGCGTGCTTGTGTTTGCCTTTGAAGGAGTGTGGGCCGGCTCCGTTGATGAAACGTGGCTCCTGTCTGCATACCTCCCGGTCTTATTCCTTCGGGTTTACACTGGATAAGAGGTGTGTGGATGGAGTTGTGGGTGGTGCAACGCAAGCTACATATAGTCCATCTGTAGGCACAGGCGTCCTTTGGCTGGCCATAGTGACAGGCAAATCCGGAACCGGATGCCGCTAACGCATTTTTACTCACATGGCACCATTGTCTGCTGGTTCGATGTCCAACTGGTGCTCGCCCAAATTACGAGTCGTGCTGGCATGTGTTCGTGTCTCGCTACCTTCTCACTTAACAGATGGATCTTACTAAATTTCATCTCGTGTGACACCGTGACTTATTGCGGGTTGCAATATGAGATCAGTGTATCCCATCTCAAGTGCCTCTATACTCCTCCTTGTACTGCTGCCGCATTCAGGTAAACGCACTGAGATTCGGACAATTCAAGGTTGATTCTGGAACAGCGCAACACGATGTGCTATCCAAATCGAAATGCTTGGGTGCAGGCAACATGTTAGGGATATGCTAGCGGTCAGAACGAACGACTAGCGGGAAATAAATAGTAACACACGACATACTGTCTGGTGGTTTTACATCACTGTTGGTTCTCGTTCACTTCGGACAAGAGACGACCGGACCGGCTCTGGTTTAACTTCCGACATGGATAGCCTGCAGTTAATATAGCAGATGCCATTCACAACAAACCAACGATAATTCATCACTGTTCCACTGCGCTTCTTCGTTAAAGTGAGCATAGCTATAAATCCCGTTCTCTCACCACGGATTTTAACTTAGCTGAGCTTATGAATAGCAGTGGAATTAATCGCACAATTTCCCTGCTAACTTGAAAAGTTGCTTACTCCATCTCCGTTTTCTTTGTGTCATCCTTATTATATCGCTCATGTAAGTTGCGTTTGGGCAGTTTCACTCTCGAATGATTAACCACTGATTTGGTACAATGTAGTATCTTTATTGCACCTGCCTAGGACAGATGAACCATATCTAACATATCTTTATTGGGCTTACTTAACTCGGTTGTATTTCGTGGTTATTTCACGTGTTGCCCACTACACTGTTGTACTCATCATGACCTATGATACCATTGCTAACTTCTCAAGTGGAGTCTAGTACGGTGACATACCGAGACGGTGAGCTACGGCATTTTCCTCTTCGTATTATTATTCGGCCGCGATTCACATCACTATGTAAGCTTCAGGGTATTGCTCACCAGACTATGCTACCTACATTCAGCTCCTTGAAAACGATTTGTAGATTACATGACCCTAGCTTGACCAGCTGCCCAATGCTAACTAGCACGACACTTAGAGAGCCGATGCATCGCTGGTTGAAAATTCAGTCCATCCATGAGCTCATTCGTGTTTGACGTGCGCGCGGAGTTTCCGAGCGAACTGCGTTGTTGATACGGATCAATGATAGGGTAACACTTATGTTTCCAGTTCGGTGGATACTTGTGAATCCAAAGGTTACCAGCGCTTGACCACTTACAGTACGCATAAAGCACGATGCTCAACGATTGTCCATCGTGTGGCCACGTTGGATTATGCATCCGAAGAGAAATTACCCTGGAAAATCCGTGGCAAGTGAACAATCCCGACAATTAAACGACTAGCGATTCTCATGATGTCGACAGTTCATGTTCCGCTCAACAGGTTAGTGGTGACAGTGAGCATACCTAAATTTTTCCGTTGTTCACTAGCCATAGTGAATTTACCGGGGCTTATGAAGACGCAAATACCAAGCGGATTAAAAGGCGGAAGCGCAGAAACGCTTACCAGAAGTTGTATTGGACATGGCCAATCTTCTGGATGGACTAAAGGTACTGCCAACCATAATGGTATGTCAGAGTCTTTGTACGTTACACCAGAAACAAATTGGTACATAGCGACAATTGTTTATTTTAGGAGCACTGCATGGCTGCACGTGAGACGCGCGATGCAGATTGTTACCAAATAGCTTATGGCCACAACAGGATGCACAGCGGTATATAGAAACGGTTGAGTACTTGAAAGACAGCCATGCTACGTCTTGGACATTTGCAAAACAGTGCGAACAGTTTTGAAAGCCGCATGTTTGACAGTGGGCAGCAAGACTTAGTTGATGTAATACTGCGGTTGTTGTGCCAACGAGGCCGTAAGCGGCGAATATGTGATATTGCTCCCTGTCAATGCTTAAGGTTGCGCAAAAATCGTACCTCGGGCAACAGATGATTGGACCGGCCGGCGACACGGAAAGCCTGAAGTGAACACTCCATCGCATTCGTACTCTGTGGGATCTCCCCCATCAGCTACGCAAACCAGGAGCTGACACCTAAGTACACAATATTTCACTGTACCACTTGTTTATTACTCGTTTTACCCGGTAACCGTACTGATGGCAGTTGCTTCACTATTCCTATGTCGGTTTCGTTCAACTATGGATGCCCAAGATTTTACGACTGTCATTTATGTTCACATCTAAATGTTAACGAAAGCATCAACCGTTCGTATTGGGTACTTATTCTCATGCGTGCAAAAATGGCTATTAGCCTGACCTCCAAACGAAACCCATGCACGTTTGTAGTACTATGGTGCATGAGGTTTAATTTGTCTCTATTCAGTCTGTGGTAGTTCATACTTCAGTTTGGACAAACCCATGGCCATATCTTGTATTCCAACTGCCATTGGCCACGGATGACGCCAATCCGTAAATAAGTATACCGAATGAATTCGACGACGATACTCATACCGCTTTTGTACGGCCAACTTAACGCAGGGAAGCGGCACGGGGGCAAAACAGTATTACATTACCAGGACATGAAGAAGGTGAGTTTATGACGAACTAATGTTGATTTCAGGTGTTACGAATTAAAGGCAAAGTTGATCGGTGCGAATTCCGTGGCCTGATCAACAGGGCGGTTTCCCAGGTGCATGAGAAGGCACTATTGCACGCGGAAGAGAAATATGATGCGTCCGTTCCCATTCGATTTACTAATCCAGGCCAATAAGGCGGCGTATGTAGTACGTTTGTCTGCGTGATGAGTATTTTTGCATTTCAGGAGTTAGATGTTGATTGAGCTCCCCGGTGTGGCTGCACCTGATGTGAATGTTGACAAGGTGCCTACCTGTCTACTACCCTCCACCTCGATTGCTGGCTCCATGAGACAGTTGGTCGTTGCTAGAGAGGACCGTTCTCGTGACGGTGCTAGGCTCTAAGAGTGGTTCCACGCAACATGTGTGGAACGAGCTACGGCCCAGTCACCGCCTTTTGTACGTCTGGTGCGCATGATTTCCCAATTAGGCCGGAATGCTTCTGTTCTGCTTGCTGAAGGTATGTGAGCCGGCTCCGTTGATGAGACCTTGCCCCCATCCACATGCCTCCCGGTCTTATTCCTTCGGGTTTACACCGGATATTGGTAGTCCGTATTGATGGTGGATTGCTGAACCCGTCGTTTCCGAATGAGGACCCTAGTGTGTGAGACAACCATCAGTATGTTGCTGTTTGCCGACGACTGCGTTGTTTGCACATAGCGCGCATGAGTTGCAGCACATGACGACGGCTGTCGCTTCGACAGCGACAAAGTTAGGGATCACCCTCAACGCAAGCAAGACTGTCTTCAGTCTAAAATGGAATCCGTATACTTGCCGCAAATACACATTGGCGCTGACTTTTTATAAACCCACCTCCTGACTTTGCTACCTTGGGAGTGCAATATCTACCGACCCGCAGATGACGAGGGAGCTGCGCATGTACGTATCGAAGGCGGTTGCCACATTTTGAACGCTGGAGCGTCGGGTGTGGAACAATCGTTATCTATTCATTGGGACGAAGCTGTATGTTTATCGGTCGATGGTCTTGTCTGCTCTTCTATACGGCAGCGAAACGTTAACGCTGTACCGGAGATACATCAGTTATCTTTAGCGCTTCCATCAACAATGCCTATGTCGGTTTCTGCGCATCGGCTGGTGTGACCGAGTTTCAGACACGGAATTGCTGCGCCACGGTGGACTGCACACTTCTGCTGCGGCACCTGAGTTGAATCGAGCATACCAGCTGCATGAATTCGACGCGGATACCCAAGCATCTGCTGTATGGACAACTTTGTGCAGGGAAGCGGCACGTGGGAAAACCTAAGTTACGTTACTAGTACACGGTCAAGTTGACTATCACGAACTAATGTTGGGCACCGAATACAGTTGATCGGCGCTAGTGACGTGAGTTTATCAAGAGGGCCACTGTCCAGGTGCAGCAGAAAGCAGTATTGTATGTGGAGGAAAAACTTCGGTTGTGGGAGTAATATGCGTCGATGGAGGATATCCCCTCGACGTGAAGCGCATAATGTTGTAACACATGCGGTCGCGAGTGTCTCAGTAAAGCCGGCCTCGTAAGCCATCAGCGTGGCCACGTGGAGCCATCATCTAAGAGAAAACAAGTAAGCCAAGTATGTAAACAACATCAGCGCCGCGCTTGGTAAGTACGCTGCTTCCCATTCGATTTGCTAACCCAGGTCACTAATGTGGTCGATGTGCTACATCATCGCAGCGTTTGGCCTGTGCATGTACATGCGTGTTGGGTTTCTTGCATTTCATGTGTTGCCTGATGATTGGTCGAGATATGCTAGTGCAGAGGACCGTAAATAGTCACACACGGTTGACTGCCTGGTGGATCCACATACATTTGAATTCTCACCCTCGTCTCGGACAAGAGACCATCGGACCGGCTCTGACGTACCTTCTGACTCGAATAGCCAACGTTTAATATGAAAGACGTTATTTACAACACGCACCAACCATAAGTCATCACAGTTCCACTGTGTTTTTACTTTGTTTTATCTTACGTTGTAACGTTATTAATGTTATTAGCCTCCATCGTGACGTCTGTTCTGCTTGCACCACGAGTGGACCAACGCGGCTCTACTGACACTTCATTTCATGCATCCCTACTTGTTTTCGCACATGTTCTTGCTTTTTCACGCATTTTATATCATTTTCTGTCATCTCTTTTTTGTGTCCCTTGAGACCAGTTCTAGGATTTCTTGGTAACACTACGAGCACTGCTACTGAGTATGCGCAGTCCAATGCAAAATAATAGCACCCTGGGCCGACGTAGTTCGTCGAGCAATATTGGTGTAGATGTCACCTCACCTCTCACACACTGTAGGGTGCCTAATCGACATTTAACCACCACTGATCACTTGCTTGTTCTTGGGTTCCATAGCACTCTACATTCCTCCGTCCCTGTCCGCATCTCGCCCCAACCAATTTTTCACCTTAACCCCCGAAGGAGACAAATCCACCCATATCTCCCCCATCGATATCAATAGCCAAACGTGGCCTCAGGCCAGCACGCCAAACACTCAAGGTTGAATACTGGAATGTGCGCACACTGCACAATCGGGACACCAATCATCGACCTACGCGACGAACCGCATTAGTCGTCAGGGAGCTTGCGCGGTATGACATTGATATCGCAACGCTGTGTGAGACTCGACTGGCAGATCAGGGTGAATTGCGAGAGGATGATGCTGGGTACACTTTCTACTGGATTAGAAATCCCGACGCAGCACCACGTGAACATGGCGTCGGATTTGCAATTGCTGACCGCTCCAATGGCCGTTTGACGGGGGAGCTTATTGGTATCAGCCAACGGTTGATGTCGCTTCGTGTATGCCTCAGACGTGGTAAGTTCGCAACATTTGCTAACACGTATAGTCCTACCATGAGTTATCCGAATGAGATAGAAGACCATTTCTAGGTGCATTCAATGCACGTGTAGGGCGTGATGCCACAGTGTGAGCTGAGGCGATTGGGCCGCACGGGATTGGGGTAGTCAATAGGAACGGAGAGCTTTTGTGTTGCACTGCTGCTTTGCTGCCCTGTGAGACTGTCTGAGTGCTCGGTCACGCGCCCAGCCAACCGAAGGAATACAAAATGCCAGAACTCGGTAGACAGAGAGTATCTCTACAGGATAGATCAACTCTATTTATTGGTAAACGAAACATGCTAATTTTGGAGGTCAAGGTCACTCACTCTTCTGCGTCTGGTTTTCAGCCAGTGTGAGTGAATTCCGCCTTACGGGTTAACTATATTGACGGAAAAGTTCGCTTCTTTTGACGCGGGTTTGTATTTGCTGGTCGATCAATTCGCACTCGACTCCCAAATTCGGCGGAAAGGTCAAAGGTCGTACCACGCCCGTGCTGATGACCTTTGCATATAGCAGACAGCCTACGTGCTCCGCTTATGTCTCCATTACTTCCCCATTCGAATTAGGTATACTAGCGTACCGTTCGAACTCGACTTTATTCATAAGTTTTTGCTTTGGGATCAACTTGTAGCCATTGTGATCGTTCGCTTTTGGGTGGGCCTGCATTGTGTATCAGCTTATGCTTGCAATTTCTGTTGTCATACACGTTGCCGCTCAGCCCCCTCCAAGCCAAACGTGTCTAGCAGAATGTCCCACGGTAAGGATGGTGGTTCCGAGGAGCTTTGACTGTTTTCGTGATTCGCCCTCAGCTGCTTAGCATGCCTGACGCATTTCTCATTTCCTATTGACCACCTCCTCGGTCCTCAGAGGTCTCGCGCGAACACTATGTCACAAATTTTGTAATGACGGAGCCTCTGTCAGATTTTCCTCTACTGGACAACTACAATGCTTTTGTTTTCTGCTTGGCATAAGCTTGTCGAACAATGTCCGGATCTTTCGTCCAAATAAAATTTCAATAGGGGCTCTTCCATCTGGGACGTTTGGGTTTGGCGTATTCCGATACATGCACAGGAAAGACTGGATCACGTCCTTTGCGACCTTGTTTTGTCCCGCTTTACAAAGTGCACCCTTGAAGGTATCCACGAACCGTTCCGCCTGCCTGTTGGATTGCGGATGATAGGGTGGTGAGAACATTTGCTGAATTCCTTTCTCTTTGCACCACTCACGAAAGGAATTTGAAGTGAATTGTTTATCGTTGTCTGTCACTATCATCTCTGACAGGCCTAAATACTGGAACAGTTTATCCATCTGGTTGATCGTGTACTGCGCAGTCGTACTTTGCATCGGGATCACATCTTGCCACTTGGAGAAAGAGTCCACGAAACAAGATAGGATTGGTTTTGCATAATCTAAGTGCATTCGCTACCATGGATTTTCTGCTTTGGGCCAAGGTTTCCAGGGACACTTGGGAAGGGCTTTCGCCGTCAGTTGACAGGATTCACATTTTTGTCAGCATTGTTCGATTTCTGAATCCATTCCGGGCCAATAAACAAAATTGCGTGCCAAAGCTTTCATACAGTTGGTACCTGGATGCCCGGTATGAAACTGCTGTAAGACTTGCCTGTTCAATTTATTTGGAACCACCACTTAGTCTCTAAACATCAAACAATTGTCCACCACGGACAGTGACCCTCGTCGGTTGAAGAAAGGCCGCAAGTCAGCAGGGATACCACCTTTTGGCCAACCTGTTTGCACGGAATGCATCACTTTCTCTAGGGTTCTGTGTCGGGAAGTCCTCGCGTGAATAGTGTCAGCTGCCATTGGTAATCTGATATTTTCGGTCAGGATTCGCTGGACTTCTGATTCGAACTTGGTGGTTGCAATCATACAACCATCGTTCTCTTTTGGTTGCGAATTGATGAGACGAGACAAGGCATCCACTTGGCCGATTTGTTGCGTAGGTCGATACTGTATACTGAAATCATACCCCAACAGTGTAGTCGCTCATCTTTGTAACCGATTCGCGGTAACCACGGCAATTCCTTTCTTTGAGCCGAATATCGACATCAGTGGCTCATGATCAGTCAGCAGGGTGAATTGCCTGTCATGGAGCTTCTTGTGGAACCGCTTCATGGCGAAAACGATTGCGAGTGCTTACCTTTCAATCTGACTAGTTTTTCTCAGTTGAGGTTAGGGACCGTGCTGTATGTGCAATAGCCTCCGTTCGGAGGCAACGATGATTTCCAAGTTCTGATTGAAATGAGTCAATAGTAGATCAGAAATGAGTACTGTTTGAACTGCGTCAAAGGCCTGCCGACATTCTCCTGTCCATTTCCAAACGTTATCTTTCGTCAACAACTGGTTCAGCGGACCTCTTATATATGTAGGCTTGGTAGAAAAACACTGTAGTGACTCAGGAGACCGAAGATGAGCGAAGCTCTGCGACGTCTTTTGGAGGCTCCACCTGTTTGACAGCTTCGATATTGGCGGGATCTGGGCGCCGGCCATGTTGATCTATAATAAGCCCGAGGAGTTTAACACTATCTAACATGAACTCACATTTCTCAGCCCGTTATCGAAATCCAGCTTCTTCCAAACGTGAAAGCGCTCTCTCCAGTGTGTGCATCAAGTCTTGTGGGTCTGCGCCCATAATCAATACATCATCCAGCTATTGGGAATATCCTTCAGCAGGGTATCCATAATTTGCTGGAAAATGGCCTTTGCGGTTTTCACCCCAAATGGCAGCCGGTTTTGCTGGAAAAGCCCGAGGTGCGTATTAGCCATTAGTAATGTTCTGCACTCTTCGGCTACTGGAACTTGCAAGTAAGCGTCAGCTAGGTCAAGTTTTGCAATGCATTTGCCACCGTTGAGTCTGGAGAATAAGTCTTCTGGTACAGGCAAAGGGTACTGGTGCGTCTCCAGCGCAGAATTCAGTCCTGTTAAAAAATCAGCACAGATACGGGCCATACCGTTTGTTTTCTTTACCACCACAATCGGTGTCGCTCATTCTGAATAGTGGACCTGTTCGATTATACCTTCGGATTGCAAACCATTTAACTCGGCTTCCACTAGAGATTGAGTTGCGTACGGCATCGGGCGCCTTGGTCTGAAGACTGGTCTGGCATCTGATTTGAGGTTCTACTCCGCCCTGGCTACGCGACAGCATTCGAGACCGGGTTAGAACAACGTTACATGGCGTCGCTTCAGATCTGCAATTTGGTTACGCAATTCAAGGTTCATCGTTGGCATCTGCGTAGCTTGCTTGACTTGCAACTACTGGCATATACTGTTTACCAACTGGTCGAGCAAGTTCAACTCGTTCATCAAATCGAGTCCCAGCAAATCTGACCCCGGTTGGTCTGTCACAAAGCACGTTGTGTGAATTTGTTGACCTCGGAAATTGTCTCCACAGTTCAATGCAGCAAGCAGTTTTAACGTACCACCTGAAGCATTCACTGCCGTATGTGTCGTTTGTACGGGTGTCGGCCGCCCCAACCTGCGCCACGTGTCGCTAGAGATCAGAGTGATATCTGAAGCCGTATCAAGTTGTAAGTTGACTTGCCTGCCATTGTTTTCCAACATGGTGTACTCACGCCAGTTGACGCCATCAATCTTGAAAGTCGCAGTGATCGTTCGGATCCCATCAAGCCGCCTGAACGTTGTGGCATAGTTGCGCTGCTTTCTGGACAGAGTACGACCACCTGCCAAACAATACGACTCTTTATGACCTCTTCTGCCTCAACGGATGCAAATGTGATTCTTAGGTGGACAATGTCGAGCAAAATGCCACTCTCTACAAAAGCAACAAAGAGGGGGAGGCTTGGAATGTGATGGACTCACGTGAGTTGGTGCTTTGTGGGGAGTCCGGTTGACTGCACAATTGAGGTCATGTTCGTTCGTATTGGACGACAGCTGATTAATTGAAGTATCATGCTTCAGGTTCGTCATTCTCTGGCACTCACCGGTCACTTGCTGCAACGTGATGTCAGGATTCTGCTCAATCTTGCTCAGTATTCTTGTTCGTATGTCCGCATCTTTGGCTGCTTATAGGCCGCAAACGTAAATGAGGCATTTGTACTGGTGAGCGGTCATTTTGTGAAACTGTGAACGTTCGCACTCGCGATTTACACGTCTCGAGTAGGTCACCCAATCTTCGTCATCTTTTTGGTCATCGTGAGGCACTTTTACCGGATGTTTAACATGGACGTCTGCTCATCAAAACTTTGTGACATGACTAAGACAACTGCGTCCAGGGATAGGTCAGTGCTATTCTTTGGCACGATGACATTTGTAAACTTTTCATGTTCAGCCGGAGCATCAGGCAAATTTTCTTCTCCTGGTACGTTTGCGAAATCAACATAAAACCTCTTCATACTTGTGAGACCAGGAAGCGAATATCACGCATCATAATGGAATCCACTGATCTGCTGTGTCAGGGTTTCTGGAAAGGGGACACTTTCACTTGCCCCTAACCCAGGGCTGAACTGTATTGACAGCTTCTGCGTCAACATCTCAATGAGCTTGGCCTGCTGCTGCAAAAGTGTCTGGAATTATTGGAATCTGGCTGCCATTTATCTGTTCGATTGAAACTCGCGTTGCCACTGTTGTACTGCTGCTTTGCTGCCCTGTGAGACTGTCTGACTGCTCAGTCACGCGCCCAGCCAACCGAAGGAATACAAAATGCCAGAACTCGGTAGACAGAGAGTATATCTACAGGATAGATCAACTCTATTTATTGGTAAACGAAACATGCTAATTTTGGAGGTCAAGGTCATTCACTCTTCTGCTTCTGATTTTCAGCCAGTGTGAGTGAATTCCGCCTTACGGGTTAACTATATTGACGGAAAAGTTCGATTCCTTTGACGCGGGTTTGTATTTGCTGGTCGATCAATTCGCACTCGACTCCCAAATTCGGCGGAAAGGTCAAAGGTCGTACCACGCCCGTGCTGATGACCTTTGTATATAGCAGACAGCCTACGTGCTCCGCTTATGTCTAATAGTTTGCTTTTATTATGTGCCACACATGGCTTGACGATCACTAACACTCAGTTCACTCTGCGTGCTAGTGACATTGCTACATGTACCCACCCACGGAGTGGTCATACTTATTTGCTGGACTACTTCATCATACGTCCACAAGACATGCATGAAGTGCGCATAACGCGAGTAATTTGTGAAGCTGGATGTGGGACTGATCATAAGCTGGTGCGCACAAAATTCTACATAAATGTCTACAAATCGTCATGCTTTCCATCAAGTACCGATCGGAGGGAATACAATGTACGGGCCTTTCTGAGTGCAGAAAAGAGCCAAGCAGTAGAAGATGCCATAGGAACCCACCTCGGCGTAGACGACTCCTCGGCTTCTGTCAGCGTCCTTTGGGGCCACTTGAAGAAACAGGTAACCAGTGTTACGGAGGCGAGGACTAGGTGTACAAACTGTAAGCCGTGCGATTGGTTCGACGAAAACAGCATGACGATTTGGCCATTAGTACCAGAGAGAAACAGCGTTCATCGCATCCGAGATTGACTCTAACAACGCGATGAATAGCAATAATTTGCGTCACATTCGAAGGCAGCTAGCTGGAGAGCTGCGTCAGCTGCAAACTGCGTGGTGGACAATGGAAGCTGAGCAGATGGAGTCCTACGCTGAACACCGTCAACCAAAAGATTTCTACGACTCCTTGAAGGCAGTGTACGGGCCCATCGTGCAGCAACCGAAGACCCTAAAGGACTTTGGGACTGGCACCGTGTACACACACTCTGATGACATCTTGCAGATGTTGCACAGACACTTTGACACCCTCCTGAACAATCGATCCGAGGTTGGCTGGAACACACTGCCTGGGCTGCAACACCGCAGCGTACTATCCGAACTTGAGGACACACCGGGAATTCATGAAACAGTGCGCTTGCCCAACTACTGAATGAGAAATGCGCTGGTACTGCTGACATATTTCCGAAAATACGGAAGAACGGGGAACCAGGTATGATGCTCGCACTCCATCGTTCGATGGAAAACGTCTGGGTGGAGGAGCAAGTGTCTACAGAGTTGAATGCTCTTGTGCTTTCACTGTACAAGGGAAAGGGTGGTAAGCAATACATCAACGATTGTCGTGGCATCAACTTGCCTAGTTGTGTCGTCACGATTTTTGTGCGCATCTTTCTCAGCTGTATTGTGACAAATATACTGGGACCGAACTTATCAGAAGAGCAATCTAGCTTACGCTCGGGCCGAAGCACCATTGACCTGGTGTTCGCAGCACATCAACTACAGGAAGAATGCGTTCCCTCTTTGTCGACTTCATCAAAGTGTTCGACACGGTGAAACGTGAGGCGTTGTGGCTTATTATTTTGAAGTTTGGATGCCCTGCAAACTTTATTCGTCTGATTGAATGCCTGCATATTGGCATACGAGCAAAGATGCAACTGAGTCGTCAGACTTCCGATGACTTTGCCGTTATCTCCGGTGTGAAGCAAGTATGCGTCTTAGCCTCCACACCGTACGAAATCTATCTGACGGCTGTGATGTGCGCATCCAACAGGTGTGATTACGGTGTGCGTCTGGAGCACCGCTTGTATGGGAGGTCCGCCGCTTTGAAGCAATAGGCCTAGTGCATGAGACAACCATCCGTATGCTACCTGCAAGACTCGAGCTCAATGCTCGCTTTGCGATCCCCTTCAGATGACACTAGCTGCACTTTCTCATTGACCCAATCTGGTGACGATGCAGCTTCGAGCACTGGCGAAGCCGGTGCTGGTATTGCCCTGAGTCCCCGGGTTGAAACTGCTCTGCTTAATTGGTTCCCAATCAGTAACTTGATGTGTGCGGCCCGACTGGCTGGCTCGTTCCATGCTTCGAAGTTGTGCGAGACTAACAGGTGTCTATTCGTTATCGCTGCCTAAGCGATGATTCGGTAAAAGACGACTTCTACCGCCAACTGGACGAGATCCTTCACCACAGAAGAAGCTCGGACACTTTTATGCTGGCTGGGGATCTGAACGCTCAAGTTGGAAAATTATCTACTGATGCACTGCATCTGGGCGGCCAACATGGTGTAGGCTCCCGTAATGATAACGGTGAGCGGTTACTTCATTTGTGTGATGATGCTCGCTTATTCTTGCGAGCACTAATTTCCGACACAGCACTCGCCGGAGTGTGACTTGTCGCCCACCAGCTATAGACGCAAATCGATCACATTGCGTTAAGTTACCGCTAGAGAAACTTCGTCCAGAACTGTCGCTCGACTTGCAGCATAGGTGCGGACACCGACCATGCACTTGTATGTGCTGACATGCGGATGCGTTTTGGCGGACGCTCAAGACGACACTGTGAACGCATTGACACCAGTCAACTGACGAAGTTGTTCTGAATGCCTATCAAAGTACGCTGACATGCGAGTTGGATAAGCGCCCACTTGTCTCATGTTCACCAGACCTCACTAGCAGCAAGCACTTCATGTGGCAAGTCTAATCGACAATATGGACATTGGGTCTCTTCGCAGTCTCTGGAAATTATCGATGCTCGCCGACACCTTTCGGCTGGAAGCGAACACAATGAAACTCGCGGAAACCTCCGGGCAAAACTCCGTGCTAGCTTGAAGAGAAACCGCAAATCCTGGTGGTCTCATCTTGCATATTTGATGGAAATGGCCGCTGCCCTTGGTAATCATCGTAAGTTATTCCGGCTGATACGGGAAACGGGCAGCAGAACACCTGTTGTTGGTGAAACTATACGTGACGAGAGCGGACAGCTTATCCACAACTTGTCAAAACGCTTGGAGCGTTGGGCTGAACACTTGAAAGGCAATTTAATCGGTCGGAATTGTCAGATTTCTCCTCGGCCACCGATCGCCCTGTTCCTTGGGCTGTCTTTTTGGATTCGCCCTCGCTCAGAAATCAAACGTGAGATCGGACTGTTGAAGTTAAATAAAGCCGCGGGACCTGGTGATCCAGCCCTCTACAAATTCGGGGGACCTGTTCTTCTGAATGATTTATACGAGTTACTAGTGAAATTGTGGGAGCAGGAAACTGTCCCAACCGAATGGAGCCGCTCCGTCATAGTCACAGTTTTCAACAGAGGCTCACGATCGGAATCCGGCAACCATAGATGAATCAGTGATCTCCATCGTCTCCAAATTGCTTGCCTCTGTCATTCTTCACAGACTGACTGGCACTCCTGAAAGCCAGATTCGTGAAGAGCAAGCCAGGTTTCGTCCAGGTCGTGGCTGCATTGACCATAACTTCACTTTGGAGAACCGTCACATATATTGGCTGCCCACCATTGTCGTGTTCCTCGATATCAAAGGTGCATTCGATTCGGTGGATAGACGTGCCCTTCGGGATCGTCCAGTCAAGAAAGGTGTACCCGAGAAATATGTAAATATTATCCGAGTATTATACGTGCGTAGCACGGTCAGAGTGAGGGCTTATGGCCAGCTATCGTCGCCCTCCAATATCTCCAGCGGTGTAAGACAAGGATGCACACTGTCACCTTTCCTCTTCAACTTCGCTATTGACGAAGTCAGGGAGATTGTGTTCACAGGGCACAAATTAGAAGGTGTGGATCTGCTCCCAGGAGGACGACTTCTCGACTTGGAGTATGCTGACGATATTGCCCTAGTCTGTGACAGCTCCCAGACGTGCCAAGCTGCACTGGACAGATTAGCACTGGCTGTCCGTCACTTCGGGCTTTGTTTCGCACTCTTGAAGTGCAAAGCGTTCCTCAAAAATTGGCCTGGATTTCCTCCTACGCTGACCCTTGGTAGGGATCAGCTAGAAGTCGTTCAAAAATTCAACTATCTGGGAAGTTGTATCAGCGTCCGTAGGATTGAAGGTGAGATTACGAAGCGTATAGCAAAAGCTCGAGGCGCTTTTGCTAAGCCTCGGCACTTATGGCGCCGGTGCGACACCACTTGCACTGAAGGTTGGAGTGTACAATGCAGCGGTACGTTCGACCCTACTGTACGGTTGTGAAACCTGGCCGCTTAAAGCAGCAGACCTGAAGAGGCTAGTTACGTTCGACCACCGGTACCTTCGCAATTTAGCTCACATCTGGTGGGAACACCGAGTGAGCAACGAGCGTGTTCAACACCTTGTTTATGGCACAGGAAAAGGAAATGAACCACTCAGCACCGTTATTTCACTCATCAGGCTCCGATGGTTCGGCCACGTATTACGCATGCCAGCCCACCGACTCCCGCGACGTGCGTTGTTTGCGCGCCGGGGGTGTGGATGGAAGAAGAGGAGGGGTGGCCAAGCGATGACTTGGTCGAGAGGAATGAAGGCCCTCACTTCTGAGCTGACCTCGGTTGGAGCGTCTCGGCTCCCTGGTTGGGGTCGGAAAGACGATGAACACGTTTGGTTGGACACACTTGCTGATATGGCTAGGAGCCGACCTCAGTGGCGTTCGTGCTGTGAGTTTGTTTGTCCCACCCCATCCCTCTTAGCCTCCCTTTCCAACCACCATCTCACTACTTAGCCTTATATAATTTGGCATAGTGAATTTTCTTTTGCTGCGTAGTAGCCGGCTGGTAGCTTACCGGAACAATGCGCATCCGTTTCTGGTAGCGCAGCTGGCTTGCAACTGTTGCATTTCTCCCCTTTTTTCTTTTATGTATTGCGGCACGGTAGCTGAAGTGTTTCCCACCTCTAGGTAACCTGTATAATGATGATGATGTTTGTTGACGACTGTGCGTTGTTTGCACACACCGAGGAAGAACTGCAATGCGTGACGACTGGATTAGCTTCCACGGCGACCATTTTTAGACTCAGCATAAACACAGGCAAGACTGTATGCCTATTTCAACCGGCACCTGGACTGGTGCCCATGTTCAGGCCAGAAATACGGATTGCAGATGTAGTACTACAGAACACGTCAGCGTTTTGCTACCTCGGGAGTACATTGTCAACCATCCTGTGGATCACCGACGAACTGCGCGCTCGTGTAGCGAAGGCGAGTGCGACTTTTGGGAAACTGGAACATCGAGTGTGGAAGAATTATCATCCCACTGTTAGAACCAAAGTGATGGTGTACAAATCCATGGTTTTCTCGGTCCTTATCTATGAATCGGAAACGTGGACACTTCAGAAAGGATATTCGGTTTCTGGAACGATTCGCCTGATTCTGCACATCCGCTGGTGGGACAATGTGCCGGACACTGATGTGATCCGCCAGAACGAAGTGTACACCATGGACTGCATGCTACTGCTGCGACACCTCCCGTGGCTTGGACGTGTGCGCCGTATAGGTGCAACGAGAATCCCGGAGCAATTGCTGTATGGGCCACTGAGCGCATGCGGGCAGAATGCAGGCCAACCAAAGTTACGCTACCAAGACAATATCAAGTTTAGTTTGTCACGAGTAAGTATTGAACTAAGAGGTTGGGAGGAGTTGGCAACGAATCGCCGCACTTGGCGTGATCTCATCAGGTGTACCGTTGCCCAAGCGCCATAAAGACAGTTGGTGCATCGGGAAACTAAACGTGCAGCACGCAAACATCAGCTGCCGCCGGACTACCACACATACGCACTATACACATTAGCTATTGGTGGGAAACATCTCAGCCACTATTTTTCGGCTACTTCCACATGGAGCTGTAGTGCATGCGGCTGTGTGTGCTTTAGCCCAGTTGGTCTGGCCAGTCACCAACGAAGCCACGATAGAACTATGCCGAACACGCCGACTGTGAGACCGAGCACCACGGTCTGACATGTGGCACTTGGCGGTACAAAACTGAAAAGGGACCGTGCACGTTAAATCGGCCAAATGTTATGAAGCAAGGTGAGTCAGAACGGAATTCTCTTTTGCTCGCAACATCGGACGGGAGGACTTTTGCACTGATGCTATATATATATATATATATATATATATATATATATATATATATATATATATATATATATATATATATATATATATATATATATATTTCCCCATGCTGAGGCAGATGTTGTATTCATGATGGTTCTTCACCGCAGCTGGGCAAAACGAACTTACACTTAAAGTTGGTCATTTTAAGCTGGATAAATTTCATTTCACTTTATTTGGCTTGTTCTGTCTATCTGAAAAATCTTCTATTAACTTGCAGTCTTTGTCTACTTTTATTGTGGTTATCCTCGTTAACATTATTGCGTCTGTGGCATTTTTAAGTAACTTGTAAACATTTTGTAATTATCGCGGGTTCGTTACTAATCAACTTCCTTCATATGCTAATTTAGCGAAGAATTATGTCGCCATAACCGTATGCTTTAACAGATATATTTTATTTGATAATGTCATTTCAGTTGATTTGCTGTTGTTTGATATCCCCGTTGTGGCTGCGCTTGGTGTGCATGCTAACAAGGTGCCTACCTGTTTATTACCCACTACGTCCATACTGTCTCCAGGAGACAGTTGTTCGTTTCTGGAGGGGACGGATGCACCGTCCTTGTGGCCATGCTAGGCTCGAAGAGTGGTTCCATGCACTCAGTGTGGAGCGGACTACGGTCCAGCCACCGTCTTGTGTGCGCTTGATTCCCCAAATACAGCGTCCCTGTATTTCCTTGTGAAGGAGTGTGGGCCGGCTCCGTTGAAGAAACGTGGCTCCCATCCACATGCCTCCCGGTCTTATTCGTTCGGGTTTACCTTGGATATGGGGTGTGGGTGGTACTGCGCAAGCCACTCATGGTCCCTCAATAGGCGCAGGCGTTCTGTGGGTGGCCACATTGACAGGCAAATCCGAAACCGGATGCCGCCAGCCAATACATATATATATATATATATATATATATATATATATATATATATATATATATATATATATATATATATATCTATTCCGAATGAATTTGACGAGGATACTCATACCGCTTTTGTACGGCCAACTTAACGCAGGGAAGCGGCACGGGGGCAAAACAGTATTACATTACCAGGACATGAAGAAGGTGAGTTTATGACGAACTAATGTTGATTTCAGGTGTTGCGAATCAAAGGCAAAGTTGATCGGTGCGAATTCCGTGGCCTGATCAACAGGGCGGTTGCCCAGGTGCATGAGAAGGCACTATTGCAGGCGGAAGAGAAACACGATGCGTCCGTTCCCATTCGATTTACTAATCCAGGCCAATAAGGCGGCGTATGTAGTACGTTTGTCTGCGTGATGAGTATTCTTGCATTTCAGGAGTTAGATGTTGATTGAGCTCCCCGGTGTGGCTGCACCTGATGTGAATGTTGACAAGGTGCCTACCTGTCTACTACCCTCCACCTCGATTGCTGGCTC
Organism: Dicrocoelium dendriticum; assembly: GCA_944474145.2. Lineage (NCBI taxonomy): Eukaryota > Metazoa > Platyhelminthes > Trematoda > Plagiorchiida > Dicrocoeliidae > Dicrocoelium > Dicrocoelium dendriticum. The sequence goes on along the minus strand of OX104059.1, from coordinate 32,860,983 downwards.
CATGAGACAGTTGGTCGTTGCTAGAGAGGACCGTTCTCGTGACGGTGCTAGGCTCTAAGAGTGGTTCCACGCAACATGTGTGGAACGAGCTACGGCCCAGTCACCGCCTTTTGTACGTCTGGTGCGCATGATTTCCCAATTAGGCCGGAATGCTTCTGTTCTGCTTGCTGAAGGTATGTGAGCCGGCTCCGTTGATGAGACCTTGCCCCCATCCACATGCCTCCCGGTCTTATTCCTTCGGGTTTACACCGGATATTGGTAGTCCGTATTGATGGTGGATTGCTGAACCCGTCGTTTCCGAATGAGGACCCTAGTGTGTGAGACAACCATCAGTATGTTGCTGTTTGCCGACGACTGCGTTGTTTGCACATAGCGCGCATGAGTTGCAGCACATGACGACGGCTGTCGCTTCGACAGCGACAAAGTTAGGGATCACCCTCAACGCAAGCAAGACTGTTTGTCTTCAGTCTGAAATGGAATCCGTATGCTTGCCGCAAATACACATTGGCGCTGACTTTTTATAAACCCACCTCTTGACTTTGCTACCTTGGGAGTGTAATATCTACCGACCCGCAGATGACGAGGGAGCTGCGCATGTACGTATCGAAGGCGGTTGCCACATTTTGAACGCTGGAGCGTCGGGTGTGGAACAATCGTTATCTATTCATTGGGACGAAGCTGTATGTTTATCGGTCGATGGTCTTGTCTGCTCTTCTATACGGCAGCAAAACGTTAACGCTGTACCGGAGATACATCAGTTATCTTTAGCGCTTCCATCAACAATGCCTATGTCGGTTTCTGCGCATCGGCTGGTATGACCGAGTTTCAGACACGGAATTGCTGCGCCACGGTGGACTGCACACTTCTGCTGCGGCACCTGAGGTGAATCGAGCATACCAGCTGCATGAATTCGACGCGGATACCCAAGCAGCTGCTGTATGGACAACTTTGTGCAGGGAAACGGCACGTGGGAAAACCTAAGTTACGTTACTAGTACACGGTCAAGTTGACTATCACGAGCTAATGTAGGGCACCGAATACAATTGATCGGCGCTAGTGACGTGAGTTTATCAAGAGGGCCACTGTCCAGGTGCAGCAGAAAGCGTTATTGTATGTGGAGGAAAAACTTCGGTTGTGGGAGTAATATGCGTCGATGGAGGATATCCCCTCGACGTGAAGCGCATAATGTTGTAACACATGCGGTCGCGAGTGTCTCAGTAAAGCCGGCCTCGTAAGCCATCAGCGTGGCCACGTGGAGCCATCATCTAAGAGAAAACAAGTAAGCCAAGTATGTAAACAACATCAGCGCCGCGCTTGGTAAGTACACTGCTTCCCATTCGATTTGCTAACCCAGGTCACTAATGTGGTCGATGTGCTACATCATCGCAGCGTTTGGCCTGTGCATGTACATGCGTGTTGGGTTTCTTGCATTTCATGTGTTGGCTGATGGTTGAATTCCCCTGTGTGGCTGCGGTGTATGCAAATGTTAACAAGGTGTTATTAATATTATTATCTGACGGCGCGGGTTTGAGCCTGCGTAGGGGTGGAGTGACCCTCGCAGTATTTGTAGTCCCCGTGCGACCGGTGGTGTTAGCGCGGCAGCGAAGTGTCCGTGTTGCATACCTACATGCCATACCTACCTGTCGATTACGTTCCACTTCCATTACTGGCTTCAGGGTGCACTTAGCCGGTAATGGGGGCCGCGGTCTTCGTGACCCTGTCTGACTTAAGGAATGGTTCCATCCAGTGTGGAGCGGCCTACGGCCCAGTCACCGCTTTGTGTACGTGTGATACCCATAATTCCCTCATTTAGTTCGACAGAAATGCAGCTGCTGTGTGTTGCATGACTCTGGGTGGGTTCTGTTCATGAATCGTGGCTCCCATCCACATACCTCCGGGTCTTATTCCTTCTGGTTTACACTGGATATGGGGTGTATGGGTGATGACAGGCAAGTCACCCGTGTTCCCTCTTGAGACGCAGGCGTTGTGAGACTGTCTTCGGAAGACCGCGATGACAGGTGAATGCGGAACCAGATGCCGCCGACCATATGCAATTTTCACTTTAAACTGGACGTTTTGCAACTCAAACTAGACACTGTTTATTTTAATCGGAAAATCAGCAATTTGCTGGCAAGTAAGGCGACTGGACGATGTGCAGGCCACATTGCGGTTAGGCTAACGTAACCAGAATTGTGCAAGCAGCGGACGCTAGTGCAAGCTTATCTCTTGATCATAAGTGTCGATCCTCGATCAAAATCGGTGACCTAGTTTTTCCCTGTCTCGCTATTGACCTTCGCGTATTGTGTGCCTGTGCAATTGCGCGACTATGAGAACAATGTAGGCTGTTATGACTCCACCAAAACTTTCCTAGCTTTTTAGTCTATTGCTGCACGAACCGACCGGAATGAGCGATGAACGACTAGTAGGCGCATCTGCTAGGCAGTGATAGTGCAAACGAACGTCATGGACACAGAAAGGGATCCATACCGAGCTTGTGTTGGTCGACGGAAAAACCATTCACAAAGCTCTTGAAGTCGCCAATGTCAACGAGAGCACGGCAAGAAACATCACGTGTCCAGAGATGAGAAGATATCATTACTCAGCGCAACTGTTCAGGAGACAACAGAGTGAACTGACTCCAAATGTCCTACAACGCATCGACGAGAGAATTGAATAACATAACATTCGAAGGACATTTTGTTGCAGATACGGCGGCGATCGAAAGAGAGAAGGATCCACAAGCTCTCTGATGAACAGCGAGAAGTTTGCACCATTGCTGGTGTCATCGGTGATGATTTTGACGAACGACGCCCTGGTTATTCATTGTCACAGCGTCAACACGTAATCTCTGACTGTGGAAAATAGGACGTCCGCATTCGTCCCACTTTTTGTGCGAGTCTCGTCCGCCACAGCGAGGTTTAACCCATTCTCATGTATGAAGGCGCACTTCTTTGTCATGCGGTCGCGTACTGAGTAGTCGAAAACGTAAGTCCACCGGTTTGCGATCGTCGTGGCATTCCTTGAGCTTGGTATTTCGCCTTCTGATGGCGTTGAAGATCGTAGCTACGCAAAAGTAGGCCCCGTTACTTTTCAGTCGCTGTCGCATCTGCAACAAAATGTCCTTCGAATGTTATGTTATTCAGTTCTCTCGTCGATGCGTTGTAGGACATTTGGAGTCAGTTCACTCTGTTGTCTCCTGAACAGTTGCGCTGAGTAATGATATCTTCTCATCTCTAGACACGTGATGTTTCTTGCCGTGCTCTCGTTGACATTGGCGACTTCAAGAGCTTTGTGAGTGGTTTTTCCGTCGACCAACACAAGCTCGGTATGGATCCCTTTCTGTGTCCATGACGTTCGTTTGCACTATCACTGCCTAGCAGATGCGCCTACTAGTCGTTCATCGCTCATTCCGGTCGGTTCGTGCAGCAATAGACTAAAAAGCTAGGAAAGTTTTGGTGGAGTCATAACAGCCTACATTGTTCTCATAGTCGCGCAATTGCACAGGCACACAATACGCGAAGGTCAATAGCGAGACAGGGAAAAACTAGGTCACCGATTTTGATCGAGGATCGACACTTATGATCAAGAGATAAGCTTGCACTAGCGTCCGCTGCTTGCACAATTCTGGTTACGTTAGCCTAACCGCAATGTGGCCTGCACATCGTCCAGTCGCCTTATTTGCCAGCAAATTGCTGATTTTCCGATTAAAATAAACAGTGTCTAGTTTGAGTTGCAAAACGTCCAGTTTAAAGTGAGATTTGTGTATGTACAAACCGTGAGAACACAACCTCCAAGTGTGCGGGAAATTGTAGATTGCTAGGTTGCTGGCTTGTTTTTCCTTAAAAAAACGTGCAATGGCGGAATCGCAGGGTGTTGGTAAAGAAACCCAGAGATTACCACTGTCCCTATAGGTGTTATTGGGGGACAGTTCCTACTCTAACGTTTGAGGCGTCAATTGTAAGAGTAAAGGGAGCGGACGGCTGGAATTGAACGAAGATAGCTATTTTAGGAATAACATCCTTTCTCACATTTAAAACCCTGTGTTGTGTCATGAAGAAACGAATTGACATTCGCTTACTACAAGATTAGTCGGGGCTGGAGCTCCGATAAAGGTTGACAAGACCGCCAAATCGAGAGAGTTACTTGAACAAACTCAATTTAATGAGGTACTTAATAACCTAGCTCTTAGCTGGTGAAACCTCAGTCTTACGATGAGATAAATGCCCTAGAAATGTTACTTTTGACTAAGTTAACAGTGATATCTTGTTGGGTCAACCGCTGCATATGCAGCTTAGATCAGGAGTGACGTCGCGGGCGAAGAATTGAAAGGTGTGCAATTTGGAACTCACTATTAAGTACCTTATTATGCTGAAAGGTTTGTATCGGTTGTCTTGGGTATGCCGTTTTCTTTGGCAGTTACACCTGGTAATGGATGCGAACGACGAGATCGACCTGTGCGGCACGCAGCGAGATCCTGCGTGTGTGCGATTGGGTTAGATAGGGATGAAAATGCGTTGTCGACCCGAAGGTTGACGGTGGACTGAGAGTAAGTAGAAATGTAAATCTATACAACATCACAATATGGTCAAATTTCTTACAAGTGTCTGTAGCCTATCAACTTTGCGCGCGGAATTTAAAACTGTCTGACTCACAGTATTCCAGAGCTCAAAATGTGTAGTGTCATTGTCAGTGCGCAGTCGTTCTCTGAGTCGAAAAATACTGAAATGTAAATCCAACAAGGTTTTGAACTGTTGCGCAGATTTGGTCTCCACAACGTTTTTTGACGAAGTTCCAAATATTTAACACTTTCCGTCCAAGGCACAAGGGATGGAGAACACACTTCATATCCGGCACCACAGGCTTGTGTCGGTGTCCGCGTGTTCTGCATGGTGTTCGTAAGTGTAGCAGCGGCCTCAACATGATGATGTACTTTGTGAGAGGGACTAAGTTTTCTTGGTGCTGGTATCAACCAGGGACTTGGTTCCAGTTTCACACTCTTTGGTGTAAAGTAGGCGAGTGCCAGTGATGTGAACAGTGGCATTATTCACCCATGAGTTGCGGTTTTTAACTTTCCCCATTTGGTTTGAGGAGAATGCCCAAGGGTACTATGTCGCTTCACTTGAGAGCCATAGCGAGAATGGTACCAGCATTACTTGTTGCGTGGTTGGTTACTGGGTTCGGTTGACTTGATGTTAGATCTCGGTGCATTGCTGTGTGCAGTAGTGAGATCGAGATCGTGGCACAATACCAGTAGTTCAAAAGTACCATAGCAAGTGCGGAGGTTTCTGAGGTAGATGCTGCATGATACATGCACTAGGTAAGTGCTTAAGTTGATCGTTGTGGTTACCTGGTGGACGCAATTTTCTTGCTTATGAAGATGGCCCATGATCAATCACATCGGCGATTTGTGTAGCCTCTGAGAGGGAACAGACTTTGGCGGATGTGGTGACAGATTAAGTTACTTCAGACAAGTGCTGTAGCCGTAGCACCCGATGTATAGCGTCATCTGTTGTAAACGAACCGAGGAGTTCCTTCATCTCACCAAACAGGCTGTTAGATTCGACTGCTTTCGGTTGCTTGAATCTGATCACGATCAACATCTTACGTGGATCCTACATTAGACAAGTTATTGCATTCTAAGAGGTAATGTGAACTGTAGAACAAAGTATCTGGGAAGGCTACCTGGCAACCTACAACACTTAACTTGACAATACTTAATATTATGACGGAAAATACTTGTCCTAACGACACAAACCGAAAATTTGGTAATTAATCAGGAGAGAAATGAACGGTGAGGCCATACTCGGTGTTGGTACTGTTGAAACTTCTTCGCTGTAGCTTCAAAGTTAGCACACTGCATCCGGGAAAACACTATACAAATGTTTCGTTTTATGGGCTCATCAGGAACCGAATCTATGCCACTTCGACACTAGCAACTTGCGCCGTTAGACAGCAGCTTATGTCACCAAACCACATTTGTCGACCGCGGACTATCATCACATACAAGCTAACTGTAAAATAGCGCGATACATACTCCACCGCCATACAAGTTACGGACTATGTAAAGGACAGAGCTGGCCCCTAGAGCTTAACAATTTAGCTTTTAAGTGAATCATGGAATATCACACAATAATCATTACAAAATAAAGGTTTCATAATGGAAAGGAATGTGTTCATCAAGTACGATTTAGCAAAACTGTGGTTGCTCGCAGCCGGAACATCAATTGTGGGATGTTTTCTCAGATATTAGTCACACGCGTGCTATCTACAAGAACTGTGAGAACGGCTGGACCCGACGTGTTACAGAGAACTACAGGAAATGAAAACCAAATGAGAAATGTCAGGAAACAATGTGGTGCGTTATTCACTTGAAACGCAGCCAATGAATTTACGACCAAGAAAGGAAGGCATAAGTATCAATAAAACTGTGTTGCGAACCACAGAGAGCAGACGTTTTATACTCAGTGCAACACCACTTTGTTGATGCAGCGAATGCGTTTGCTTTTTTGTTCGCTGTAACGGACAGCAGTTCCATCTTTTTTGTTTCATCTTGATTATAACCTCTACAAACTCGGATTAAATGAGCAAATGTTAAAACATCAACTAAGGACTCGTTTATGGTCGCTGTTTTTTGATACCACTTAACAGATTTCGAACCTTATTGTCTCTCTGTCTGCAGGCCGGTCCAGGCAAATGCAAGCATCCGTCACGCTTGGTGAGATGTACGCTGCTCACGATGATACGGAGCTAGCCATTACCTTTTGGAAACTGTCGGAGTATAACGTTTTGTCGCCATAATCTGATTGGTGGTTATAAATGTTCTGAAAGAAATCGAGCAACCACTATGTTAGCGGTGAGAAAATATGCAGAGTAGTACGAAAGTTGGAGTAGCGAAATGTCAGACAGTGTATGCATGATCCAAAGGAGCTTGAGACCTACGCCATAACGACGCTCCGTCTGAAATTTCCGCTTTTTGTCGCCTAACATCCAAAATATCACTGCAGAGCTGTTGGACGCCTTTTCCTATAGTCACCCTTGAATATACAAAGGTTGGCGGCTTTATTTGACCGAGTGGTATCTACCTAAATAGTCATCATTTGTCGTCTGCTAACTGGGGGCGTTTGTGAACACCGAAAAGTCTCATCATGAGGGGGCTTATGCTGCGTGAGATGTTATTATTGGGAATGCCAACTATAGTCCAGATGAGTATCTTAGCTGATGGTCTGACTGTACTCTGCATCCATTCGGCGTTTACCATTTTTGCTCGCAGTCACTGGGGCTTGTGTTCATCACGACGACACCAGTTGTTAAGATCGGTGATACTTCAACTTCGCGACAATCGGTTTACCGTTGAAAGTGTGATTCTCGAACACAGCGAGCTGAATCACACCGGTGGATAATGTTCCACACAGACAACAATGCTGCTCACCAGTAAAATATGTACCAGCAGTACGCCGGTACGCAGTATCTGCGCTTCGCTACCGCGCAACCACCAACAGCCGCACTTGAGCTAAGGATACTGCGAGGGTCGTCCGGTCCCCTACACATGCTCGAACCTGCGCCCTCGGATTACAAGGTAGGCTTGTGATTCTCTAGGCCGCAGACCGGCCCGAGGAATGGACTTTTTACAACTTGGGCTTAATTAGCTCATATCTATGAGAATACATGCGCTAAAAGATATGCCCGTGTAGCTATTTCAGTGTGTGCGTCGACGTCCTTCATAATACACAGCGATAAGACGTCGACCACTGGTGAGGCTTTCCAAACGGATATTGATCATTGAAACACCATGGAATGATCCAACGATGTTCCGACCTACTTGTTTAACGATCGAGGTAGCTGTGTAACTTTCAAAACATTCGATATCAATGGTTTTAAATTGTTTTTGTTGCTCACTTTATCAATAGCATTTTGGGAGGGCGTTTGGCGCAGCCGTATTTGTAAGTTTGAGAGTGTACTACGCATCCGGAAAAGCATCATGCAAATGTTTCCTTTTATTAATTCGGAACTGATGAGCGTTCCCTGGGGTCATCAGGAACGAAATCCACATCTTGTCGACCCTAACGAATTGAGCCACTAGGCAGCAGCTTACGCCACCAGACCACATTTGTCGGCGGCGGACCATCATGACTTACAAGGTAACTGTGAAATAGACAGCTGCGGATTACTGAAGCGTTTTGGGTGGGGATTGACATTTGCTAGTATCCGTACACTTCACAACCTTCACGCTCCGGATATTGATGTCAGCTATATCTGTTGGGTTCGTAGTGAAGTATTTATTATGCCATACAGCAGCGTAGTGTTTTTATCCCGAGAGCGCCTAATTAGCTACCATCCAAAGGAGTTCTAATCGGCATATGGTAGATGCATCCTAGCCGTTTCTAATTGATTTGATTGCCTGACAGTATACCAATTGCAGAAATCGGGACTGTAGGTACAGCATAAAGACAAAGTGACACCTTTCCTTACGTGACGTCGACCGAGACTGCAGCTCAGTTATGAGTGTCCCTAATGGCGCCTTCATAGTTTTAAAGTTACCCATTTAGACCAGCGGCTTCGAATTGCGGTAACTTGGTAGCTAGTGTAGGGAGGCGGAAGGCAGCGCTTGCCTAAAGGACGGTTAGGTCATTAAAACGGAGGCGGACGAATAGGGAGACCGATGCAATGGGGGCGATTCGCTGGAGAAGCCCAGGCTCAGTAGAACGGGACAGGAGCGGCGTCCGTGTGTGACCCCGAGGCAGGCAAAGCAGGTGGAGAATTTGTTGAAGACGCCATAAATCGGACAAAACTGCCGGTATCGCATCTTAAAGAAACAACCCCAGGGAGAGTGATACACCCACGGTCAAGCAAAGCGCACGCTATCGAACGACTCCGGGCTTGTCAGAATCGGAGGTGTGGAAGCGAAGATACACGGGCGAAACGGACATAGAAGATGCGTTCCCGTACCCCCAGAAGGAGCATAGAAGTGCCACGAGCGGAGGCCATGAGGGATGGTGCAACGTGGGAAAGAAACCTGACCCATTAATGTGTGACTGGTAGGGTGTGCATTCGCGCCAATAAAGATGGTGCTCCATTGCCGCGTTGTTCCGTCGCTACACTAGTATGTGCATCCTGAGAGCTTCGGTGGCGTGCTTGCTAGTTGTGCACTAATACACTCGAATTCATCAGGGAGCTCAAGATATTAAGTAGAAGTGTAGGAAGAGTACGCGGACGTATCAACTAAGCAATCCCGCTGTTTCGCGGCACTGACAAAGTCCACACTACACAACGAGTAATCAAGAAGTCTACCAGTCATTGGTCTCAATCCAGGGTGTGTGTACGATTCTGTATCTGCAGTTGCGCAGCTCATATGCCCGCATGCTTTGTTGTCAATCCGAAAAGTACAGATGACTGGACAACAAATGCGTCTCATAAGTTTCACTGTTCACGGTTGCCTGTGTTTGGAGAAGTGTGAACCACCGGCATGGCGCTGTTCTGGAAACGCCAAGTTACGCAGTGGCAGTAGGTGTTCTAGGAGATACAACCCACCGGTTCAGCTTTCTCAATGGCTCGTATTCCGGTGTTTCCACTTTGCGACTTATTAATGTGGACCTCGTTGCAGTTAGCGAAATCTGTAGTCAAGGCTAGTCAGCATATATGGGTGTTTTCAGCATTCTGCCCTATCAGCTGTAAATGTACTAAACGGGCATCATCAAAAATGCTTAAGTTTACAAATGGTTAGTGAAATGTATGGGGTGCAATCATAATTCGATCAAGCAACGATTGCATAATGCTGCAGCACATTATCGCGATTTGCGTCCATTCAAAAGAGCAGTTCCATTGAAACATTTCTTCATAACGTAACTGTTCACGTAAAATTTTATATGCATAGATGATCGGGGATCGTGCGCAATATCTCAGCGTTTGCATTCAATGGGCGGATAGATTGCAAAAATGATATATCTGCAGTAGAAAACGTGAAAAAATGATGTTCGGCGAAAATGTAACGGCCGATTTGAGTGCTCCACCTTTGATTCACGGTCATGAAAAGGGTATCACGAGTGGCGTACGCGACAGAGGAAAGAAAAGAAGGAATAAAGTATAAGGAGTGCAGTGGTGCACTTCTTTTTGGTTTGTTATACGATCCTTTAGGCGAGATAATATGGTGCCTACTGTTTATATAATTCTATTGATCCGGTGCATCAACCTTGCCAGTTATACGACGTTGTCATTCTAACTGCGATACCTTTCCGACTGAAGTAATGCCGCACCTCTTGAAAAACGAACCGTTTACTTCAATCCTACCGAAACTTGTGAACTGATAACTTGGACAGTTAGTCGTAGGAACTGCAGATGAAGATTATTTCCTTCACCCAACCGATTGAGAGTGGCAAACTTCCCTATCGAATTAGATGACAAAGCTCTAGGGATTTGGAGGGTCATATAGTCCTAGGAACCTTGCATATAAATGTGGTGCGCGACGAAGCGTCGACAGCAAGGTTACCTTTTACTTGTCTAAAAACCATGTAATGAGAACGCGGTACGCCAAAATCATCTTGACCGAAACCCAATATTAAAAAAGGACTATCTATTTTCAACGATGATGAAATGGATACCTACAAGGCACATTTACGCATCTTCGTAGAATTTTATTGGATTATACTTGTACCCTTCTTATGGTTCTCCACACACCTTTATATTGTCAGCGTGAGCGAACGTTACATTCAGTTTTCATGTGTTATTGTTACAAAAACAAACCACATCGTTGGTCAAATCGACAGGTGTACAGCTGTCAAAAAAACTCGCCCATCATTACACATAAGCTGAAAATGGAAAACATTTTAGTTATTTTGCCGCTATACAAATTGAAAAGATATATGAAAAAAGAAAGATAGAAAATATTGCAGAATCCACTATTATAACTAAAAGCAATGTGGTGCGTGGCATCATTTTACGCATCGGCTGTGAGGTCGTATTCGAAGAGGGAGAAAAAAACCCACTTAATACAAATGTCGGTAAGATCGGCTCTTCACCATGTCCACTAGTGTATCCAATCAAACGTGTTAATTATTCTTGGGACTCCAGCCTGACAGGCGGGATGCACCAACTTCGAAGTGAGGGTTTTCTTCCTTCTTGATTAAGTTATCGCTTGGCTTCCGTTTCTCCTCTTCCATCCACCCCGGTCGCGGAAAGAACGCACGTCTCGAATGTCCGTGTGCTGACATGCGCAATAGATGGCCTAGCCATCGGAGCTTGGTGCTGAGCAATTCATTCGCTCTTCACCAAATACATGACGCCGAACACGTTCATTGCTCACGAGGTCTTCCTACCAGATGTGAGCTAAGCTGCGGTGCTATCGATGATCGAACATAACTAGCCTCTATGTCTGTCGACCTGATAGGCCAGATTCCGCAACCGTACTATAGGGTTGGATGCACGGTTACGTTGTAAACTCTGCTCCTCAAAGCGAGAGTAATGTTGCGCCGGCGCCACAGGTAACAGATTTGCAACATCACCTCAAGCTTTTGCTATGCGGTTGATGACTTTTTCTTTGATCTCATGCACTAATATGGCTGTCTAGATACTTAATTCTTATCAAGAGTCCGCTCAGGATTAGGTCCCTGCCAATCTTGGAGGAGGACTTTGCATTTCGAGGGTGCGAAGCATAGCCCGAAATGAATGACAGCCAGAAATAATTTACCCAGTTTTGCTTGGCACGTCTTCGAACTTGCAAAATTAGGGCAATTTCGTCGATATACTCCAATACAATAATTCGCTCACCGGAAAGCAGTTCCACATCAAAGTTTTGTCAACAGGACGCAGTTTTCATGACAAATTTAAACAAGATAGGTGACAACGGACAAACTTATCCTTGGATATATTAAAGCAAGGCAACAATTATCCACGAGCCTTTATTCTGCTCGAACTATGCGCGTACAGAACTCTAATAATGTAAACATTTGTCGGGCATACCTTTTCTAAGCATACTGCCAAAGGCACATCAATCAACCGAATCCAAAGCACCTTTGATTTCGAGGAACACGAACACGGTGGGTAGCCAGTAAATATCGCGGTGCTACAACAACTGGCGTAAAGTGAAGATGTGATCACTGTAGACTCGATTTTGGCGAAACCCGGCTTGCTCCTCTTGAATCTGGCTATCGCGAGTGCCAGACTATGAAGGACGACAGAGGCCATCGAGACCAGACTAATTCCTCTATGATTCCCGCATTCTTGATGTGAGCCTACCTTGGAAATTGAGATTATGACTGAAGGGATCCATTATGTTAAGACAATCCCTGCTCCCACAGTTTCACTAGAAAATTGTGCAAATCATCAACAAATGCAGATCTGTTAAATTTGAAGTGTTAGAGGAAGTCCACTTACTCCTGCAGCCTTACTCAATTCCAACAGCACGTCATGTTCGAATTTTGCGCGTAAGGGCGGCTCCAAGTCGACGGTCCATGAAGAACGGCGGTCAGTGCCCGAAAAGGAAGATGACAATTTAGGTTGATTAAACTACTTTTCGAAGTGTTTGGTCCAACGCGTTTTGGATTGGTTGCTTACTCATCGCGTATGGTCTTGCTAACATCAGGTCTCCTGCTGCCCATTTCTCGTATCGGCTGGCTTGCTGGACAATATCGTGGTGCCGGCTAGGTGGTTCGGGATTATGCCGTTTCCGCGAATGGTTCGGCTGCAGTGTTCCAGGAGATTGTGGGTTTTCGCCTGGCAAGCGTTCTTCCCATAAAACACCACATATGTTCATTTAAAAACACTGATGTGGCGAGTGTGATTCGCCACTGAATGAAGTCACTGCCCCTTGCCTCTGAGCGGCATTGTAATTCAGGGGTGCGTTGGGCCCCTGGTTCTATGCGCTCCTAAAAATGAATGAACCATTTTTTGTCACCGGCTCCCAACGGGTTGCAATACCCTCATATCACCCTGTTGCCTTATAAGTTAAATCCTGGATCAAAGGGTGGGGCCCCCTAAGACAATCCTCTACTTCGGCCTGTGCTGTTGCAGGTTGCGATACTTGGCCTGCTCGTACCGATGACCTGCACCATCAGTCTGTCTTCGAGAACCTCTGCTTGCGGTTCATTGCCCGTGTGTGGTGGCTGCACGACGTAACCAACCCTGAAGTCAGATAGCGTGTCTTGAGTGGAGCCAGCAACTCCGTCAAGGCGCTTGTCTCGCTTCGGCAACTAGGATGGCTCGGACACGTACTGCATATGTCCGTTCAGCGTCTTCTGCGCCGTACCTTGTTCGCGGTCGCTGGACAGGGTTGGAGGAGGCGGTGTGGTGGACAGCCTACAGCTTGGAGAAGCAGGATGAAAAAGCTGACAAATCAGATGGCCACGGTTGCTTCATCCCGACTCTCTGGATGGGGTCCCAAGGATGCTGAGTGCGGTTGGTTGAGAACCTTGGAAGTCATGGCTCGAAACCGAACTCAGTGGCAAGCGTGTATCTCTGCTTGTTGCAATGATTCCCCTTCCCTCCCTCAATAAAAAACCCAAACTGTGGCAAAAATGGACAACAATGTTTTTTCTTCTTTGCTACTCTAACTGTTTCTCTTATCGGACGGAATGACTCGCGTTAGTTACCAAGCAGCGACTGTTTCCATCTCCGAAACGCAATGAGATCATCAGGTTTTGGGATATCTGCAGGCTAGCCCTGAGATATTGCGAGTTTCATTGTTTTCTCTTATAGGCGGAACACATCGGCGAGCATCCATAAGTTCCAGACTGCGTAGAGACCCAATGTCCAGGTTCACAGTTTGATTTGCCACATAAAGACGTGCCTGCTGTTAGTAACATCTGGCGTCCGCACGCTCCGCATAAGATGAATTTGTTTCACGCTCTTTAATGAATGATGTTAACTTTTCAGGTCTAGAATGATAAACATATTGTGGCAGAAGATTATCGATACGAAAAATTTTAAACAAGTGATATTTGCATGGATTAGTATATTAGTTGCTAGTTTAACTGTAGTTTCGATCTCGGCGTTCATGACTTCACTTCCAATCCACCAAGGCTTGAACTCGCTACGGCAGGTTCAACGTTTTGATAATCCCACCAATTATTTTCTGCATGCAGCTTTTACAGCGCCTGGTATGAGACGTTGCTTTTAAAGGATTTTGCCGAGTTCTTCGCTAACATCTCGAGCGAAACCATCGAGTTCGCATTCAGCTGCAATGGAGAGCAGTATTTTCTGCACTGATGAAGTGTTTTGGACGGGAAGAAACAGGCTTACTAGTAAAGCCACTGCTTTTCACGTACTTTAAAAAAACCACGCGCAGAACGTCTAGGTCAACTATATCTGTTGGGTCCGTGGAATATGCGCTGTTCCATACTGTAGTCATGAAGTGTTTATCCTATGGTAGTGAACTACCTGTCATTCGCAGGGGGTCCTTAGGAATGTCGCAGGCGCATTGTAGACGTTGTTTCATGGTACTGGGCCTACTCAAACGCGGTAAAGTGGGCGACACATTTTCTATCAGACCTTTATGTACGTTTTGGGACTGGAGCCACATTATGATGTGGTAACATCATCTTATACTTACACACACGAATATTTATTACATAAGCACTGCTAAAACACTACGCATAGTCAGCTGACATTTCTATTAGTTGTATTGAACTGAATGTTCAAAAGTACTTTCAAGCCAATCGATATGCTAAGTTTGAGCTCCATCCACCAAGGCCTACCTGTACCAACGCAGCTTCCATTGCAGTTTTCTTCGGTTCTTTCGTTATTAATTTGTGGGAACCTCAAAATACATCAACAGACCTTCAGTTCTTCGCGGTACAGAACGACGAAGCGCTATTTCTGAATCCAGCACCGACCAATTGTTGACGCTGACATGACCTAGGTGTGTCGGTCTCAGCTCTCATCATCCGGTGAGCCGTGCCCCTTTTAGTCGTTGGATGCCGCGAAGTGGCCTTGTATTTCCATTGATGTTTTTTGAGGCTCCCACAAAGTAATATCAAACGGAGAGAAGAAAACTGCGTTGGTAATGTTAGGCCTTTGTGGACAGAGCTCAAACTTGGCATATAGATTGTTTTGATGGAAGTACTTTTGAACGCCCAGGTCAGTACAGCTGATAGAAATGTCGACTGACTGAGTGTAATATCCTACCAGCGTTTATACAAATATACATGTGTGTAAGTATAAGATGATGTTGCCACAACAGCTGCACTTCTATTGGCATCTTCGCGATTCCCCCCTGCTTCACTGTTTCTTTAGTTGCATTTGTGAGTCAGTGATGCTGACTCCTGCGGCAACTTGCGCAACCTTCTCCCACTCCTTGCCTTCTACGGTGTAGCGTGCGGGAATTTCGCTTACGGTTGTTTTTGCACTCCTCTTGATCCTTTGCTTCGACACGGCATGTAGATTTCGGGACGAGTTGATGTTCTACAGCGACTTATTTTTACCTCCCGTTGAATATCGTTTCTCTTTCACCACTTAGCGCCAAATCCGACTGCACGTCACCATCGACACAAGTCCTCACCATAGCCTTTTGTGAGCACTAATTACGCACACAGCGAGTATTCAAAAACCAAACGATGTACGTTTCAGCGATGTGTCGAGCGCCGCTAGCAGAGCCATATGGCCTAGTAATCAAGATACGGGCGATAAGCCGCTATATGATCTCTGCCTAGACAGCTCGGATGTAGTCAAGAACCAGTTATATCAAAGTCTTCATGATCTGCTCCTAAGGGCACCTAAAACGGACATCATCATTATGGCAGATTTCAACTCACGCATTGGTCGGCTGCTTCCATCTGCACGCCACTTGAAAACTTTGCCCTCTTCCCTGGGTGCACACCAGCACTGGTTAGGCTTGCAAAACGCCATTCTATCCGCAGGTTTGTCCAGCTGCGGCCTCATCCGCTGCACAGCTAAAAGCTGAATTCCAGCAACTTCCTCGGAACTTCTAGATCGCTAACGCGCCGTGCCCGCTAGCACGGAACACAACGAAAGCCGTCGGTCTATTTCTCTACGACTGAAAGCAAGCCTTTGCTCTGACCGTAAATCCCGGTGGTCTAGGTGTGCTGCTGAGATGAAAACCGCTGCACCGGTCGGAAACTGTCACAGTTTGTTTCGTCTCGTCAAGTCCACCGGTTGCAATTCACACGTCATTAGTCAGACAATCTGTTAGACAGCACAAAAATCAGCAACCTGAAGAGGCGATTAAAGCGCTGGCAGAGCACTTTGCTCCTCAATTTAACTACCCAGCACTTCCCTCTGTGACACTTCCATCCACATCGGATGTTGCTTGGCCTGTCCCCAGTGACCCTCTTACCGAAGTAGAAATCCGAAGCGCAATCCGTTCATTTAAACGGCATTAAGCTGTCGACAACCTTCTTCCTGCTCTTTTCAAAGATGGTGGAGCTGTACTTTTCAACGAATTTCTCTCCTTTTTCAGAAGGGTTTGGATTTGTGACAAAGTCCTCAACTCATGGGGAGACTCAATCGTTGTCTCGCTTCACAAGAAAGGCCCCGCGAAGATTGCGCTAAGTACCGCGGTATCTCACTGATCACAGTTGCTTCCAAGATTTTTGTGTCCGTCTTACTTCACAGACTTTTTTCTACTATAAAGTTTTTCCCGAGAAGATCAAGCCGGTTTTCGACCAGGCCGTAGTTGCATTGATCAAATTCTCGAGCTCCGGCACGTCCACCGTCGATCAATAATCGTAGTGTTCCTGGACATCCTTGCAGTATTCGATGCAGTAGACAGCTGCTTCGCAGAATTGTCTACTAAGGAAGGGTGTGCACGACAAGTATGCCGCCATTCTGAAGGAACTGTACAGTCACACGTCGGGCAAAAATAAGGCTTACGGCAGACTCTTCGTTTTCTGTCACCAGCAGCGCTCGCCAAAATTGCCCTATTTCGCCTTTCCTTTTCAATTTTGCGATCGAAGATATCGTACAACGAGCTCTAGAAAGTGTCCCAAATTGAGCTATTGAGCTTCTCCCTTGCGCCAGAATTGCAAGCTTGGATTACGCCGATGACATCGCTTTGCTGGGTGACGATCTGCAAACCGTCCAAAAAACCTTGAACCGCTTAGCGATTGAAGCACCCAATTATGGCTTGTATTTTACCCCATGCCAAATGTAAAGTGCCATTTCAGGATTGGCAGGGGCCTGCGTCTACGCTCATCATTGCTGGTGACATTCTGGAACTAGGGGTTGCTTCACTTATAGGGAGTTGCACCACGGCTGGTAACGGTATTGGAGATGAGGTTTCACAGCGCATTGCAAAATCCCGCCTTGCTTTCATCAAACTGAGACATCTATGGCTTCGTCGTGACGTTAGTCTCGAGCTTAAGGGCAGGGTTTACAATGCATCTGTTCGTACGATCCTTCTGTACGTCTGTGAGACCTGGCTTGTTCGCTCTGAAGACATAAGACAACTGTCAGATTTTGACAACCGTTGTCTGCGAAGGATCACTCGTGTGTGGTAGCAACATCACATAAGCAGTACGGAGGTTCGTGAACGAGTGCTTGGAACGAACAGCCCCAGCCTTCAAAACGTTGTTCTCTGACACTGCATACGTTGGCTCGGACACATACTGCCAGCCTATCGCCTTCCCCGGGAGCGTTATTTGCGTTCCCGGATGCGAATGGAAAAGTATCGCTATGGACATTCAATGACATGGAAAAGGAGCATGAAGAAAGCAGCCTCGAGTTTAGCTTCAGTCGGATCAGTGCGCCTCCAAGGTTGGGGACCACGTGACTCGAAAATCCTGTGGTTGCAAACGCTTGATGTGATGGCAAGTAACAGACATCAGTGACGCCAGCGTTGTTGTGCCGTTTTATTTGGTGTTTTATCTCAAGCATATATTTATATATTTAAAAAGAACTCAAAACGGCGTGCGTAAAAACCCAAAAAAGAACTGATCTTTTTTTGTTCTTGTTCGTACGCATATTGTCTTCCATTTTGCCATGGTTCTGATGGCACATTGTCTGTATACAGACCTGTGAGTATATACATATATATATATATATATATATATATATATATTCATTCTCATCCCGGGCTATCTCTTTCTGAAGAGTCCGAATTAGTACGAAACAGGTCGCGAAATACCGCTTTGGGTAAAAAATAAAAAGCACAGCTCCAACTGATTTTCTGTTTGTTTTGATTACTTGTGCTACGATATCGATTGTATGGCATCCCAGCAGTCACGAGTCCCTCGTAAAAGGGTCAGCTCTTAGTTCATCTACCTAGGTTCGAGGTCAACAAAATGTTTTCATGAGGCCTGGCATGGGCTTATGTATGAGTTGTTAATTGAAGTTATTGTCTTTCGTTCTTCAGATCGTCAGCTATGGATTTTGAGGAGGGAGAGGTTAATGATTTATCAGATTCTGAGCTAGAACGGTCTCCCGCTGTGGTAACTGAACATACAAATGGGAAGTATGTTACTTCAATTTATCTGTTCCTTATCACAGGGATACTGAGCATATTAATCCAAAATATTCACAGCCTCATTCGAGACATAAACGAGAGCGAACTCAGCGTCCTAAATCAAGACGTTCGAAAGGGACTCATCTCACCAAGACGAATGGACATGTCGATCCGCCCTCTTTTTCTCAGTCTGATGCAGCCATCCGTCCCAGGCGACATAAAGAAAGGGTATCTCTGAAGGATTATCTATCTGACAGTGATGACATAGATTTCTATGCAACAGAGGGAGGAAATAAGGTAACTGTAATTCGTTTATCGCCTTGCTTTCCTCTAGAGTAGACCCCGTGGTCTAGATGACAAGCACAAGAAGAGGAGAAGAGTAGAAAGGGTTTCCAGGTCAATAGTCCAGACTCAATGTCGTTACTTCATGGAAGGGCGGTGCGCGAAAGTGAGTTTCCGGGTTCGTTCTTAACTTTTAATTTAGGGCGATACTTGTCCATTCGCACACGACTTCCAGCCACCAAAGAAACAAGAACTTTGCAAATTTTACGCTGTCGGCGTTTGTTCAAAGGGCCCAACTTGTTTGTTTCTACATGGAGAATTTCCATGCAAATTCTTTCATCTTTCCGGCAAATGTACTCACGGTGGCTCGTGCAAATTTTCCCATGCCCCCTTGACTGCCGATTCGAAGCTTCTGCTCGATCGCATCACAGGGGTTAAGGTTTGTTTGCTTTTTACTTCGGATCAAAGTGTACATTTTTAGGAGCTTCCACCATCCCCGCATGACCGTGGTTCTGAAACGTACCGACCCACCCGTGGGAACCTACGTCCCAGGTTCATTGAACGCGGTGATGTTGATTACCGTTTCGGTCACAGGCCGCTTCATTACAGGTTCGCCAATGCAATTCCAAGTAATAACAAGCTGGGGAAATTCCCAACTGCTTTTTGCATTTGGCTCCCTAATGATATTTTTGGCTATCATGTTTCCAAATTTTTAGCTTCACTCGCTTGTGTGTTGATCCCCAATTAAGGTTTAATCCCTTCAGTTCGACACAATTTGCAGTTCCATGGTCCCTAACTGCCATAGGCAAACGAGAAAGTTGATAAAATATGTCGGGTTCTCGAGCGATTCCGTATTGAACCTCGCATATTCTGGTTGTTTCCACAACCAGGTCTCGACTTATAACTAATTTGTTCGCCCACATATGGGTTTGGACACCATCAGTAGCACAGTCCGTGTGCAACGCTTTACAATCCATCCGCCTTCATCGGTTCATTTGACATCGGTCGGGTTGTCGAATGACTAATGATAGCGAATTCCATGAACTTTATTGGCGTTAACAGATAGATTTGTCGCGAAGACTTCATTTCAAATGAGATGCGTAACAGCTACATCCAGCCTTCATTTGTCGCCAGTGTATTCGACTTACCGATTTTACAGGTACCCGAAAAGCTAGCAGCATAAGGAACTATTAAGGTGATGAAGTCGTCCCGAAAATGGGATAAAGCGCAAAACATACCTGACTTCACTTCTTTATAACTCACAGTGAAAATTTGACAGTTGCGACTCCGAAAATAGATTAATTGACTTAGCGGGATAACAGCATCGCATACGGTGACGGTCCATTGCAGCTTTACATAGGGCACAAGATGTATCACAAAAACGTCAAGAAACTGCAGTCAACATAAATGGAATTCCACTGCAGACTAACTTGGCCATTTTTTGCCCTGGCCCAGAGACGTTGATCAGACGGGATAGCTCATGTTACCACGGTGTAAAATTATACTAATTCATATAGTAAGAAAAGTTTAACGAAGCTTGGAAGTGGTTCGGTGTTTCTCCTATCAACCCTGACACCGAACTACTTCCAATTCGAATACGGTAATGTCCGAAGTTTGGATAGAGATTGCGTGTCGCAATCCAATCACTTAGCGGGTACTCCAAACCCAGCTTTTAACAAGGATGAGCAGAGAATTTGTGATCAGTGGCGGTTTGTGTGTGTACGATAACGTCTGAATGACCAATTGCAAGAACAGCTCTGACCCTCATTAACGTGATCTGATTTTACAGCCATAGGAACCACTTCATGAAAGCGGCCTAAAGGTGTGAACCGATACGAATCACAAAGCTGATCCATCGCATCGACTTTTGGCGTCCTCTGTACTTGCAAATTCGAGCCAACAGTTTTGTGCCCTCTAACTGGGTCTAGTGTTTATTCCCAGTGGAAACAATCGAAACCACCCACTACGTGTACATTCGTTGACGTGGCGCCCCTGGCTTCACCTGACTGAGTGCATTTAGCTCGCCAACACCGAGATTGACGCTCGTCAGGAATTCGGAAGATGCGATTCATTTTGCAGAGATGTATACTGCGGTCTGCTCGATATCACAGTTTGATGTCTTGGAATAAGAAAATAAGGAGTTCGGCTGCGATGCCATGGCCTGCTGCAGGTGGGCTGCACACATCCTCATTAAACACAATAAGCAGGCTTAATTGATACAGAAGAACCTCATATAGTTTACCAGTCAGCTACATACATTCCTCAAAAATTGAGATAAATGTAAGCGAAAGCGTGTCCCGTCGAGCTCCATTTTCCTTTATGTGCCTATTGGACACACCATGCGACTGGTAGGTTGGACAAACTAAGTCACCTAGTCGTACGGGTGAGATCTTGATCCTGCCGAGCTTATCTTCTCAGCAATGCCCATTTTCAGTTTGATTCTGCGTAAAACACTGCTGGTTTACACTACGCTTCGCCAGTCAGTAGCTAAGTCCGGTGACTAACAAAAATCTAAGCATGAAATAAGTTGTTTGAAATTCTACTTTGTATCGGCTGCAATCACAGTTAAACAATGGAGTAGAGATAAATGAGCATGCTTCGACAAAAGTCAGCGATCGCCTCAGTTCTAGGTTACCACAGATTTTGCTTCACTCGGGTCCGGTTGTGACGCCGTCGCTTGATATCTTGTTCTTAGTTGTAACGACGGAATTTCGACTCTCGTGGACTGGACCCCGTGTGGACAAGTGAATTCTCGAGTGATTTGGTCGGTCAATGGTTGTTCCTCACTGTACGGAGACCGGCGCAGACGCGGCACGACTACTCGCGACCCCAGAGAGAAAGAAGACAATGGCGTTTTGCGCAGCGTTTACTGCGCAAGCAAGTTGAACAGGCGAAGACGAAGATCACAGTGCAGATCAGATCAGACGCTTTCATAGCCGCGTATTTCCACCTTGGGTTTCCTCTTTATCGGAAGGATGGTATACTTGTCATTGGAACGAAGGTGGCTATCATGGCGACGTAGTTACCGCCCGACGATGGTATCACTAAGTGATTACGCAGTCGGGAATCTAGTAACATTATCCCTTGGTAAGACAGGTAGAGTTGCCAACTAGCAGCGTTGTCGCCGATAACGCACAAGCGTTCCGTGGCAACATAATTGACAACTTGGACGGGAGGTTTTCACAGGAAATCCCAACCCACTTGCTTAAACAGCTCTTTCAATTCCTTATCAGAAAACCACCGTTTTAGTGTCCTCCAGGATTGTTCTAGGCATGCATCGCACGTGGCTTAGTAGTCGGAAATCAGTGCATTGCCATCGTGTTCCGAAAATTCTAGGCTTAAACGCTGTTGCGAACGTCAGCTATCCAAGTAATGTTCACGTCGGAGACTTCTCCAATTTTGTTTCGGGATGCGAGGGAGCCGATTGTGCAGCAGTGAAGTGACCGATGAATGGTTTACATTTCAGGTATAACTCTTATGATTTTCCAGTTCAATGCTTTCGGTTTCGGTGATTGCGGTTTTGTTGTTGGCACGGTTCTGGCTCGCCATACTAAATACACTGGGATCTAATGAATGAGTCATCCACATGGCAGTAGAGCGGACATAAAGAGGCTAGTTACGTTCGACCATCGGTGCCTTCGCAGTTTGGCTCACATCTGGTGGGAACACCGCGTGAGTAACGAGCGTGTTCGAAGCCTTGTTTACGGTCCAGGAAAAGGAACTGAACCACTCAGCACCGTTATTTCACGCACCAGGCTCCGATGGATGGGCCACGTCTTGCGCATGCCAGCCCATCGACTTCAACGATGTGCGTTGTTTGCTCACCGGGGGTGTGGATGGAAGAAGAGGAGGGGTGGCCAAGCGATGACTTGGTCAAGAGGAATGAAGGCCCTCACTTCTGTGCTGCCCTCGGTTGGAGCGTCACGGATCCGTGGTTGAGGTCCAAAAGACGGTGAACACGTTTGGCTGGATACACTTGCTGACATGGCAAGGAGCCGATCTCAGTGGCGTTCTTGCTGTGAGTTTCTTTGCCCCCCCCCCTCATTCCTTTTAGCCTCCCCCTTCACCTACGATCTCATTTTTTAGCGTAAAACACAATAATTTTTTTCTTTTTGGCTAGTAGCAGGCTGGTGGCTTATCGGAACGATGCCTATCCGTTGCTGGTAGCTCAGCTGGCATGCAACTTTCGTATTTATTTTCCTTTTTCATTTATGTATTGCGGCACAGTAGCTGAGGTGTTTCCCACCTTTAGCTGACGTGTATAATGATGATAATAATGATGGCAGTAGAGCGAGACAACGTAGTTAGCTTCCAACAAGAATTAAAAGTCTAAGCAGAACCCATCAAACGTACTCCGCATTGTCTACTTCGACTAGATCCATAGTAATGTAGATGACCCCGAAGCACTGGCAGTCTTTCCAAACCTCTGTTCATCCATTTGCAAATAAAATATCCTTGTTCGGATGGATTTCTCGTTTCTCACGTTACGTTACGTCAATGCCACTGAAAGCAGCCCTACCCACCAGACCAGAACGCCTGCGCTGTTGTTGATGCCATGCTGTATCGATTTTTGAAAGACAGTTGTCACTGCTGTGCAACACTGGGCCTTTTGTCTTCCTACGTTACGTTTGCTTTGTCCCTGGTGTGGAGACAAATTCCACGGAGAGTGATAACACCATTAACATAACTGTGAGCCATCCATTTTCGTCACATTGCGAGGATCTCTGCTCCTGTGTTTTTATCCTAACGTGATTTGTTTGCAATAGATTCACTTCCCCACACTCCTCTCAGCTGCTACATTTAGGTTGTATTATTTCCCTCTTCTTTTTGATAGCGATCCTGATCCTAACTACGAGCCCCAATCACCTCCGCATTTGATCCCTGCGCCCAACTTCCACCCTGCTCCCCCCGGAAACACGCACGAACCGAGAGATCTTTTGGGACCACGACCTCCGTTCACTTTTTCCCCCAGTAACAGAATGGAAGCCCCGCGATTCGGACTAGAAACAAGGTTTCGTATACCTCTGAGTAACGCTTATGCTGCTCCGAACTACGGACTGCCGTTCCCAGGTCCTGGCATACCGGATAGTGCTTTTCCCGCCCTAGGTCCGCGCAAATTTCCACCAGATCACTCCTTACCTTCACGGTTGCCACTGTATATGATTCCTCGCGATAGCCCAGGCCTAACAGATTTCCCTCGGTTCAGATCCCTTGGTCCTCGTGGCCCTCTTCCTATGCGCCCACCATTTAACCCCTCTCTCCATGCATCCAGCGAGGCGATCGTTAGCTCTGAGCTAGACAAAATGGCTGCGCTCTTGGCTTCTAGTACGACGCCGGAGACCTTGGAAGCCACCGCATCGCCTCCTTCAGACCCCCGCATTCAGTCCCCAAGTAGTGCCCATAAATTGGAGCCCAATGCCTTTGATCACGGGGAACTCAAGTCTCCCACTCTCGTAAGTGAAAGCTTTTAGCCGCACATCCAGTTTTCGTAGAGAAAACGATAGTTTACTGACCTATCGATCCATCCAAAGACAATAGTGTGGTTCCCAATGTTGATACCCCGGACCAAATTACCTAAATGGAATGTTGTTAATAGGACCCATTAGATATCCACTAAGCAATCCGCAATGCTTTCACGTCTGTCACTAGCTCGCTAGCGGTTGAGTGAGTTGCGCTGTCTCATAGATTAGAAAGATTTAATCATCCGTTGTACGCAGAAGTAAGCAATCATCCAATAATTCGCCACTCATACGAACCATTCATTTGATCTATCTCGGATCACTGAAAAGTTTGCAGTGCATTTTCATGTCTACTACATTCCGACGTTTCGTACTTTCTCTGTTGTAGCCTAGTGATTTTCAGGCGCCAGCGATAGGCTCACCCGAAAGTCAAGCCAAGAAACCACCGCCGAATTTCACTTATCCCGATCCGAATGTGATGCCACTGCAGACGACCTTACCTACATCCCCAGCTTCAGTGCAATGGCGCCTTATTCAGCTCGATATGAATGTCAAAATACCCTATCCTCTGATGCAGCTACCTATAGAAGAGCTTCCGCATCGTTACGAAGACCCAAGACTTCGCGGGCAACTCGCCACTCTTCGGTCGCAACCCAAACCCATTGTTCCGAAGGATGACAATATCGGGTGCGAAATTGAATCGCCAAAGACTGAGGATGCGGTCCTTGACTCAAATCAGCCAGAGGAAGAAGTTGTGAAACCAGTTGTTGCCATTTCAAGACGACCCGTGAAATTGCAGCTGAACGAAATGGCGAGCACTTTTGCCAATATTCATACAACGATGGCTGTAAGCGCGCCCACGCGAACGGGCGATAGATCGTACCTTGACGATCCTCGATTTCGGAGGCGACGAATTGTAGCCACTGCACCAGCGTCCGAAGTGTCTCAAAAGGATGCGGCTAAAGTTGCGGACTAAATTATTTTTAATCTGCGCAAAATGTAAAAAGTGCGATAGGAGTCTAGAAATCGTGTTCATCCACTAGCACACTATGGTCGCTATTCGTATCCAACCGCTATCTTTCTGATCTCAGCTTTGTACATAAGAACACGTAATGGACTGATGTGGAAAAATGTATTTGCATTTGTCGCCGAACAACACATAGCAAAGTTGATGTGGACCTCAACTCAGGTCCCAAAGCTCCCATATTGTTTATTCCATTTTAGGTAATGTTCCAGATCCCCAGATGAGACACTCGGCCTGACCTGCCGCAGCGCAGCTTCAAAATCGGTCAGCTCTACAGGACGAATCTAAAATAATGGCTATACTCGGTTTTTGATATCACTCATGATGCCGATAAATATTTATAGGGAAAATCTACCTCATCGCACGCGATTGATTGTATGGCCTCCATAGTCAGTGATCGGATTGGACCCATTGCGGCTTCGCGACAGAGGTTTGTCATGTCTGCACCTGAATAGCCTGAAATTGAAAAGAACTGCGGATGTGTATGCTGGGAGCATGCAACATGCCAACACCATTGTGCAAACCCTCCACGATCAGCTACTTGATTTTGGTGCTGGTCACTTCATTTAGACCAATGCTCTCTGCAAAACACTACTTAGTCGTGACACCTGATTGAGTGGAATTAACAGATTTTTGTAGACACGCAAATAAGATATAATGTAGATAATATACACATGTACGCTAATACCTTAACGACCGTAGAATCCAAAGTTTGCTGCTGTTGACTCACCATCCGTCCAGTCGGCCACCTGCGCGAAATCTGGCGTGGTGAGGGAGTGTCGTTGCTGCTTGAGGAGGTGGTGTACTATACACCTACGTGCGTCCCAATCCGGGAGAGGTATGTACAAGCGTTTAACAAAACGGCGCCGAGCAGCTTCGTCTAGTTCTTGAGGCCTGCGAGTGCAGTGGGGAATGGTCAGAATGACTGTATGCACGAAAATGTTCTAAACAGCGATGACTTCACATGACGCACCTGTTGGTTGCTCCAATAAACAGAAGACGCTCTTCTGGCCCAGTTGAAACGCCGTCCTGAAAGAATATACTTTTTCCAAATAAGACAATTTGAAAAAGTGGTAACGTAGATGTGTGGAGATATATCCCGCGCACCACGCTTGGAAACACGGGTGTTTCGAGAGGTTAGGTTTGATTCTTACGCAGAATCAGTTGATTGGGTAGACGATGGACCGGCTGGATTGCTTCCCAAAATGTCGCTCCTAACTTCAAAGTCGTGTACCCGAATGCATTCACTCCTAGTATTGACTCAACAACTACCTCACCACCGCCCTTCTAAGACTTATTTCGCAGTCGTTCACAAGCTTCGGTGCCCACGAATGTCCGATTAGATCCAAGGCATCCGGTAGGACCATGCTCATAATACCAGGGATTCAGAGAAACGCTTGTGACATCTAACAGTAGGTGTGCCGGAGGTTTAAATGTCGCACGTTGTTTGGGAAAAGCAACTATATATACATATATATATATATATATATATATATATATATATATATATATATATATATATATATATATATATATATATATATATATATATATATATATATATATATATAGAGAGAGAGAGAGAGAGAGATAGAGAGAGCCGTGTAGTTGCATTTACCAAACAAAGTGAGGTATAGCAACCGCAAAAGGGAAGCCGAACGCTACGGAATAACCCGTAGTCTCTTTACGTACAGCTTGAAACACCATGCCTTCTAGGTCAACCAAACTTGTTAACTCGGTCTGATGTGATCTTAACCGACGAGATGTCGCAACTGCATTCGAGAAATATCGATATAGGTTAGAGAAAATTAGTCAATCGTTTCATGCCACAAATCTAGAGATAATCGAACTGGTAAAACAAGTGATGGGCAATCAGCATCTACAAACAACCACGACTACTGTGGAACAACATTAGTAACGCTTGAAAGTAAAGAACAACTGGAAAACCGAAAACCATTCAAAAAGTACAATGCTCACCAACTGCACCAGAAATTCCGTTTTGATTCGCCTGCTGGACTCGTGTTCTGTTTCCGATCGTTGGGTAAGTAAAGAATCAACTTCATCGACAAAGATGACCGCCGGTTGGTGGATGCGAGCAATAGCGAAAAGAGCGCGAACCATCTTTTCGCCCTCACCGACCTATGGGAAAGAACAGTAACTTAACCTTCAGCCGGTTGCTGGTGGGCGAATCAAGATGGATAATTATGCGATAACTTACCCATTTCGAGGTGAGTGACGATGCGCTAATGCTGAAGAAGGTTGATTGGCTTTGCGAGGCAATACACTTTCCTGTAGTTCACACAAATTGAAGAGTCATCATTATGTTCAGCTAGGCCGATATACATTGATGAAGCGGGGCAATAGGCTGATTGTCTGGTCACACGTCACTCGCTGAGAAATCATAAACTAAAAGATGTCTCAGATCTACACATTGACTGAAGAAAAACGGAGACCTATGTTGCTGAGATAAATATGTGACAGATGGAGTTGGCGCAGTATGGTGCGTCTGGTTTCAAAGCCGTGAGACTGGCGGCTAGCATGCCAATTATTTTGCTAGCCTAACACAAAACGGTGTTCCAGTAGTGACGATTGATCACTTACCTATAAGCGTTTTCCCAGTCCCAGGAGGGCCGAAAAGCAAGAGTCCTTTCGGAGGGCCGCGGAGGCCAGTGAACAGATCACTGAGAAAAAGCAGGTAACTGATGAGAAGCCCAGGATCATTGGAGTCGCGAAGAATTCGTGTTAGATTAAAACGTAAAAAAGCGAGCATTCGGCAACTGAATAGGTTGGAAATGTGTAGCCTATAAATACTGCCTCCCACACAGTCACTGGGTACTAAGATTTAGTGGCCGGGAAATCGAAATCTGATAGACAGTGTTAGGTGTGATCCAGCTCACGACTCTTCGATTGTTGGTATGGCTAGCGATTCTCGCCATTGTGTGGTATGTGCACAAACCGTAACAGCCCCTTATCGTCATATTCACAGTGAAGCAGTACGTCGGACTAATGGTCCGTTGCCTGTGGCAAATATATACCCATCGCATCAGAACGAAGTCGAATGCAGCCATCGCTGTTTGGTAGCAGTGGTATCGGTAAACCAGCATGAATACGGTGCTAGCAGCCGCAACGGCTCGTATGTGCGTGAAACAGGACGGTACATAAGAGGTGATGCCAGGTCACCAAATCTTGTTCGCTCAAAGTCCATGCCATTTCCCCATGCGGCTAGACTTTATTAGGGTAAAATAACGTGCTTGAAAATGCCAGTAGATAATCTAACTCACGGCCTCAACATGGGCAAAATGACGACTTCTTTCAACGTTTTCTTTTGAAATTCTAAACCCGCGATATCTTCCCAAGCGATGGGACATTTGGAATCCATAATCTAGGAAAGGGAAAGACTAATGGCTAGATATCACACGTCTCCCATTTAATCCGACCTTTGAAATTGGTGGCGCAAACTCACCTCGCTTGAAATCAAGTCGATTATTTTAGCATCAAATTGCTTCAGACGTTCATCCACGACAGAAGAATGCTCTTCACCGCTAAATGGTGCTGGGTTGTCTGCGATGGATGCCGGAGGTTGTGAGTTTGGTGCTGCACCTGGACTGCCGGTAGATGCACCGAGAACGGGTGGTACGAAGCGACTGCCGGGCCCACGTCTGGAATGAGGAATTCACCAATGGTCTGATAATGCAGAAGAGGTTTCGCTTCAGACAAGAAATTTTAACTTCCATGAGCTAACATCTAGATACGCACCAAAGGGTGAGCAAGGATGGTTTTGGTAAAACTGCCATCGTCCGTTGGCGCTTGCTTGCGAACATAATCTACTGAAACAGACGAGGCATTGAATCGTCATGACTAAAGGCGTACGGTAAATAAGCTGCGAATTGCGTGACCTCGAATTTGTGACCGAAAATTCATTTTGGAGATCTGCACATTGACGCTCGTTACAATGGAATGCTTTGGCTGTGCGGCAATGTGTTAGCGATGCGTGGGTAGAGTCAACGTGGCATCCTGTCGTTTAAATAATGGCAAGTGTGCCTGTTTCTAAAGATTCCTTTTAGTACAAGTTGGTTTCCTGAAATAAAACGTCGTTGATCGTAGAGTAATGACGGACCGATGGAGAAATAAGGGACTCGTCGAGTGATACCAAATCCGGCGATCTTGCTGCATCCTATCTTAGTGCGCACTTAATTATATGCTATAAATCTGTTTATTAAAAAGTTAGGGACAGGAGCTGTCCCCGTCGCAGCGGCGGCTATTATGTTTTCTACATCACATACGTTAATGGTAGCGGACAGCTTGATCAGCAGTCGTGTTTTGACGCGAGACCTGTCTGTTGGATGTATTGTGGTTAAGTAGCCGGCATAATGGTGAGCGGCCTCTACTCCATCCGGGTTAAGTTGATAGAATACCATTACTACAAAAATTAATAACAAAGCAGCAATCATATAGTGCCGGGTGCTTACTAGCCGTACGGCTACGGAATGGGGAAGAGTAGTGCGTAAAGTGCCGAAGAGATAATGTTTAGGCGGACTGCGAATTGCTTGTACACTATGCAACAGCGGGAGCAGCTCATATCTCCACTGCGAGAACGCAACCGATTGATCATAGCGGTCATAGGTGTTACAGCCGTGCTTGCAGACGCCACGGTGTTGGGTGTAAAATCAAGTACATGTCGCCGCTGCCAACGTGTTCATGTCGGATGAGGTTATTTCGACCATGGACCGGCAACGCGGTTCGCTTGACACAACCCGCGCTTCCTTATCAGAAAGTAGAAATGACTGGAGAATAAGATAAGATGACCGTAAACAAACAGTTAAAGGAATAGTAAAGTTACAATGGCCAGGAAGTCAAATAAATCGGTTGTGTACCGAATGCGGAAGTGTACCAGTGACAGCGGATCCTGGGGTGAACATTTAGTGTCACGGGCGGTTTCTCGCCTCAGATATATCGTCGATTGACTACTTTGCGGCAAAATTCGGTGTTTTCGTTCAGCTGCCCTAGATGGTTATGCCGAGAGAGCATTGATTTGATAGATCATCCGGATCCCTGGTGAGTTAGCATCTCCCAAGTACATCACGCTACGTATCCCAACGTTCCTGCTTGTTAACCACTTATAAAACGGAACGGTGCGCATGAGTCGAGTGTAGTCCATATGCTCGACACGTGAGGCATGCGAGAGTACCGCGCGCGGTTCGCATGGTGAGTAATCCGATGCCCCGACCACTGCAATAGTGACACATGAATGTTGCTTTTGAGTGCAAATTTGCAGTGAGCACAATGCTTACCGGCCACCGAGAGTTCGTCTGGATGAACCATATCCTATCAGGCGAGCATCCCCCGGTTGTCTCATTTGGATATTTTGCTGTAGCTGGAACCAGAAGGAATTATTATTACTGGGTTGAAGATCTGGAGGGGTAAATGCAACATGGGAGAGAACAATACTCACCACGGCCCCAGCCGTCTTAAACATATTATCCGGCCTCGGCTGCACCTCCTGTTCGACTTGCGATCGCTAAGGGAAATGTGAATGTTGATAGTAGTTACTTTTGGTTCACAGGTATCCGTTTCGGAGTTAACGGTAGGGCGGACAACTGTGCTGGAGCCGGGACAGGGGCGTTTAGTACTTGGTCTCGAAGGGAACGTGGTGACTTGTCCGCCTTCATGTCGTGGGACGTTTGGACTGACGAGCTCACTTGATGGCAAAACAGGTGCTGAGTCACCAGGCTGATGAAAAAAATAAAACAATAGTTAGCGAACAAGTTCTTTTTCAGTGTTTCATCAACAAGCTAATACACGAAAGAGTGACAGGAAACTAAACAGACATGAGTCTGAGTGATCAGGTTGGGCAATTGGTTCCAAAGCGATCAATTGTGTGTCGACTACACCACGTGTCAGCATTACAGGGGAGTGCCTGGACAAATTTATGTGCACACAGACCAGCCGAGTGACGAGCGCTTCAGACGCCGTCAACAGACGACATCTAACCGCTCGTGTGTGACACTTAGGATGGAGCGTCTCATGCGCTTTGATCTGGTGGCTCGAAGTAACCGGATGTGCAGACGCTCCGCTTGCCATTGATCTAGACACTTCGTTGTACAACCAAGCTGGATGATGCTTTCGGGCTCTATCTGACAGTGGTCATTCCGATATATCTTAATCAACACGAGCAACAGTGCACAAGGAAAGAAGTACTTGACCTCGAACTGCTAATTCAGAATTGGCACCGAATCGAAGCTTAGTCATAAAGTTGCAGAGTAAGATTGACCAATAACCTTAGCTTTCTTATAGCCATTCCCATTTGTACGAAAACAACGGGTAGACTGGCTTTTTCCTCCACTGCAGCCAATTTCGTTTCTGCGAATGAACTATAGATAGCCGTTTTTCCCAAATAGGCTTTGTATGAAGTCCGGAAGCATGTCCTCGCACATGACTCCCTTGCTCGCTCGGTCAGGCATTGGACAAGTTTTTATTTCCGCTTAGGCGGAACGAAGCAAGGAAAGTGACTATATTGCCCGTTCCACACATTACGCTGGGCTTCGTCTCATCAGAACGTCTAAGATTCTATGGTGAAGTTCGTGTTCTTGTGTGCTGTTAAAATGTATCACTAGTCCTTCCGTGTTTAGGTGGTTGTCTGCCATGCTGTCCGTAGTAGACCAATTTGCTGATAGCTCCATCTGGATAGTGGTTTTCTAACAGTCAAAAACACGTCAGCTAGTAGCGATTCTAGTGTGAGCTGTTGCGATTCCATCCTTCTGTCTGTGGATTCTTCCGTCGAACTGGAATTGTGTTACTAGTGCATATTAGAAGCAACTAAGTCGGTGGTTCGCAAGGCCGACGTTTAGATGATACGCATAGGTGGCCTATTTTCTCTTCCAGCTGAACACTGGTGAAGTGTGGTACATATGGCAAGTGACTTCGCTGTTGTTGATATGAAAAATCACACAAATCCAGAATGGGTCTCAGTGAAAGTCAATTTTATGCACTTTTGGCAAGCCATGTAGTCGTTGAACCAATGGTCATGTGGGACTTGTAGGGGAATACGACGGAGTGAATCTCGTTTTCTTGTCTCAGGCAACGTAATAGCTTTGTGACTGACTTTTTGGTCGCATTCGACTTATCTTGTTGTTTCTCCACCCGGGAGATGATGTTCATTTGAACAATAGTTAGATTTCTCCATTAGAGTCACTCATGCTCCTTTACCCGGCCTAAAACGAAACACAACCTCGTCTCTTTTAATGGCGTTGGAAATATATACAGGCGCGTTCATCAACAAATATCTCTGTTTGGATTCGTATCCCAGATACTGATAGCATGTATTTATCATGGAGGATTTACAGCACTCAGTCGCTAATACCGATGGAGGCGTGTGCATAGATGTTTGGGAATTTACATCTTCAAATTGGACTTCTAATGCCAGCTGTCTTGTATTATTCCATGGTTATTATTATTTCGGACCGAGCGAAAGTAACTGTAGTAGTGTTTTACCAAAATGTAAAGAAGAGCAGTGGACACAACTCTGTGAACAAAATATTTGCCTTAGTCGTGCCGATCTGCTGCCTCAATGCAGCTGGCACGTCAACTTGTTTTGTAACTAATCTTGGAACAAATACTTCCAACCGCGTGTGTTCCACACTGTACGGCAATCAATGCACTCGTTACGTTCCAACACATAAAGTCTAGAAGTAACTGTATCACATTGAAATTAATTCGATTCCGTATGAGGATCTTCCAGAGGTGTCCCGGATATTCACAACACGAAATGCACTCGTCAAGGAAATGAATTGTCGCTATCGCAAGTTTTGCACGGAACTCGTTAAGCCTTTTAAGCGCAACGGAACCCTGGACATTCAGCTGACAGTATCCCACGCGTAGGCACCAGAAACAAAGTTAGCGAGCAAACCCGTTTTCCGTGGTTCACCAACAGGATAGCCTGCGCAAAGTTAGCCGGAAACTTCGTCAGCGTATTATTATGTCGGAGCCCCAACGACACGTATAATGTGCACATGCCAGACATCCCCGGAAGAAATCAAGAAGGTACAGACGATGCAATCCGGGATTACGTCACAATTGGTCTCAAAGAGTATACCGGACTTATGTGAGCTATCCATCTGGGTACAAGAATGAGTGAGGGCTAGGTTAATGTAAGAGTTCTCCACAAGCATCTGAGGAAGTGTTTAAAAAGTGACAAGATGGGAAGGTTACATCTGCTAACATGGATCATGGCTCGTTATTTTTCACTCGTGGTACGTGGGCACATTACTGTTGAAGTGGATGTACGCTCTCACAGAGTGAATTCAACGTCAGTGGCACAAACATTACTATGTACAATGCATGTGTAAAATTGGCTTTGCTAATAAACCGCCGAAATCCAACCAGCACGTGCGGAACTGGTCTCCAACATTCATGTTTAGTGAGAAAGCATAAAGCTATGCAGTCGGATCATGTCGACTTGCGAAGTCCATCAGTTTGAAATGACATCCCAAAGTTGCAAATGCCATTGCTCCTTATTCGCTACTCAGCAGTGTTTGCCTGAACAATCAAACGGCAATCTCTCTGCTCTGTTTTGCGTTTATCATAGCCCCATCACAATGGGGCTTCCCAGAGACAAGACAGTGTTGATCAGCGGACTTGTAAAGGACTAATATGTAAAATGATACTAAAGTACGTGTATCAGTTGCTAATTGAAGAAAAGCAGAACTGTCTCCTCGGTGTTTCCGCATTCGACGATCATAGTCGAGTAGCGAGCACGTAGTTAATCTGCATAATATTACCAACGGTATTATAGTACGGGCAAAAATGGGATGCCTAGCAGTCCCGTAGGACGGCCAAAATAAGAACCGCAACATGGTGAATGGAAAACAAAGGAATTAAATGAAAATCCTTTTTGTGGACCCACCACAGTATTAACACTAAGGCACGCAGAAAGGACCAACAGTTGTGTGGGCTAAGTATGGTTGTGTATTTTTCGTCGCATTATATCGTTTGTCGAGTCACCCAGGCCACATCTCGTAGCTTAGGTGAGTTAGCGCAACGCCAAGGCGCTTTTTACACACAGGGAGGGCGTTCCATGGCTGACACACGAAGAGAGTAAAAGTTCCGTCGACATTTTAAGAGACTATTGCGTGGCTAACTTGAACTAGTGGCACCTCAAATTCGCGTTGTGGCTCAGCTGTAATAGGTGGAGACATACGTGGTTGGGGTTCCTCAGAATCTGGTAGGGCATAATAAGGTCGCCATGTAAGCGCCGGTACCGGCCACTATAATTTTAGGGTCCTCAATCTAAGTTGATAAGGAAGATTGAACAACCTTTTGACATGCTTCGCAGCTCGTCGCTGTGGAGCCTCGAGCGCTGCATGGTCTTGCTTATGCCAGGGATGCCGGACCGGGATGGCGTATTCTACATGAGGCTGCACGTAAATGTTAAGCAACTGCGAACAGACCGCCTGAATACCCTCTGCAGCGTGTTGGTTCCCAGTCTTTGGCGCCTCGGATTATTCTGAGCAACTTAGATCAGCTTGAACTAGTACGCCAAGGTCGCGCTCTTGGGTGACTGCATGCAGGACATGATCTTCAAGCTTATATGTGATGTTCGGCTGGTGGCGAATGTGAACCACCTTACACTTCCCCGAATTGGTCTGGAGCAGATTGTGGAGTGACCACCCATACGCTCTGTCCATGTCTCACTGAAGTTCATCGTGATCTGCTGGATCGGCGATCGTCCGCCACATCTTAACATCATCAACGAACAGCAAAAAATCTGAAGCAATCAAACGCGTAAGCTCGCTACTGAATAAATGAAACAGACGCGGCCCCAGAACTGATCCTTGTGGATATCCATATTCAACATAAATCGGATCGGACAGCGCACTTCGAACTCTGACCTGCAGCTGCTGATTCTGCAGGAAATTCTTGATCCACCCAAGGACCGGATCCCCAACTCCATACCTTTCAAGCCTGTAAAAGCAGAATGTGGTGGTCCAGTCGGTCGAAGGCTTTGGAGAAGTCGAGGTAAATGACGTCTGTCCCTCTGTCTTCATCGGCCGCTTCCGTCCAACTACTGCGTGCAATCAGTAGGTTGATAGTGCATGAACGGTGCTGGCGGAAATCGTATTGTTCGGATACTATGATGTGGCGTTCTAGATGGTCTACTAAAGCCTCATCGATGGTTGCCTCCATCGCCTTTGAGAGCACAGGGAGAAAGACCACTGGGCGATAGTTGGCGGGTTCCTAGCGATTACCGCTTTTGGAAATTGTTTCCACATGGTAGACACAATTCGCTTATCCAAGCACGTTTGGAAGAAATGTGATAATGGCCCGACCAGCGTTGTTGCTGCTACGTCCAGCGCCTTTCGGTGAATATAACCGATTCCGGGAGATATGTAGGTGCGTAGTGAGAGCATTTCTTCAACACAGCTGTGGCAGTAAAATCGATGTTAGTGAGTGTTGAAGTTGGGACTAGAGATTTGAGTATGTAACACTGGCGGACGTCTCTGGAAGATTGGGGCATACTGCATTCGTAGGGCGTTGGCGGCCTCTTCGGCACTCTGTGGCACTCCGGCTGGTGTGTTAAGTGGGGGGATACCGAGCTTCACTTTCCGGATGGTGTTAACATGCTTGCATAGGAGCTTTTTGTTGTTGGCAAATTTACAGGCTAAATGTTGTTGGCGAGTCAATTTGTCCTTACGGACAAGCATGTTACAAGGGTTGCGCTGGGTCACGTAATCGCTCCAGGTTTCGGGGATAAGGCGAGTTCTGTAAGTGTGCCAAGCTGCATTCCTTATTGTGATGCGCTTGTAGGTTCTACTTCTGATGAAAGACGAGTGATTGGTGAAGCGAACCGTCTTTTTTTCTGAAGCAGTTGCAATTAGATTGCTGAATCACCCAACAAACTGAAACCAGGCGCTGTCAGGTGAGCCAACTTTCAAGAATTCCCAATCGGTCATTTCAACTACGTTGTTCAAGATGTTGTAATGTGTCAAAGTACGTGTTAGTTCTGTGTGTTCCGCAGCGTAACACACATAAATAAATAAATAAATAAATAAATTTGTATATTTACCGACGGACGGTACACGGCCCCATAAGTGGGAGCGATCATGTGTATAGTGAACACGTTTCATAACATTAAATAAAAGTTTACTAATAGCATTTCGGATCATGTTTACTTTTCCTTGAGTCCTAGACCCGCGCAACTCATATGTAAAATTTACGGATGTTTGTATCGTTAGGAGTAGATAATAAACGAAGGGACTATTAGGCTGCAAAGACACAGGATTTGGTATGGTATGTAATGATATGTAGTGGGTAAGCTAGCTGTAAGCTATTATCAAATGTTTTTTATACCAACTTCTGTCAGTGTTTCTAGTGTTTGCTGTGAGTCAAATATTTTCAGAGCATTTGGTATAGTGAGGAAGGTCTGAAGGAGATTTCGAAAGGTGACATGGCTTGTACACATGCGTATCTGTAGGGGTAGTTTGTTCCACAAATAAGTGTATCTCACTAAGAAGAAATTCGATCGAATTTTATGACTTGAAAGGTTTGTACGTATCAAGTAGCCGCCATTACGTGTGGGGTAGACTGCAGTCTTCCGCAGTTCAAGTGCGGTGCTGTCTGCGTAAATTCGTTGGTTTATAATGTTGTAGAAGAGAACGAGGTTGTTCTTTAAGCGTCTCAGCCAAAGTGGATCCAGCTGCAGTTTTCGACAGCGATCATAATAAGTCAGGTTTGAGCAGCGTCCCATGAGCAGTTTGGTAAATGACCGTTGGACATTTTCTAGAGCCGTTCTGTCTTTCTTTCTCAATTGGCTGTGAAGGATAGCACAATATTCCAGAGTCGGTCATACGATTGTCTTGAATGATTCAAGTCGTACTTCAGGTAGGGAGAAAGTCCTGGTGATATATCCGCATAGCTGCCTCGCTTTCGCAACCTGATAAAGAACATGTTCGGAGAAATTGAAAGAGTTGGAGTACCTAATTCCTAAGTCCCGAACTGACTCAGACGTTGGGATCACGTTTCCGGCAAGTATAATGGAGCCTTCTGGGATGCGGCATCTGTACCCAAGTACTTGGGATTTCACTGCGGAGAACTTCATTAATAAGCGCTCACTAGCTATAGTTAGTGCGGATAGGTCTTCACAGATGTTTCTCAAACACATATGTAGTTGGTCCGGATGAAATGAGTAAACCAGTTTGACATCATCTGCAAACAGGAATGGATGTCCATGTTTGATTGGGTCACATATATTGTTTACATAGATTAAGAAAAGTAGCGGTCCGAGCACACTTCCCTGGAAGACACCGCTGGTTATTGGCTTCGGTGTAGAATGTTGTTGACCGATTTTAACGACCTGAGTTCGATCGTTTAGGTATGAGTCGAACCAGTTAAGCAGCGGATTTCCAATTCCATATGACTCTAGAGCAGACAGCAGTGGCTGGTGTGGCACGCGGTCGAAAGCCTTTTGCATGTCCAACAGAATTATGATAATTGCCATTCCTCTGTCAATCATAGTCGTGATGTGATCGAGAAATTGTAGCTGGCATGTAACGCAGGAGCGTCTTGAGAGAAAGCCGTGCTGTGAAGGGTTGATCAGATCCAGTCTTGTTAGATATTGGACGATGTTCTTCTTGACTATTCGCTCTAGGGCTTTGGAAGCAGCAGAGGTGTGATTTATTGGGCGGTAGCTTGACATTTGATTTCTCGGTCCACCCTTGTGCTTAGGCATTATAATGGATTGCTTCCATTGAGCTGGAAAGCAACCGGTAGTGAGCGAAAGTGTGAAAATGTTTAGTAACAATAGTGCGAGGTTTTTTCCTCCGAGTTTTATAACAGTTGGGGAGATGCCATCTGGACCTGGATGAGTTGATGGTTTTATGGCTGCGATGGCACTTTGCACCTCTCTTAGGGTCACAGGGATATTGCAGTATGGTTCGGTCGTTCTTTTTGGAAGTGGAGGATGAAGTGGCTGAATGTTGGGGACATAGTTATAAAGTATGGTGACATCATCGCTTAATCCTAGTGGGGTATCTATAGACGGTCTGTCGATCATGAGTTCCTCATTAGTAAGTACGAGATCAAGTACCGATAGTTGTTATAAGCTCTGTACTTGGTAGGTGAGCTGATGTGATTGTAGGGCGGGATACTTGCGATAAGGTCTTGCAGCTCGGTCTTGTGTGTTTCACTGAGGGATGCTGAGCTTTCGAAGTCGTGCACATTAAAATCGCCGGAAATAAAAACTGACGGAAGTCAGTGATATTAGGTTAGAAATCCATCTCTGGAGTGGACGATAAGGAGCGATATACAACTGCCACAAAGCAGTTGTTGTGTCTCACACGCAAACGGCACTATAAGGAATCGGTGACCTGCGTCTCCGGATCATCCAGTGGTTCGCAGTGTAAGTCGTTACGATAGTATCGGATAGCACCAACTACCATGATAGGACGATCGTGTCGGAACAAAGACATTCCCTAAATCGCGATTTCGGCATCCGTAATCCCTGAGTGCAAACAAGTCTCGGTTACGGAGATGAGATTCCAAGCGTTTGTTGCCTAGCGCAACCGAAGCTCGGCTATTTTGCTGAGTAGGCCTTGGGCATTCGTGTACATGCAGAAAAGTTTTTCGGTTCTCAGTAATAATCCGAGACACTTGTGACTAGGATGAGGTTGTGCCGACCGGTTTGGTATTATCGACGAGTCGCTTAGAGTTAGGTTCGGTGGCATTGTGATTAGCCCCTCTGATAACTCAGTTTTTGCACAATGCATGGGGGGTGGCTGCAGGATTGCACAGGAAGGTCCTCACTTCTTTGAGACCTGCTTCCGGTGTGAATTTGGGATAAGTGCACTACTTCGTGTGCCTGCGACGGTGGTGCATTAAATCGGAGGACAGTTTCGATCACTGCTTTGAACCGGAGCTCGGTTGGCAGTCTGTTCCGAAGTGAATGCCAGCGTTCCAATAGCCTAAGTGCAATCTGCCTAGTTTGTAGCACAACCTTAATTATCCTTGGGCCGCACCCTTTGTAGCTTTCTGATCTTGGCAGCCTCGAGAGAGAAGTAGTAACAACGCCATTCAAGAGCAGGGTCTCACAAATATAGCGCCACTGTACCTGGTCGTGTGTCTTTGCTCCGCATACATCGTACTCGTAAGAATGTGGGAACGCCGTGGACAAAAACGGTTCTGGTTGCGGTGTTTAGCGGGGACTCTCCTAAGCTCTGCCCCACTCGCTTGCACTCGCCCCAGGGAACGTCTGGAAAGACGCGGACCAGATCGATTTCGTTCTGGAAACGAGCGATCAAAAGCAACGCTGCTTCCACCTCATTGACAGAGTTTAGCACAACCCGAAGAAGCCTGATTTCGTCTTAAGGCCTGGAATTCGGGTGGGGGGTGATCCTCGTCAAATTGGAGAGTTTAGTCAGAATACCAACTTCATGTATTGATGCTACGCCCTGTTTCCGGTCAAAATATTCGCTTGGCAACGTGTTGACAGAAAGTCGGAACTCCGAAAAACTAATGTATTCAGTACACTGATCGTTGGAGATGCCGCCAACCGGATATGCGACCGGTGTGCTAGTAACAATGGCGAAAAACACGCATGTATCTACGTCTGGTTATTCACTCCAACCGTACGGTGACTGGATTCGACCGCTAGACAATGGCATGATTTGTGAATAAGTAACCTCAACCATAGATCAAACGGTCAGATTGATTCACTACCATTTTGTTCACAACCTTAAGACCAATAGACGTGGGGCGACGCTATGCATTCCAGTGTTTTTGCGAGCTAGAGAAGCACGATTATGTCACCAAGGCCCGAAGATCGTAATGCACTTTTCAAAGTAACAATTCTTGCATGTCCTTCGGTTATAACAGCACCGCAAGCAGGAATGAATAATTTGGTCGATGGTTATTGCCACAGGTTGGATATAACAGATTGCTTCCATGAGTGTGGTACCACCCAGGCAATTATATTGGAGTAGATGTAGAATCGATGCGCTGGATGGAGACGTTTCTCGGTTTTCTTCGGTTCGGTTTGCCCATGGGCTGGTGAGTCGCCGAGGCATAGCGTCTGAGCAGCTCGAAAGTGACAGCAGCAGTAACTCAAAAATACTCTAAGAATCTACTTGGGAAGACTAGCACACAGTGGCATAATGCCATTGATCATCAGTAAAGTGTTGCTGTTTATCGGAAAAGTGAAAGTGATCGAGACCAGATGTCTATGGTGAATTGTCAAATGCCTACCTGACAACAAGTGAGGTTTCTTCGGGTTACCCAATTTCCCCATTTACGTTCAATTTGATCGTGGACTCTACCATCATCATTATACATGTCAGCTAGAGGTGGTAAAACACCTCCGCTATTGTACCGCAATACAAAGGAAATACATACATACAACACAAAGGAAAAATAAATACGACAGTTGCATGCCAGCTGAGCTACCAGCAACGGATAGGCATCGTTCCGGTAAGCTACCAGCCAGCTACTAGGCAAAAAATTTTTATTATGTTCTATCCTAAGAAATAAGATCGTAGATGGAGGGGAGGCTAAAAGGGATAGGGAGAGACAAAGAAACTCACAGCACGAACGCCACTGAGGTCGGCTCTTTGCCATGTCAGCAAGTGTATCCAGCCTAACGTGTTCACCGTCTTTTGGACCCCAACCACGGAGCCGTGAAGCTCCAACTGAGGCCATCTCCGAAGTGAGGGACTTCATTCCTCTTGACCAAGTCATCGCTTGGCCACCCCTCTTCTTCCTTCCACATCCCCGGTGAGCAAACAACGCACGTCGTGGAAGTCGATGGGCTGGCATGCGCAACACGGCCCAGCCATCGGAGTCTGGTGCGGAAAACAACGGTGCTGAGCGGTTCGTTCCCTTTTCCTGGACCGTAAACAAGGCTTCGAACACGCTCGTTACTCACGCGGTGTTCCCACCAGATGTGAGTCAAACTGCGAAGACACCGATGGTCGAACGTAACTAGCCTCTTCATGTCCGTCGATCTTAGGGGCCAGGTTTCGCAACCCTACAGTAAGGTCGAACGTACCGCTGCATTGTACACCCTACTTTTCAGGGCGACAGTAATGTCGCACCGCCGCCATAGGTGGCGAAGGTTAGCAAAAGCACTTCGAGCTTTCGCTATACGGTTCGTGATCACGTCTTCGATCCCAAGGACACTGGTACAACTTCCCAGGTAGTTGAATTTCTGAACGACTTCTAGCTGATCCCCACCAAGGGTCAGCACAGGGAGCGATCCCTGCCAATCTTGGAGGAACGCTTTGCATTTCGGTGGTGCAAAGCAAAGCCCGAAGCGACTGACAGCCAGTGCTAATCTGTCCCGCACGCTTTGTCACAGATGAGTGCAATGTCGTCTGCATACTCCAAGTCAAGAAGTCGTTCTCCTGGGAGTAGCTCCACACCTTCCAAGTCATGTCCTGTAAATACAATCTCCATGACTTCGTCAATAGCGAAGTTGAAGAGGAAAGATGACAGCGGACATCCTTGTCTCACACCGCTGGAGATATTGAAGGGTAGCGACGGCTTGCCGTAAGCCCTCATTCTGCCCGTGCTACGCGCATATAATGCTCGGATAATATTTACATATTTCTCGGGCACACCTTTCCTGAGTAGACAATTCCAAAGGGCACATCGGTCAACCGAATCGAAGGCACCTTTGATGTCGAGGAAGACGACTACGGTGGGCCGCCAATATGTGTGACGGTGCTCCAACAACTGACGCAAAGTGAAGATGTGGTCGATGCAGCCACAACCACGACGAAACCCGGCTTGCTCTTCACGAATCTAGCTTTCACGAGCGCCAGTCAGTGAAGAATTTGGAGGCGTTGGAAATCAGACTGATTCCACTTTGGCTGCCGCATTCCGAGCGCGAGCCGCCTTAGAAGATGGGAACAATAGCGGAGCGGCTCCAGTCGGTTGGGACAGTCTCCTGCTCCCACAGATTCACTAGTAATTCATGCAAAGCATCCACAAGAGCAGGGCCTCCGAATTTGAAGTGGGCTGGAGGAAGATCATCTGGTCTCGCAGCTTTGTTCAACTTCAATAGTCCGATCTCACGTTCGACTTCTGAGCGTGAGGGTGGATCCAAAGGGACAGCCCAGGGAGCAGGGCGATCAGTGGCCGGCGAATCGAACAATTCTAGCCCATTAAATTGCTTTTCAAAATGCTCAGCCCAACGCTCCAAACGTTTTGACAAATTGAGGATAGGCTGTCCATTCTCATCGCAAATTGTTTCACTAACACCACGTCCCTTGCTGCCCGTTTCCCGTATCAGACGGAATAACTTACGATGGTTACCAAAAGCAACGGCCATTTCCATCTCTGACGCACGAACACACCACCAAGATTCGCGGTCTCTCCTCAGGCTAGCACGGAGTTTGGCCCGGAGCTCTTTGCGAGTTTCAATGTGTTCACTTCCAGCCGGGATATGCCGCCGAGCGTCGATAAGTTCGAGAGACCGA
Source organism: Dicrocoelium dendriticum (assembly GCA_944474145.2). Lineage (NCBI taxonomy): Eukaryota > Metazoa > Platyhelminthes > Trematoda > Plagiorchiida > Dicrocoeliidae > Dicrocoelium > Dicrocoelium dendriticum. The sequence continues at coordinate 32,818,365 of OX104059.1, read as the reverse complement.
GAAGAGACCCAATAACCTTGTTGCCTATTAGACATACCACATGAGGATTTGCCTGCTGGTCTGGTGAACATGTGACCAGTGACCATCAATTGTCTCCAATGAGCGCTTACTCAACTCGCATGACAGCGTACTTTGATAGGCATTCAGAACAGCTGGTTTAGTCAATTGGCTGGTGTCAATGCGCTCACAACGTCGTCTTGGGCGTCCGCCAAAACGCATCCGCATGTCAGCACATACAAGTGCATGATCGGTGTCCACACATGTGCTCCAAATCGAGCGACAGTTCTGGACGCAGCCTCTCCATCGGTAACTTATCGCAATGTGATCGATTTGCGTCCATAGCTTGTTCCAGGCTGGTGGGCGCCAATTCACCCTTCGGCTGGTGCTGTGTCGGAAATTAGAGCTCGCAAGAAATAAGCGAGCATCATCACACAAATGAAGTAACCGCTAACCGTTATCATTACGGGAGCCTACACCATGTTGGGCGCCCAGATGCAGTTCATCAGTGGATAATTTTCCAACTTGAGAGTTCACATCCCCCGCCAGCACAACAGTGTCCGAGCTTCTTCTGTGGCGAAGGAGTTGGGTCAGTTGGTGGTAGAAGTCATCTTTTACCGAATCATCGATGGAGTTTGTGGGTGCATGAGCAGCGATGATGAATAGACATCTATTAGTCCCGCGCGACTTCGAAGCTTTGGACGAGCCAGCCAATCGGACCGCACACATCCGGCTGCTGATTAGAATCCAATCAACCAGAGCAGCTTCAGCCCGGGTACTCAGGACAATACCAACACCAGCTTGGCCGGTGCTCGAAGCTACATCGTCACGGGATAGGCGCAATGAGAAAATACTCCTTGCGTCACCTGAAGGAGATCGCAGAGTGAACACAGTGCTTGAGTCTTGCAGGCGGGTCTCCGATAAGCAGCAGATATCGATCGAGAGAATCTCTAATGTTCAGGCAAGTGTTGCCTGTTTGACCGATTTGTAGCAGTGTGCGTACATTGAGGCATGCCAATCTGAAGGAGGACCGAGGGCTCCAAATGGAAGTCGACGAACGGGGTTTTGGCGTTTGGTTGGACATGGGATTGTCGAAAAAAGAGGAGTGACGCTCCGCGTTCACATGTGAGTTGAAATTTCAAGGTAAATGCCAAGCAAAGCATGTTGGGGGAGGGCCAGGAATCGGGGGGATATAAGTGAAGTTGCAAGGGGACGGTAAGAGTGAAAAAGCGTAGGAGGGGGAATAAGAAGACGGGGAGGCTTGAGCAGTAGCATCCAAACCCATATACACCCTGCTCGATGCAGCAGATAGGGCACCGTTGATTATCCTTTGCGGTGGCCTGAGCATCAAGAAATTGTTTGATGTAAATTCATAGTATTGCGTGGGTAGGATACTGTCAGGTTGCCCAGGCCTAGATAGTGGAACGATTAGGGTTCTCAACCAAAGCTTTTGGTTCAAAAACCTGATCGCAAGCCAGCGGGTTTGGCGGTGGGCTACAAGGAGTCCCTTTTAAAGAAAAGGTGCTACCCTCATTCCAACCCCCAACCTGGAGGATCAGGTGGCTGAGTTTGTCTGGCCTCTAACCATTGACAAATCTGGTATGAGTGACTCTGAAGGTGCAAAAGCACCACCCAGCATAGCTCAATGGATCGCTGAGGCACACAAACCATCGCACCACGGTAAGGTCCAGCCTCATTGCAATGGGTGTGTGTTCTTTTGCGGGATCTCACGATGTGTGTACAGGTACGCAGCCTGGTGGAGAACGAGTAAATTTTGATTATGTGGACTATATCGCGAGGCGGCTGTCAACCCTAAAGTGATCCCATCATTCGGCATACGTTTCGCACCGGCCGGTAGCCGAGAAAACAACATCTGCTTTGGAACCAATAGGTCACTGGTTTGAGCCTGGGTAGGGGACCGGGTGTCTCTCGCAGTATCCTTATCCGAAAAAAGCCATCAAAGGTACGCCGTTACCGTGTACCGGCGCTTTGCTGCCGCGTCATCACCGCCAGCTGCACGCGGTCTAAGGATACTGCGAGGGTCACCCTGCCCCTACGCAGGCTCGAACCCTCGCCCTCGGATCACAAGGCAGGTTTGTGATCTTTAAGGCTACGGGCAGGCCGTCCTTAACCGACGCGCGACCGGTGGAGGTTGCGTGGCAGGAAAGCGCCGGTACGGTGTACTGCTGATGCCTATCTTTCCGCACCTCTCTACAAGGCGTTGTTGTTGCAGGGCCTCCAGCTACTTGATGACCCACTGGGTCTTGACGACAAGAAACTAGCAATTAATTGATTTATCTATTTTGACAGCTGCATCAGCAATGATGGACCCGTGACTGCTGAAGTAAGTTCACGTACGGCGAACCGGGTTCTCGAAGTTGAGATGTTTGTGGTGTCAAAAGTGGGTTGCCTCAATCTGAAAAGCCGTGTATTCCAAGCCACAGTGAGGGCCGTCCTACTCCATGAGAGGATGAGGCGCCTTCTAATCCTTGACCATCGTTCCCTCTGAGGCATTGCGTGTCCGCACCGGCAATGTGTGCAGGCGAATACTAGACGGAGGTAGCGAGGTCATTTACCTTGGCTTGGGCACGTGTCACGTAAGTCCAGTTACCTAGGAGAATCGAATGTTGGATGGCGTAAGAATCTAGGTGGACGAGTCGACTGATGACCAGAATGGGCAATGTCGGTCCGTCTCGCAATCTAAATTGCAGTCTACGAGACCCACTTCCTGCTTGGTTCGGGACTTTACATGGCATGGCTCACAAATGGCACCAGTAGCGCGTTTGTTGTCGTTTTCTAGTCATCTGTTTAAATTGTGCCTGATGCTATCTGCTGCGTAATGGCCGAATATAACACGGTGCAGTTTATGCCACAAGAAAACTATCTCACTGATGCCGCTTTATCACTGAAAGACAGCCGGTTGTTTGTGCCTGTGTTGTTGAGGCTGGACCTTATCGTAGTGCAATGGTTTGTGTGCCTCAGCGATCCATTGGGCTCTGCTGAGTGGTGCTTTTGCACCTTCAGAGTCACTCATACCAGACTGGTCAATGGTTAGAGGCCAGACAAACTCAGCCACCTGATCCTCCAGGTTGGGGGTTGGAATGAGGTGGCTCCTTATTCCTTAAAACGGACCCTTGTAGCCCACCGCCAAACCCGCTGGTTTGCGATCAGGTTTTTGAACCAAAGGCTTTGGTTGAGAACCCTAATCATTCTCCTGTCTAGGACTGGGCAACCTGACAGTATCCTACCCACGCAATACTATGAATTTACATCAAACAATTTCTTGATGCTCAGGCCATCGCAGAGGATACAAAACGGTGCTCTATCTGCTACATCGAGCAGAGTGAATAGGGGTTTGGATGCTACTGCTCAAGCCTCCCCGTCTTCTTATTCCCCCTCCTACGCTTTTCTCTATTACCGTCCCCTTGCAACTTCACTTATATCCCTCAGTTTTTAACCCACCAATTCTTGACCCTGCCCCATCTTCCTTTGCTAGGTTATTACCTCCTAGTTTCAACTCACATGTAAACGCGGAGCGTCATTCCTGTCCTGTTGACAAGCCCATGTCCAACCAAACGCCCAAACCCCGTTCGTCGACTTCCATTTGGAGCCCTCGGTCCTCCTTCAGATTGGCATGCCTCAATGTACGCACACTGCTACAAATCGGTCAAACAGGCAGTACTTGCCCGAGCATTAGAGACCCTCTCGATCGATATCTGCTGCTTATCGGAGACCCGCCTGCAAGACTCGAGCTCTGTGCTCACTTTGTGGTCCCCTTCAGGTGAAACCAGCTGCACTTTCTCATTGCGCCTATCCGGTGACGATGCAGCTTCGAGCACCGGCCAAGCTGGTGTTGGTATTGTCCTGAGTACCCGGGCTGAAGCTGCTCTGGTTGATTGGATTCCAATCAGTAGCCGGATGTGTGCGGTCCGATTGGCTGGCTCGTCCAAAGCTTCGAAGTCGCGCGGGACTAATAGATGTCTATTCATCATCGCTGCTCATGCACCCACAAACTCCATCGATGATTCGGTAAAAGATGACTTCTACCACCAACTGACCCAGCTCCTTCGCCACAGAAGAAGCTCGGACACTGTTGTGCTGGCGGGGGATGTGAACTCTCAAGTTGGAAAATTATCCACTGATGAACTGCATCTGGGCGCCCAACATGGTGTAGGCTCCCGTAATGATAACGGTTAGCGGTTACTTCATTTGTGTGATGATGCTCGCTTATTTCTTGCGAGCTCTAATTTCCGACACAGCACCAGCCGAAGGGTGAATTGGCGCCCACCAGCCTGGAACAAGCTATGGACGCAAATCGATCACATTGCGATAAGTTACCGATGGAGAGGCTGCGTCCAGAACTGTCGCTCGATTTGGAGCACATGTGTGGACACCGATCATGCACTTGTATGTGCTGACATGCGGATGCGTTTTGGCGGACGCCCAAGACGACGTTGTGAGCGCATTGACATCAGTCAACTGGCGAAACCAACTGTTCTGAATGCCTATCAAAGTACGCTGTCATGCGAGTTGAGTAAGCACTCACAGGATGCAATTGAAGTTCACTGGTCTCATATTGTCCAGTCCTTAATAGCAGCAGGCAAATCCTCATGTGGTATGTCTAATCGCCAACATGGACTTTGGGTCTCTTCGCAGTCCCGACCTGTTGATGGTCGTTTGCTCTTTTGGCGCAGTTGTATTATTTTCTGTCTCACCGCCTAGGGCTTATCGCTGACGTTACGTTACGTTGGTCGCGGTGGAGATGGATGCATTTGCCATAGCTTTATGGTCTTGTCAAATTCAGTTAATTACCAAATGGGCTTCCTCTGAGCCCCTCAAAAGGCAAGTGTTGAGAAAATTCGGGTGAACAGGGAAATAGTTGCCAACACACACCCGTGTTCAATTCCAAGCTTCGGCTGTCTCTATATTAACAGCCCGAGCAAGGCGGGAGCCATCATGAACTGCGATGTCGTGAACAATCAACCCTGAAAACCCTCCGCTTCGGTTGTGGGCCCAGTGAACGTACTGGTAAAAGTACACCTCGGAAAATGCTCCCACACGGGCGTATAAAGCCTATCTTGACGTTTGCAGCCAAAGCAGTCAGCTCGGAGAACACCCGCCAACCCTCATCTGCATCCCGAGCTACAAATATTCTCACAGATTTCTAATGAATTCGGGCGCCACACGCTCAAGTCTGCTCGTCATTTGGAGACCTCTGCTAGCCGGCTATCTTCCATTTAGGAGCATCTCTACTTCCTTCATGAATGCTTGAGAAGACAAGTTCTGCCGCCAAGTATACAGTACCGTCCACCGATAAACGATCCTTTTGTCTGGAAACTCACCCAAGAACACGGACGACGCATGCTACGTATGCTGATAACCGATGCACATAACCGAGTGCAAAAATATCTCCCCACGATTGACTTTCAAAAGGAGTTATGCTTATCCAACCTCGTCACAGAATTGACTAAGGAACATAAGGAGGGACATGGATCAAAATGCACAACACCAAACTCCATACGAAGCAGAAAATGGAAAAGGAACTAGAGAGGACTTCGAAAACAAGATGAGGCATGGCTTAGGAATTTATCCAAATGAACCCTGTCGGATGTAGAAAAAGCAGTAGTTGTTCGTGACATGTAATTCAACTACAAAGACTCCCATCCCATCAATTTCCTCTCAGAACTTGTGACAACATGGAGCTCATGCAACATCACAGGTGATGCCCAACACACGATCAGATACAGTATCATTCCAGCACTGAGGCACAAGAGTGAAACCAATATGTTAAACACAACTGAACAAAAAGGATTGAGAAATCTTCGAAAACCTAAAGATCTTGTTCTCTTGCCGGCTGATAAAGGACGTCTTACTGTTGCAATGGACAAAGCTGATTATACGCAAAAAGCACAAGAATTTCTCCAAGGTGTGAATACCTGCCATCCTGTCAAAGAAGATCCCACAAAACGATAGGAAAGCAAAATCAAACGCAACGTACAAAATCTGGAACAAATGGGACAGATTACAAAATTAGAACACAGCAAGATGAAACCAGAGGATTCGGTGCTACCGCGATTCCATGGTTTGCCAAAAGTGCACAAAAAGTGGAGTCCCCTCCGCCCTAGCGTGTCGTTACCTGGAGCTCCGAAATTACAAACTTTCCAAGGAACTCTGGATGAGATTAAAGCACCATACAATCTTCAGAACAATTCCTTGCTAAGCTCGGGGAAACAGTAATAGAAGAGGACGAAATCATGGTTTCATTTGACGTAACAGCTTTGTTCACTTCAATCAACACCAAGCTGGCGAAGCAAACGATGGCAACACTACTAGACCAACGCGAATCCTCAGACACGAACAATAAAATAGATACCATCCACATGATGGAGTTGTTGGATTTATGCCTCACGACACACTTCAGTTACAACGGCCAAACCTATGAACAAATAACAGGCACGCCAATGGGTTCACCGATATCTGGACTAGTGGCCGAAGCGGTGATGCAAGCATTGGAGGGAACCGCACTCCCGGTCGCAAAACCTAAACTCTGGCTACGCTACGTGGACGATACTTTTGTCGTCCTAAAGCGCTCGAAACTGGAAGAAACACATCAGTTAATAAACAACACGTTTACTGGTATCCGTTTCACTAAAGAAGAGGAGAACAATGGTCAGCTACCATTCTTGGATGTGTTAGTAAAAAGACATGTTGCTGGACAACTGGAGACAACAGTTTGTCGGAAAGCGACGCATACAGACCAAATCCTGAATTATCGCAGCAATCATCCAACAGTCTACAAACGCAGCTGCGTAACAACTCTATTTAAAAGAGCGCAGACACATTGCAGCACCCCGCAGCTGAGGAAAGCGGAGGAAGATCATCTATTCGAAATGTTTACACGGAATGGGTATCCTAGGAATTTCATTCTACGTTGTTTAACATCAATAAAGCGACCGACGCATGAACAAACATCAGAAACGGATAAAAAGACAATCATTCTACCATACATAAATGGTGTCTCTGAAATGGCGGCGAGACTGCTACTACCTTTCGGAATCAGAGTTGCTCACAAGCCGACGAAAACCATCCGAGACACGCTCTTCAATGGTAAGGACCGGCTTGGCAAAGAAGAAACAAGTGGTGTGATTAACAAAATCCACTGCAAAAATTGCAACAAATACTATGTGGGCCAGACAGGAAGAAAGCTCGGCACTAGGCTACATGAGCATAGCCTAGCCATCCGCCGACATGACCAGAACTCACTGATGTCAGTACATATGGACGCCGAGAATCATCAGTTTGATTTGGAGAATGTCAGGATCATAGGCAGGGCAAAAACTCGAAAAGCACGCGAGTTCATCGAGGCTTGGTACTCGGGAAAGAACTCAATCAACCGACACTTAGATCTTGATACTGCCTATGAAGCACTGAGGGTTAAAAGAATACTCCGCCCCAGATCAAAGGAACATCATTGAGGCAAAGTCTAGCTAATAGTATGCAAGAGTTGACTACACGGTCAGCTCACGTGGACCAAGGTTCCTGACGTTCGAATCAAGTGATCGATAATCACTTGGATCTGCAAGTGGCTCACATAAGTCGCACTGATGATGTCGTCTAGTCTGACGGTGAAACGTCTGCAACCAAATCAACCAGCTCGGAGAACACCCGCATACCCTCATCCGCATCCCGAGCTACAAATATTCTCACGGATTTAGCATTTTATAATTTTGCATAGTAAATTATTTTTTTCTGCTGCATAATAGCCGACAGGTAGCTAACCGGAACAATGCCCATCCGTTACCGGTAGCTCAGCTGGCTTGCACCTGTTGCATTTTATTCCCATTTTTCTTTTAATTATTGCGGCACAGTAGCTGAGGTGTTTCCCACCTCTAGCTAACGTGGATAGGTTGTGTGTGTGTTGGGAATGTGTACGCACTTTGACCCTGACTTTGCTTAGGGCATTTTAAATCCGAGGTTCCCGTTTTCCACTTTTATTATTTTTCATTCCTTAGATCATAGTGGTGCGCAGCAGCGAAGCCTCTGCTCAGATTACAGTGGTCATGTGTAAGTTTCAGCGCACTGTAGCCAACATGGCACAAACGGACAGAGGGGATTGAAAAGCGATAATGCAGATAGAAGGACAGTGAAATCACAGTGGGTAACGAAAAGTGGTGGACGTTAATATACTCTAAGTCTGCGAAATGGAGATAGGTGGGCACTAAGCAACAGTTCGGATTCCCTACTGTAGTTAAAAAGAAAAGTACTAATCTTATCATAAAATCAAGGGATCTGTGGTACGGTGAAATTTGTCTGTCGATAAAGAATATATTTTGACGAAAACATGTTAAGGTGTCTCGCGAAAGCATTCACAGACTCCTGACACATCACACCGACTTATGACGTAAAGAGCTCTGGAGGATAAACATTCCGACTCTGTATGATTGCATATCGCAACGGATGCAGCGCCATACAAACGGGCCAAGGGACCGCCACGTGTTTGTTTAGAGAAGGGTATTCTGACCATAATTTTGCTGTGTTGCATTTCGCAAGGCGCAATGGACAGTGGACAGTTACGTGACTTTATAACATGTGTAAATGATTCAACTCAGGTCAGGAATACGCTGTATTCATCCACGAGAGTAGGTATTTGGAAAGTGGAGTAAACAAGTCGAAAGACGTAAATGGAAATATGATTGTATCCGAATAGAGGTGACCATGGGCCATATTTTTGTTACTATCGCTAACTCGGTCTATAAAGAGTAGGTGGGTAAATATTCAAACGAAGTAGAGCAAAAGGATTTCTCTAAACCAATGAGCGAAAACTGAGAAAGTTAAAATTGAGCTTTGCGAGAGGAGCTTCATCAAACTGCCAAAGCGGATCCTGCATGCAGGCCATCGCAACCGAAGGATGTAAAATCAGGTATGTGAGAATTGCGAAAACACCGTAGACCACCGTATAAGAAACACCAAAGGCCGACTTGGGACGCGAAGTATACTTGGTACAATGACCGCATGTGTCTACGGAGCCACTAGAGATGTGCGCGAAGTCACCCCTTAGTGCACAGGGCTACAGTTCGATGACAGCATTTCCGTCCGGTATGGAGTCTACATGTTTTCAGTCCAGGAGCCCCGTTGACTTAATATGTAAGATGCGCATATTGCTTACTCAAAATCATAAAACAGATCATGAAAGTTTGCTGGGCCATTTCATACTGGGAGACTGTACAACTGTATATGTACGGAAATGACACGAGGGTGTAGAGTCGCCTTTCAAAGCTTAAACTCCGATAGATAAGCCACAGGATCGAATTTTAGATAAATGATTGAATCAGCGGATCTGCTGTTCCTCAGGACTGAGACTGACGGTGCCAAATTTTGATTAATTATCGAAGAAAATCAGATAAAAATGTAAATGCTTTTGTCGAAAGAAACACCATTCTTCAAAAACCCTAGATCAAGATATCTAAAAGCGGGCGGCAAAGCGATAGTGATACTGGGAGAATATCCAGCGGCGCCCGTAACCCAGTGTGATTTAGCTTGAAGTCGGTAACCTGTGTCGGGCACTGGTTTACTCTTGATTTGTCTTATGCATGCACAAACATAGGCTAGCTATTAGTTTAGGACTGATAACACTATCGTGCAAAAACAGTAGGCATCTGAAAAAGTGAACATGGTGGCCAGTGTCGCAGTACGACGAGTGCGTTGAAGTGGGATAGCTCAGCTAACTTTCTTGATGAAGCCTCTATTAGAAAATCCACTGAAGGGCCATTACAGACGCTACCCAAAAGTGACGGTTCCATGAGAAAACGGACGGAATATAAGTATAGGTGTGTGCACGCTCTGATGAAGATGGTAGGTCGCATCTAATAACAAGTGAGAACGACGGTCTGTTTTCTGCTTTTTCAGAGGATAGATTATTCATAGCCTAGGGGACAACGAGCACAGTGTGAAATCGAGTGCGGCGCTCGAAATTCAGCTAGTCAATATACTATGTGGACTCAGAGTGGAGCGGAAGCTCAGTATGATTGTGATTGCCAGAGAAAAGCATAGCTCGCAATGTCCTCTGCAATCCACGAGGCGACGGAATGAACAGTTTTGTGCTTCTTCCTGATCCGATGCTACTTGAATCTCCCTTCCTACTCAAGATAGATCGTGTCAGATTTATGTCGGAAAACGTTTTTTTAGCAGTTACTCCTGAATTGCAGTTCATAAGATGGGAATCTAAGACTATGTCAAACTGCAATCCCCCCGCTTGGTGTTCACTTTAGCTGTGTCGAGTGAACGTTATGCATTGCAATGCGCTTGCAAAGCAAAATACGCAGACTTTCTTGCCGGGTGCAGCGGAAAGATGATCAGTTGGTAACATATGCTGTAAAATACTTTCTTCCTCCTAATGTGTGATCGAAGTGCAAGAGGCGACTAGGAAGCAAGCGGCCATCATACCCATGCTCTCTCTCGAGACGGGAGTGTACGAGTGGTTGTAGCTTACACTGACTCCTCCAGAAACGCATGCACATTGTGACGGCAACGAATATGCGGTAGACCGATTTCCGAGAGTCGGAATGATACTATTTGGAATGAAGTACGAAGCGTGTATTGACAGGATTTATGTGATTTATGATTGACAACGTCGAAATCCTCCCTGCAATCGCAAATAGTGAGCAACAAAATCCCATCTTAATCTGTGCAACCGTATGCAACGTTATCCGGATGGGACGTTTTGTGATACATGAGAACTAGGACGATTTACTGAGCCACATCAAACTCTCAACGTTGTCTAGTCAATCAAGTGCCTCAGAGTGTGCACTTGTTTGTAGCTGAGTGATATGCACTGCTCACGAAAAGCACCAGATGTAACCAGGCGAGCGCATCATCCTAGTAAGATGATTAGCGAGACATTGGTGGTTCAATGGGCTAATATTCTAAGCTGGGTGGTTATTCCCAAGTAGCAACTGCTTGGACAAGGGGACAAACAGTAGCTCATTTGATGGCGTATAACGGTTCATATTAAGTAGTAGCGTTGGCTGTACCAGGGCGATCATTCGCCGCCAGATTCGTAACGAAAGACAACAGTGCTCATCGAAAGCAATCTACCAGCTTTATGACAAAAATATTCACTGCACTATTATACTTGTACAATCCCAAATCGTGTCTCGTAAAGAGGTATAAAGTAGCTTGTTAATTCAGTACAACCGAATGGGTGTATGGAGTAACATGTTTGCTGGTATCTGCGAGTCATGGGGGATTCAGAATAAATCTCAACGCAGGTAGCATCCTAGTATGCAACAAGATGTGGCTGGGGAGTTTCTTTTAGCATGACAAACTGAAAAACAGTTCAATAGGAACAGACAACGCTTAAACAAGACTTACCTCGGGTGCGCGTTCTTCGACAGAGAACAGGCCGGATAATAGATTGCAAACTGAACATTGTGTTTGAAAATGCAGAACGTACGTTTTGATAAGTGTTCAGAATCCATAGGTGATTCGGTCATTCCATCAATATTCTCTTGATTGTCCTATTGTAAAGTCAGACCAAATTGCCAGCCTAACTTGTGTATTCAGTTGGTTCATTATATCTTCTGGCTGTAGGGAACTGCGCCAGTGTGCGCTATCTGTGATCATCGAAGGGGAGTATAATTACGCTTACCATTTTCGCAACCCTGCGCCAGCCGCATTATGGCGTCTGCATAGTTGTTAAGCCCTGAGAAGTGTTTCGGTAAGAAAAACGAAGGCAAACCTTTCATGTTGTCCACACATCTGGCGTAATCGTAAAGTAGTTTGTCTAGGGTAAGGTGATCCACTCTACAACAAAGCACGATGTGCGATTTAGCGGAATTTACTTCGGTTGACTCAACGTCTGGAGAATAGCTCGTCTGAGACAGGCAGCCTGAACGGAAGGTAGAGCATCTTTTACTATTTTGTCGTCCAAGTCGATGATGTACCCACCGGGTAACATAGTCGACAGACTTGTAGCGCTGCAAATGATAATGATGGATCATGAGTTGAAGTGACTAAAGATGCTGTCAGTGAAGAAGTGGACTGATGAAGCAAGTTGAAGTATTCAATCGACACATCGCTCGAAATACTAGGTCGTTTTACTAAGTTCAATACAGAAGAGTAGTAGGGGGAGTTGAATGGTATAGGTAGAATTTCTTCACATCTAGGCTCACTCAGACAGCCGCCACACGCCCGGAAATGCACTGTACGCGCGTTTCATCCTTTCGGGAATCATCAGCAGTGCGCATTTCATCGGACCCTTGTAGGGCTCGAAACCGCAACTCGACTGTTGCCAGTCCGTGGTTGAGACCACTGAGCTACGGGGGACAGCTCAGTGGTCTCAACCACGGACTGGCAACAGTCGAGTTGCGGTTTCGAGCCCTACAAAGGATCCGATGAAATGCGCACTGCTGATGATTCCCGAAAGGATGAAACGCGCGTACAGTGCATTTCCGGGCGTGTGGCGGCTGTCTGAGTGAGCCTAGATGTGAAGAAATTCTACCTATACCATTCAACTCCCCCTACTACTCTTCTGTAATCAGTACACAGAACAAACTGCTTATAATGCCATAAGATAATTGGCGGCTTAAGTTTGTTAAGCTCGTCGCTTGGTGAGGGGGCTACCCTGTCCTCTGCACAGCAGTAACGTGTAAGTCAGTGGATAGTGAGCGGCGCTATATCACATCTAGTAACTTATTCACGATGGTCGTTGCTGTCCCCCGTAGCTCAGTGGTCTCAACCACGGACTGGCAACAGTCGAGTTGCGGTTTCGAGCCCTACAAAGGGTCCGATGAAATGCGCACTGCTGATGATTCCCGAAAGGATGAAACGCGCGTACAGTGCTTTTCCGGGCGTGTGGCGGCTGTCTGAGTGAGCCTAGATGTGAAGAAATTCTACCTAAGTTCAATACGTTGGCGACATTGATGAGTGGCCTGTTATCCGAAAAGGTCGAGATGAACAATAATAAAATACATTCATTCAGGTGGGCACAAATTACGGAAAAGTGCTAGACTTGAAAGTTATTCGAATGTGACTTCATTGCAGGTGAATCGTGGTAACGGTTACGAACGAAGGAGCACAATTCCCGATTGAGCAACAATTGATCGCAAATTGGGGGCGAAGACCGAGATCGGTCTGCGTGATGAACGCTCGGTAGACAAGTGGTCTGTTAGTGAAATGGAAGGTCAACTGTCGCACTGTGTTATACAAGTAACCAATCGGACGCACCGACTTCATCAGAGACTACCATGGATGGAGAAGCCGTACGAATTTAGCCGGTGTAATTGCGTACCTTTGGGGTGAATTCCTAGGCAGGAAGAACATGGTTACTCAAACAATTGAGCGCCACTCTGGCAGAGGTAGCCTACCATGGAAGACCAAGCCAGCATCAGGAGAAGGTTTCACCTCTCAGTAGATAAATAAATAGTGGAAGCTGCATCCAGAAGTGTTCGTGATAGCACGCAGAGTGGAATGAGATACTCAGTAGTCATATTCTCATGCTGATCATGCTCTAGTGCGCGCACGCGTGCTAATTAATCTTCAAATCTCGGCGAAGCGCTCAACCCCCAGGCTTTTCACTCGCAACCTGGACTCACAATCCGTAACGACAATGTCACGATGAACTGATTCATCAGTTGTCACCTATGAACAAGATGTGCGGGCCGAATACCATTCGCTCACGAAAGGCAAAGCGTGTTATGTTCCTGCTGACAACATACGTAGCGCACGATACTACTGTTGCGAATCCCTGGCGGAGTCAACAACTTTACTAAATCAGGAAACGATCTCGTTAACACGCTTTAATAGCATGTCATGTAAGAAGCTAATATATCATCGATCCCAGAAATATGAGTACAGTGGAAAGCTAAAAGCGAGCAATTGCTTTCGATAATTACATCAAGCTTATACAATATTATATATGGGAACAGTGTTGACTTTCATTCGTCAATACAAAAATGTGATGGTTGATTACACTAGCTAAAGCGTGATTATACTGCTAATCGGCGTACCATCAAGCCACTTAAAACAACTTTTGTTCAGATATGTCTTTGATGTGCAATTCCCATTCAACGAGCCGTACAGACTGCAAAGGTGTGGTAATGGGATCACCTATTGGTCCGGTGCTAGCGGATATCTGCGTGGGAATGGTGGAAGATGGTCCACTACAACTGATCACCACTGGTTTGAAACTCTACGACGATGTGCGGACTATAAGATATTGTATTAATGATCGGTTAATCAACTTGCAGGGCATAATCGATTGTTTCAACAATGCCAAGTTTGCAGTCGAAGAAAACAAAAAGCAGATGAATTTCCTGGACGGAAGGGTGAAGATGGATCAATCCAAATAAACTATGCAAGGAATCTTACTGGACAGGACAGCGCAAACTTTCACAGCTACGTTCTAATCAGCCGTAAGAGAACGTTGGCGCGTGCCCTAACGGACCGTATAAACAAAATCTGCGATGAAGACGCAACTACAGACGAACTCGGGGGAATCGAGGAAACCCCGCTCGAGAACGGATATCCAAATGCTTCACTGAAACCAATATGAAGCGAAACAGTACAAAAGTGCTAACGCAAGTTGTCGCAAAGAAACTACCGTATCCGAATCACCCATTCAAAGAAAACAACGCAGCTGTAATCTGCACGCATAGATTAGTGCAAAACTGCAGAATGGCATTTAATGTGGTCCATCTGAATGTAGTATTTATGAGCAAACTACTAGGTGTTCTTAGATTCAAAGACCGAGTGCCCGATCGTCCCCGGTCAGTGGTCATCTACCGGTTCACCTGTCCCCGTGGATCCGAGTACGTTGGATGCACAACCAGACACTCAGGTGAAATGATCAAGGTGCACTTCCGGAGTTTGCTCGATAAACACGAAGATTGGACGAATTGCGGCACACTGACGAAATACCTAAACACCAGCAACGCACATCCATGGACTAAGAGCAAGGTTACTTGCTACTGAAGAGACGGTGTGCATACGGCTAACGAGACCCGATCTATGCGTGCAAAAAGGGAATGGTACAGTCGTTGCAACCGTCATGGCCGGCTACTAGCTGGGAAGAATGGGAGCAGTCAGTAAATTCACATGACTCCTATCATTTGATCAACAGAATAGAATTGTGATCAAATTTAATAATTTATTAATTTAATTTAATAAATTGGTTCCCCTTTGTACTGACGAATGATACTAAAATTATTCCCGGTGGCCGAGTGGTCTGCGCACCTGGCGTGCAATCATAAGGTCGCCGGTTCGAATTCGTGTATGCGCGGGCGTCCTAGCAGTATACTCAGCCCACGCGCGACTGGTGGTGGTCACGCGGCAGCAAAGCGCCATCACGACGTACAGCAGACGATTTTTTATATTACTGTATAAGCGTAACGAAAAAAATCGAAAACAATTGCTCGCTTTAATATGATCAGAAAGTGTGTTTAATAAAGTAGTGGCTCCGCTTATATTGCTGAGCAGGCAACCCTCCCAAAAACTTCACACTCGTAATGTGAACTGATGCTTCGCTGCCAAATAACCATGATCACCTAAGGAATGAGAATTAATAAGGATATAAAATACGAAACCTAGCATTTAGCCTAAATACCGCAAGCAAACATTCAGGACATTATCACTAACATGCGGTCACAAATATCTGACCGTCATGCGAAAACAATGCAGAGTCATCTTTGCAGCCTTTATTGCACATCATAAGCAGCCACTACTCTGTAAATAAGTTGTCAGTAGCACACACAATTTAAACAGGCAATCCGACTAGGAAACGATAGTAAGTCCGCCACATATGCAGGCTGCGAGCCATGTTATGTAAAGTATCGAGCCAAGCACAAGGTGTGACTTATGGTCTCCAAGCCGGAGGAGGAAATGGATCGGCAGTCCTTTGTTTGGTGATGGGGGGCGGAATCCGGCAGGGGTCCGTTGGAAGGCACACCCCTGAGGAGGCCCAGAAGGTCGAAACGCCAGCGTCTGGTGCTTTTCCAGACTAGCCTAAGCCTGCTGATTGAGAGTGACCATGATGAATCAGCTGAAGTGCCTTGTTTAGCCGACAATGACTTCTGTTTCTGTTACGAAGCCAACCTTTGCTCCAACTGAATCATTGCGCCATCCTATAAACGGCAAACTAAAGACCAACTTGCTAACCAGTGACTTGGCATGAGTGGCAGATGCTTAAGCCAGCGCAACTTATTCAATATTATTCTCTATACTAATAAGCTGGCCTGATTATTACCACATAGTACTCTCATTTGCACATCGTTGCGGACACACTGGTGCCATCCGACAACAACGATGATCAAAGAATTGAAGGTTCTTGAGACCGAAGGGGTCAGTTCTTACTATCTCGGAATATGCTTGGAACCGACTGGAATTTCATGATTTCAGAAGGTTTTGAATACAAATCGGTTTTGGTAAGGTTTTATTGTGGCAACGTTTCGTCCTTGACCCTTGGCCTGAAGAAGCTCTTGTGTCAAGGGAGAAACGTCGCCACAATAAAACCCTACCAAAACCTAT
The DNA here is from genome assembly GCA_944474145.2 of Dicrocoelium dendriticum. Taxonomy (NCBI): domain Eukaryota; kingdom Metazoa; phylum Platyhelminthes; class Trematoda; order Plagiorchiida; family Dicrocoeliidae; genus Dicrocoelium; species Dicrocoelium dendriticum. The sequence goes on along the minus strand of OX104059.1, from coordinate 32,801,847 downwards.
TTGTATTCAAAACCTTCTGAAATCACCGGGTCAGTTCTTAGTTTCGTGGAGGAAAACGGCCGTTGTCGTGGACATGTATACACCGCCTTTCGGACAGACGGAAATCCCGCTTCTGACGCCACAGATGTCTCAAGTTCAAGAGGACTGTTTTAACTTTCGTGGTAAGTGAGATAATCTCAACAGTCATGAGTCCATCGATGGGAATGGATGGGAAAATGAACTTATCACGGATGAAAAATCAATATGCTTAACAGTGTTCGTAGCCAAAGTGAGACCAGGAATTAAGGTATCAAGAAGAAAACGCGTAGCGGTTGACTTACGGTAAATCTTACGTGGACACAGTTTGGTTACTTCGTACTGTGTCCCAGATAATTGGGTTAAATCAGGTAATGCAAGTGGTGTAATGCATCGTCAAGTCGGATTTTCAATTCCACTAACGTAGGAGTGGAGATGAAAGAATGCAGAGGTAAGTTTCACGGCTGGGATACACGAATGCAGAAAACGCTCCGATGGCATTCCAACCGGCTATAATGTGTTGTTAACTTAAAATTGTACACCTTGTTTCATTAGGTTATCATGTGTCCCAGTAACTTGAGTAAAATCATGTAATGCAAGTGGTATAATCAAGTCGAGTTTTGAATTCGGACAAGGTAGGAGCAGACATGACAAAATGCGGAAGTAAGTTCCACAGTTGGAATACACGAAATGAGAAAAAGTTCTGGCGGCATTCCAACCGACTATAATGTGTCGCCAACTTCAAACAGTGGGCTCTCAGTGAGGCGTTGTGGCTGAGCTTCTATAAGGGTCGGCATGGATGATTAGAATTCTTTAGGATTTGATACTCCGATATGAAATCACCTCCCAGAAGACGATATTATCCAATGAAAACTCCTAAGGTCTTTAAGCTTAATTGATAAGGAAGGTGGAGCAGTCTCTTCACATTTTTGTCGCTCTCCGTTGTAGCTTCTGAAAAGCAGTGAGGCCATGTCTTTACCGAGTGAGCCACACCTGAATGGCGTATTCCGCATGCGGCCTCACGTAAGCGTTTAGCATTTGCGAGAAAAAAAATGGTGGGATCAAACCGGTCAGACGTGCTCCGCAGTAGGTCTAAGTGTTAGCTGCCTTTTTCACTACTTTCTCGACCTGTCTTGAGCGTCCGATATCGTCCTGCACCAGCATCTTAAGATCACTTTCAAGAAAAGCGCGCAGCAGCTACAAATCCAATTGAATTGGTCGACCATCTCTAGTTCCTCAAGAATTATGTGGCTGGTGGTCCTGTCACAGTACTTTGAAAATGCGTAATGCATGCCACGAGGTGAATACTGCAGACTTTATTCACGCCTCTCTGGCCCTCCCAATATTGTTATATAGTAGGCCGATATCAAATTGCCTGTGCTTCCATGTACCTGTGGGCCGCCCACCTTGGTGTTAATTGTTTGCGTGACGAGTTGGGTGAAATCGTGGGTAGTAAATGACTGGGAGACTGTCGCGAATGTTATCTCCGATATGGCTGGAGCGTTATCGCCATGGGTGCGCGCTAACGAACAGTCTAAAATCCAGTTGCATACTATAAACCATCCCACAATCATGTGTGCAGTCTGTCCATAGTGGCAAAACTGGACCATAACGTGGTGCGATGATTTGCGTACATCCGTGAACCATCGAGTTAAGCTGGGTGGAATTGTCCAAGTGGAGCTCATACCAGACAGATAGATGGCTACCAATTAGACAAGCTGATTTAGCATCTTTTCTCTAGTGGTTGTGAGGAAGTCGACGGTCTCTCTCCCTCAAAAGATAGCAAATGGGATGCAAAAGGTTGAGACCAGGTCGAATGACGGAACACGAGTATCATGAGCTGCCTCTGACAGCGGAAGAACACCACGCTTTCTCATTGGTTTACAACTGCTTGGTGAAAAATAGACCGTCTCTGATCAAAAAAGTGTAATCCATTACAATTCATATATGGTTGACTGATTGAAAAACATACATGGCTGTGTCATCAATCACAAGCAGATCCCAAAGGGATGCTATGAACGCAGCTCCGAACAGAACGTGCTGCCCCACTATCCTATGGGATAGAAGAATGAATCAGAAGATCCGGATAGTCCCTCATTCAAACCTCAACTTAGCTTACTACTATGCGGCTTAGACTGTTGGATCAAAGGCCAGAAGTAGAGCTCCAGTAAAATCCATCTACCTGCGAACTCCATCAGATTGGCCAGCAGGTAATAATCGCCATGACTTAAACTCACTGAGAAATGGTGTGTGCTGTGCCTCCGAAATACTCATACAGGACAACAGCATCCCGATTCATCAGCGCTTATCATACTCCGGGTTTAGTCACTTGATCTTCACGCTTCATATCACCGATGACCCTAATTTTACGGCCTGCAGAATTTATGACGTGGGGGCGAATTCCAATAGATACGAAGTTTCTCTTCTAGCACGGACCCCAATGATAAGTGGAATGCGTACAGTTAAACTTCAAAGCTCCATCGGAGTCAACGAATTACAGCTGAGGACAAGGTGGCCAAAGGTGAAGACTAGCAGCAGCTCACTTCCCTAATTAGAATGACCAGAAGTACTGGGTTTCGTGATCACTGCGGCCGCTTGTCGGAGTCGGAGCATCGTCTCGGAGGCCGTTTTGTCATACTGACAATGGTTACCACTATTCGTTAGCACAAACAAATAAATAAATAAGGTGTGTATTCTCGTTTTCGGCGAAACACGCCTGTGAGTACTGAGTACTGTAGCTAGAGTAAGCAGAAATATAAATTTGACGGCATGTTCAGATAAATAAAAGCATTTCTATTGCAACAGCGACGAAGGTTTGGAAAATATACAACAGTAGCGCAAATCGATTTTCACTTTTGATAGGGCATGAGAGCTAATTGTTGTTTCATTGTGTTATCTGATGTTGTACTGGATGGTTATATCGGGATTGGTAGGCTTCTTGAAAACATGGATACGAAAAGATGATTTTGGACAATGGGAAAAGGGGTTTAACACAAGTATAATGTGCGTACAAATATTTTAAGCACACTATGACAGCTACTTTGCCCAAAGGTATTCGGTAATATCGAATGTTGGTTGTGGCAATGGCATGATAATGGAGCAAGACAGGTGCCCAGAAAAAGGGGAATGTGAGAGTTGACTGCAATACGAGTAACAGGAACATCGATAATGAAGACGGAGAATGTAGAGATTGTTCAGATGACTTCCTCAGTAAACGCTTGCTGGGGATAACTTTGCGGTTGGCATAACCGTGTAGGAGGTAGAAAGAAGATAAAGACGATGAGTGTACAGGCTTTCCCACTGCAATATTCACTCTCAGTTGCAGATCGTTTTCTGGCTTATATGAATCTTGGGCCTTGTTCGTATACTTGGCTACTTGTTATGTGACATCCCAATAGGTGGATCATGTTCTGCGTGGGCAAACAATTGCTCGTCCTCTTGCGAAAATCGTACTCTGAATTGCAAACACGCATTTCGGATGGTTATTTGCTCCAGAATATATCTGTTAAAAATCAAGACTTTCAAGCACAAGCGTTCACACCGTGTTAAATAGCGATCATTCAATAACAAACGCTCTTTGGCCCAGACTGATCATGCCACTAACAGCAACGGATGGCGCACGTCAGTACAAGCTTTTGGTTCAACATCTAGCGAATGCCTCGATTCTGCGGGTGCTCTCGTGCGATCCTAAATAACACGCAATCCCCTTACCGCGACTTAGTGATCCACTACGAAGATGATTCGACTATCCATTTGTTTGCCGAGATTGGAAATTTGATCCAGGACTTTTCGTCGACAACCGAAATGGTATCTTCAGTGCAGAGGCGGCTCAATATATATATATATATATATATATATATATATATATATATATATATATATATATATATATATATAGAGAGAGAGAGAGAGAGAGAGAGAGAGAGAGAGAGCCAGTAGGGACGAGGTAGTGAGTAGTAGATAGGTAGGCACCTTGTTAACATGCACACAAAACACAGCCACAATCGGATGTCAAGCGACAGTCAATTGTTTGAAATGGCAAGATCAAAGAAAATATATCGAATAAAGCATACGGATATGCCGACATAACTTGCCCACCTCAATTAGGCTAATGGTGGTTAACTTCGTTAATATTTTCGCGTTTTTGGCATTTCGTAAACATACACTTTTGAAATATTGAACTTATCGCACATTTGTCACAAGAAATTTATTTCATATACACATTCAGCGAAGTTATGTCGGCATATATATATATCACATTGGACACCGGCTACATTGCGCTTACGCGAATGCAACGCAACTGCATAGGCAGTGGGCGATTATGCAACCCCTTCTCTTCATCATAGGTGTCAGTTGTCTCGATCAGAACCGGTGATTTAGTTGGCCACTTGTTATAATCTTCTCACTAGATGCGATTCTGAAAATAACAATTTACTGCTCCACAAAACTTTAGCCCAACCGAAGGAAAAAGAACGCCAATGACCCTGACAAAATAACGTATTAATCGCCGTCAACAAACACTGTACAACTGCCGCAGACCTTGGGTGTATTTATAGGTCTCTAACTGACCTACGACTTCTAGAATTGGAAGGTTAGCTACCAAGGTGAGTAGTTCCCCATATCTTTTGCCGAGGTGTCAGGTGGCTTTTAGTCACGTGCAGAAACTAGAACATTCCGGAACGTTCGAAATCGATGCGATAATCGTTAATAATCGATTAATCGCTAGAATAGTGAATTTCCTAGGCAATTCGTACTTTCTCCCGGACACCTCCCCTCCTGAGATCTCGTCCGAGGTATACGACAAAAGCCTAGGATTTACTTGCAGTCTTCGGGACGGTGTTCTCTGCCTGTCGGTCCATCTCCATAGCAGAAGTGCCCGAGAACTGTGTTCAGATGTCCGTGTTCTGGATTCTTTGCTCGACTGTATGCAGTCGTCCACTGCTTCCTTCGGCAAGTTGAAGCTTTCCACCAATAAATCGAACGGGAGGTCAGTAAGCCTTGTTGTTCTGGTTGGTATAATGTGAGCCGTAACTGGTTTGCATGCCGTGCTCAGATCTGTGCGACCACGATCACGTCATAGATGACGTTTCCGCGCTTGCTTTTGACCGTCCCTGGCGTCCATTTCGCATGGCCTTACCGATAGTCACGTACTAACACTTTCCAAGCGTAAACGATCGCTTCTTTGCTCCATGTCGCCGGTTAAAATCCTGTTCCATTCTGCGGTTTCTTTCACCAACAGAGGATTCCGAGCGTGGTCGGATGGCGTCGAAAGGTATGCGGAGCTTGCGGTTCATCATAGTCGATGAACACCATTTTTAAAAGTAGGCGTTTATCAAACCAAACTGCTGATAGAATTGGGCGTGTACTGGGATGTCTATAGCGTAGGCGTGTCCGGTTGCAATGCTCTAGGCACTGTTGACGCGGTTTTGTTAGTACTGAGCTTGCTGAGCGTTATCCGTAGCCTCCTGTTAGCGTTGAACACGGCGGATAAGGATGAATAGATCTCGATCTCCCTCAGCCGCCGATGCAGCTACACCAAAAAGCTTTTGGAATACTGTTCAGCTGTCTCATTTACCTGCTATAGGATAACGGTATTCAGTTTCTCTCTGTTGTTTCGCCGAGTATTCGTGCATTATTTCTTGTAGGCGATGATGTTCATTTTCGTGCGCTCTTTTGAAATTCGCGACTTCAGCAGCTTCGTGTGTGGTTTAGTCGTCCACGAACACAAGCTTGATGAGCATCTATTCCTGGGATAAAGACTATCACTTGTACCGCCTCGGCCTCGAAGATGCGTTCTCTCGCTGCCCGTTGCTCACTTTGGTCATTTCATTCGGCACAAGCTATTAAAGCTACATTGTGTTTGGTGGAGTCATGATAACCTGCACTGACCTAATAATCGAGCAGCTGAATAGCTTCATCCACACACACACATAGGATACGCGAGGGCCCATAGAGCGACAGGAAACAACTGTCTCATCAGTTCTGATCGAGACAACTGAGGTCCATGATTAAGTGGGGGGATTGCACCGCTGCCCAGTGCTTTCACAGTCCCGTTGCATTCGCATGACCAACATGTGGCGGGAAGATCGTTTAGTCTCCTTGCTCCTCTGCCTTGATAACAAAATGCAACTTTAGGCCAGCAAAATTAGGCTGGTTTTGGTGGATTCATCATAGCCTATACTGTTCCAATATTCGAGCAGCTGAATCGGTTAGCGCACACACCCATATAAGATAGGCGACAGTGGACAACTAGATCACCGGTTCTGATCGAGGCAACTGACACCTATGATCAAGAGTAGGGATTGCACAATCGCCCACTGCTTATGCAGTTACGTTGCATTCGTGTAAGCGCAATGAAGCCGGAATATCCTACAGTCCCCTTACTCCCCTAATTTTGATAACAAGCTACAGCTGTAAACCAATGAAGGTAGACTGATTTAGGTGGATTCATAATAGCCAACAGTGTTTCCGTGATTGCACTGCATAGGTTCGCCCACAGACCCACAGAAAATATGCCAAAGCCCATAGAGCGACAGGTGACAACTGGGTAGCCGGCTTTGCTCGAGGTGAACAACGCCAATGATCAAGAGGAGGGTTTGCACAATCGCCCAATGCTTGCACAGTCCCGTTGCATTCGCGCGAGCACAATGTGGTCTGAAAATAGTCCAGTCGTTTTGATCCCCTTTCTTTGATAACGAATTGCATAAGTAGGTCAATAAATTCATGCTGTGTTTGGTTGAGTCATGGTAGCCTGCATTGATCCGATAATTGAGTAACTGAATAGGTTGGCCCACACAAATTACGCGAAGGCCCATAGAGTGACAGGGGACAACTGGACCGCCACCTATCCGCTTCATCAGTTACGGTCCAAGTGATTGAAATATCTAAGGTTTAATTCAATGGGAATCGCGGTCTACATTAAGATAGTGCATCTTAATCCATTCTGAAAACGAGTTTCACAATGACTCTCAAATGTTAGGTAACCTCTGTTTAAGTCATGACAAAGTATGCGACTGGGGAGTTTAACTTCCCACATGGCTACACAGGTCGGTGTGTAAAGTCAGAAGCATACAAAATATGAGAAGAAAGATGGGGAACTAGGGGATACTCAGTCACCGCCTTGATGGAGGCGATTGAGACTCATGATCAAGAAAGCGTTTGCAGTGGTAGCCGCTGGTTACACAATTCCGTTGTGTTAGAATGACAACAATGTAGTCTGAACATCGTCAAGTCGCTTTACTCCTCATTCCTTGCAAGCGCATTGCAGATTTTCTGCTTAAAATCCAATGTACACCACTGACGAGCCCCAACAGGGCGAAACGCGCGTCGGGTGCTTTTCCGGATTGGTAGCCTACCCATGCGGCTTGGAATCTAATTGCGATGAACCAAATCGAATCATACCCAAATCCGTCTACTCATTAGTAATGAAAAACCTAAGCCCCACCAGTATTCCAAATTGCTGTGTGGATTCACGACGCTGGCAAGGGAAGACCTGAGCGTGACGGCCAACCACTGTCCTCTGCACGGGCAAGAACCTGCACGGCAGTGGAGGATGGGTCGGGCTATATCGCAGTTAGGTTTTAATTCGTAATGGTCGGCTATCGTCCCCCATGGCTCAGTGGCATAAGCTGCTGGCTAGTTGGCGTTAGCCTATAGCGGTCATAGATTTGATCTCCAGTAGGGGACCGATAGATGCACACCACTGACGAGCCCCAATAGGACGAAACGCGTGTCTGGTACCTTTCCGGATTGGTAGCTTACCTATGCGACTTGGAATCCAATTGCGATGAATCAAACCGAATAAAATTTAATGTGTCCAAAGTGGTTTGCAAAACTAGAGCTTGTTTTGTAAAACGTCCAAAGTAGTTTGCAAAATGTCCGAATTGGTTTGCAAAAAGTCGATATTAATAAATAGAATAGTAAAATAATAATGTGCCAGCTGTAAGCCGCAAGGGCTTCGTTTCCGCGCGACCACCGCCAGTCGCACCCGGGTTGAGTATACCGCGATGACGCCCACCTTTACACAGATTTGAACCCGTGGGCTTGTGGTTGCAAACTAGGCGCGCAGACCACTCGGCCGCCGGCAGAAAGTCCAATGCTTTGCTAAGCCCCAAATGTGTTTTGCAAAATGTCTCACGCGGTTTGCAAAACGTCCAATTTAAAGTGGAACTGACACACACAGATACACACGCATATATATATATATATATATATATATATATATATATATATATATATATATATATATATATATATATATATATATATATATATATATGGTTGGCAACATCCGGTTTCGGATTTGCCTGTCACTGTGGCCAGCCACAGGACGCCTGCGCCTACAGAGGGACCATGGATGGCTTGCGCTGCACCACCCACAGCTCCAACCACACAGCCCATATCCAGTGTAAACCCGAAGGGATAAGACCGGGAGTCATGTGGATGGGAGCCACGTTTCATCAACGGAGCCGGCCCACACTCCTTCACAAGCAAACACAAGCACGCTGTATTTGGGGAATCAAGCGCGCACAAGACGGTGGCTGGACCGTAGTCCGCTCCACACTGAGTGCATGGAACCACTCTTCGAGCCTAACACGGCCACAAGAACCGTGCACCCCGTCACCTCTAGCAACGACCAACTGTCTCCTAGAGCCAGTATGGACGAGGCAGTGTGTAATAGACAGGTAGGCACTTTGTCAACATGCACATCAAGCGCAGCCACACCGGGGATATCAAGCAATAGCCAATCACTTAAGAAGATAACAAAGAAAATAAATCGAATAATGCATAAGGAAAGGAGGACATATATCTTAAAGTAATGAGCATATGAAGTAAGTTGTTTACAGAAGCACGGGAGATAAGTTCACGAGGTCAGAAAGTATACTATACGGAAATGCCATAAACACGAAAATGTTATCGAAATCGACTAAAATTGGCTAAAGTGATGTGTGCAAGTTTGTAGAAGAGAGTACAGGTAGACATGTATATGAGAAAGAAAAGCATCAGGACAAAATTGAAAACCCACCACCTGAAACAGACTTAGCACGCAAGTACGCAGTTAGTAAATAGAATGCAGCGTACCTACAAACGCCACGCCGGTTCTGCCTACCTTCTCTGCAGGACCCGTCGTCGCTTCTGTACTGGTCCCGAGTGGCCTCGCTCATGGCTCACTAGACATTTATATGAGAATATATATACATATATATATATATATATATATATATATATATATATATATATATAACAATCAGTGATGCAGACATTGGAATAATAAAACAGGATCGCAATGAATAATAAAATGCAACAGATTTTGACTAATCTTTCACTCAGTTTTGTGTTCTAACTGTTTTATTTGGGAAGGGAAAGGTAATGCCCGCAACACGCAGATACATGTCCACTGATGACGTCGGTCTTGAACAATGACTTCAAGGGTCTCCAATGAGCGACACACTATATCTAGGAAATCCGAAGCAGGGAGTCGAGAAAAACTGACGGAGGTCCACCGTCTTCTCAGCATTTTTATGTCGCTTCTCCTAGTCATAGGATGTCCACTGCGCAGTCTCCCCCAGCTTTGCCCAGCAAGCACGAACTACGCACGTCAAGAAAGATGCTGAATGGGCATGCGCAATACGTGTCCAATTCACCGCAGATGACGCAGCTGGACAACCTCCACGAGTTAGTGGTTGCCTACTTTCAAGAAACGCCGTCCACCTTCCACATTAGTTACGTGGTGCGGCCACCACACACGGACAATGGACCGCAAGCAATGGTGCTCAAAGGCAGACAACCAGTGCAGGGCGACAATACGAACAGGCCATGCTAGGTAACCGTTAAACAGTACGGCGCGGACAGTCGTAAAATAAACCCGCCTATTGATAAAGAGATGGACGTCATGGCAGCGCCACAAGTGACTCAGATTGGAGAAAGTTAGACGAGCTCTTGTGATACGTATTGAAATCTCGTTTCCATACGGCGCTCTTTTGCGAATCAGAGCACCCGCGCCGTCTCTGATTGTCTCACTGATGCCTGGTTTCCTCGGCCCAGTGAAGTGGATAAGTTCGAAGAGCTTGCGATAGTCCCTATTGCTCTCGCCTTCTCAATGCTTTGTAGGCCCGCGGCCGAGTAGTCTGCGCGATTGGTTTACAAGCATAAGGTCACCAATTCGAATGGCGTAGGGTATGCGTCCGAGCGACATAGCAGCGCGCGACTGCCAGTGGTCGCGTGGCAGCGAGGCGATCACACGGCGCATAGCTGACACAATATTATTATTATTCCGTGAACCAAACTGGTCCAACAAGCCTCCTTGACAGCGCGCAAGCTCCGCCTTAATTCGAGCCTAATAGTTCGTCTGATCACGTTGTGCTCAGAGCCTGCCAGGAGTTTCTTTCTGCATTCCAACAGGTTCACCGATCTCTCGGACATCCAGTGACTGGTGCGGTGACGACTGATGGTACCACAAGCAGATGCTTCTGCATCCGGCATGGCGACCGAGATCGTATTCCAATGAAGATCAGTGCCATAAGAACAAGGGAGCGAAAGTTCGCTACGCAGTTTATCCCGGTAAGCTTGCCTGACCGAGGGATAAGATGATTTCTCAGTTGCCGATCGGGGGAGAGGCTTGATACGTCTCCCGGTAAAGTCAATGGAAAAGCGACAATGTACCAAGACATGAACAGGATCGACGCAAGTACTCCAGAACGAGCGACAATCCATGATGGAACCGCGCCACCAGTAACACATGGCAATGTGATCAATTTGAGTTCATCGCTGGCCAGCTACAGAAAGACGTCAAGTGGCACTTCGGCGCCCACTGTGTCTGAAAGCAGTGCTACTAAGACACAGATGGTGCTCCGCACACAGTTGCAAAAGACGTTCGCCGTGGTCCGTACGATCGCAGTTAATTCCATACTTATCACCTAGCTGAGCTTCTGAAGAGCTCAGACGACCTAGTTGTGTATTCATATCCCCTGCAAATACTACGATAGCTGAACTGGCAGCACTGCGTAGCAGCGTGTTCAGTTCGTGGTAGAATGTGTCCTTGGCAGCATCAGAACTGCAGTCGGAGGCAGTAGAAACGGAAGCCACAAACAAACAGCGTCTTTTACGACTTCGTGAATCAACTTTGGTTGATGTCGTCAAATGGGCTGAACACAAACGGCTGTTCACCAGAATCCAATCAAACAACGATGATTCAGCGTTCGAACTGAGTACGATACCTACACCAACTTGACCAGAGACTGCCACATCAGTGTCTCCGGATGCGTGTAACCAGTAGGGAGAGGACAAGCCAGGTGCAGTTAATTCAACAACTCCATGAGAGTCATTAGTCCTAGTTCCGGTTACCCAGTGTGTTTAATGTGCGTGCGAGTGCAGCCTGTTGACCTAGTTGTCTTAGGATGCAAACGTTGAACGCCGCCAGGGAAACGGGACAGCGTGGTCTTATAAGGGACTGTTGCCGATAGGCATGCAATGAGTTGTGCGGAAAGGTAGCTGCAGATGGTTCGATCAGTGGCATTACGGCTGCTGTCAATTAAGCTGGGAGCGATAGAAGGTAGGTTAGTAATGGGAGTTGGGAGAAAAGTTAGAAAAACAAGTGGAAAAGAAAGGAGGTGCCAGCAATAGCATGTTTTCGCTTATCCGCCCTGCTGTATGCAGCAGAGATAAGGCGATCCTTGATAATCTGCGTCACGGCCGATGCACGATGTAGTTGAATTTTGAGGAAATAGTCACAGTTGCATATGGGCTGAGATACTGCCAGGGCTCCCAGACCTAGACAGGACGATTAGGGACCTCATCGGCATAATCGAAGTTGGCTGCTCGCTTGCCCGGCAGCATCTGCAGACCAAAATGCTAGTAACCTTCCAGTGCTCTCAACAAGAGGTCTTCAATCGCAAAATTGAAGAGAAAAGGGGACTTAGGGCAGTCCTGTCATACACCGCTTTTGTTAGCGTAAGGCGATAAAAGCTTTCCAGAGTCTCTCACCCTGCCGAAGATGTGGAGGTAGTGTGCATGTAGGATGGTGGTGTATTCTTCTGGGACCCCGTTCCTTAGCAAACAACACCATAGCGAAGGCCTATCCACCGAGTCAAATGAAGCACGGATGTCAAAGAAGGCAATGATGGTAGGACTCTGGGAAAGGTGGCGGTGTTCGAGGATTTAGCGAAGCGTGAACATTTGATCCACGCATCTACGGCCAGGAGGGAAGCCAGCTTGTTCTTATCAGTATTGCGATCCACCAATCGTGGATAGTCTACGGAGTAAAATGGATGTCAATGGCCTGGACGCAACCGAAATGAGACTAATCCTCCGGTGATTGGTGCACGAGGTGCGAGCACCTTCCACAAAAATCTGGACAACGGTTTCGCTCCATGAAAAAGGCACCTTTCTTCATGCCGGATTTTTGAGAAAAAGTAGGTTAGCTGGCTGGTGGTAATTGCACCTTCATACTTGGGCAGCTCCGAAAAAATTCCGTCTGAGCCGATGGCCTTGAATCGTTTCAAGTGTTGAATCGCAAGACAAGCTTCCGCTTCGCTGGGTGAATGAAGTGTGACGACCCAGGGAGAACAGCTGGGTTCACAGGAAATACAAGTGGATGGTGAGGGTCAACTGAACTTCGAATGAGTGTTCGGTCTATCGATCCAGGCGTCTTGGTAGGTTGGTAATCGGCGAACCATCCGCTTCGCAAATAGTCTCACTGACACCAGGCTTTCTGTGGCCAGTGGATCGAATGAGCTGGAAGATACTGCGTGTATTGCCAGAGAAGGCAGCGGCCACCATTTCCGAAGCACGAGACTACCAGGTTTCACAATCACTGTGTAGGCTTTGTATGAGCTGCCGACTGACAGAACGGCGCACTTTATTACTATTAGACCCCGTTGAGAAATTCCTGCGGCGGTCAAACAGATCCAGGCAGCTCGTGGAGATTCAGACCTTTATATGGTGCTGAGTAAGACCACAGAATAACTGCCAGGATGAGATCATAGTCCTCTGCAGGAGCGTCCAGGGTTGATCAATGTCCTGCGGTGGGTCGCAGCTGAGTGAATCTGTCAAGGAAGATTGGTAGATAGTATTTTTGTACCTATCTTATAGTGGTTCGTTTTCGGGAACCCTCCGAAACTCATGCAGATGTTCGCACGGATAAGAGCATAGTCTGAGTCAAAGAAAGTGGACAAGATGCATTTGCAATCTTTTACACTACCCCGCCATCTGAAACTGATTGTGACATGATCAATCTGAGACCGACATTGAGACGCAGAAGCAGGCTGCCAAGTAGCGGAACGTCTACTCGAATTCCAGAAGCTGGTGCTCGGGAGAAACAGGCGACTGTCTCTGCACAGTGTGAGAAGTCTCTCTCCATTAGCTGAGCGGCTCTCATCGAGCGCATTGTGTCCACCGAGGTGACTTTCGCATGATAACAGACGATCAACCCGTGGGTTGAGATCCCCAGCAAGGACAACAATATCGGATTTGCTAGCTCTGCTCAAGTCGGCCGGTGGCCGAGTGGTTGGCACGTTTGCTTTCCAACCATAAGGTCACCGGTTCGAATCCGCGTAGGGGTGGGCGTCCTCGCGGTATACTAAGCCCGCGCGCGACTGGTGGTGGTCGCGCGGCAGCGAAGCGCCGTTACGGCGTATAAGCTGACACTTTAGCTGGCTTGCCGAACAACCTCCTCGTGGTGCCAGCTGGGTGGTTCGGGATTTTCCCGTTCCAGCAAATGGTTCGGCGGCAGTGTTCCAGGACGTGGTGGGTTTTCGCCTGGCAAGCGTTCTCCCTATAAAAAGCCACATATGTCCGTTTAACAACACTGTGACGTGGCGGACGTGACTCGCCACTAAATAAAGTCACTGCCCCTTGCTTCATCCTGGCGAAGCATTGTATTCCAGCAAATTTATGCTGTACTTCTGGGGAGCATTGGGCCCCTGTTTGACAAAGGAACAAACGAAAGGCGTATGAACTGAGCAATCAGTCACCGGCTCCCAATGGGCGCGATTCCCTGAATTCGCTCCGCTGCCTTGCGGGCAGGCTATTCAGCCAAAGGCTCGGGGTGGTGTCCCCTAAGTCAACACCCTACTTCGGCTTGGGCAACCGGGTAGTATCTCGCCCTCTGAGGAAACCATGGACATTGTTGTGTTGTGTTTTATTCTACTGTTTCTGTACCTTCGTTTGAAACCCATGGTTTCTGATGGCATTATGTCTGTTAGCAGACTTTTGCAAATATATATATATATATAGCTCTGCTCAAGAGCTGGTGAAGTTCACGATAGAAATCGTCCTTGACCCAGTCGCAACTGCAGTTAGTTGGAGCATAAGCAGAGATCACAAACAAATTGCGTCTCTCTTCACGACATCCGTTGATTCGGCATGGTCCGCGAAGCCGAACTGCACAGTCGGCTATTAATCGCAAACCAGTCCAGCAGTTGTGAACGATAATTCGCAGGCATCGGTGGCTCAACACGTCCCTTAATGTTCTCACTGCGCGGCTGCCGGACTTCTGGTCTCTCAGTAGCACCTTAAGTAGAACAGCGCTGAACACTTCCAGTAATCAACAGTCCTATATCCCACCATTTTTAAGTGTATGACACTTTGAAAACCCCTATGAGCCTTGGCAGTTTTTGCTGACTTGGCAGCTAGTATGCCAGAGGTAATCGCTAGCGCTGATCGTGAGTCAGCTCAGTCCTGTAATAGTGCTCATCACCTTGGAGGTTAAAAGATACCAAACTGCACTGCGCTCCATTTCAACATCCTCAAATGCGGACTTAGCATCTGCGTCCCATGATCATTATCATTACACATCAGCAGGTGAGAAACACACTTCAGCTAACTATGAATCAACACAAACAGATTACAGAGAAAGCGAGACAGGAAACATTACAAAAAAAATTAAAAGGCAGGTAATATAATGTCAAGTGTCATATTATCCATGCAATGTGAGATCCCTGTTGGAGTGTAAAACTAAGCGGGAAGGAGAGTGACAAAGAAACTCACAACATAAACGCCACTGAGGTCAACTCTTCGCCATGTCAGCCAGTGTATCCAACGAAACGTGCTAATCGTTCTTGGGACCCCAGTCTGGCAGTCGGAAGGCACCAACTGATGTCAAGTTCGAAGGCATCACTTGGTCTCCACCCACGGCGCACAAACAGTGCACGCCGCGGGAGTCAGTGTGCTGGCATGCGCCACAGGTGGCCCAGCCATCGGAGCGTGATGTGTCATATGATGGTGCTGAGCGGTTCACTCGCTCATACTGCACCAAGTACGCGACGCCGCAACTTCGAAGAGCGGCTTGCAGCCGCAGCAAAAGCTGCTACCAATAGGATCTACGCTTATGTGAAGCGGCGCCTAAGTCCTGCAGGCAATGTGCCAGTGTTGGAGGGCTCAGGTAGACAGCCCCCAACCTCGAGCACAGATCGTGCGTCTACATTGGCGGCGTACTTCACTTCCGTGTTTGCAAGTGACCAGGTGTCTGTGCCGAGTTCGAAGGGTACCGCCCCCACTGAACTTGACAGGCTAGATTGTAGAACTGGAAATGTGCGCAAGCTGCTGGCAAGTCTTGACGGAAGGAAACATGCCGGGCCAAATGGAATCTATCCACTGATCCTCAAGTCTCTATCGGCCATCATCTCGTCTTCTGTGACTGAGCTGTCCAACAGGTAACTATCCACTAGCTCATTACCTGGCGACTGGACATGCTCAGCCGTAAAGCCAATATCAAAAGGTGGTGACCCAAGCAAATTAGATAATTACCGGCCGATCTGCTTGCAAACACGCTTGAGAAGATTGTGAAGAAGGGTCTTCTGCAGCTCCTCGAGTCGAAAACGCTCTTGACGCAGGCACGGCATGGTTTCGTGAAAGGTCACTCACGCATCACCAACCTGCTGTTAACGAGGCACGAATTATTGCAAGCGCTGAACCAAGACAAGTCGGTGGACGTCAGCTACATGGAATACAGTAAGGCTTTTGACAAGTGAATCATGAAGTGTTCTTCCACAGGCTGACGGTGTGCGGTGTTGGTGGTTCGCTGCACCGATGGATCAGGAATTTCCTTGTGGGTCGAAAGTGGAGGGTCAGGTCGACAACCATCTGACCGATTTGTATCCCTCGAGCAGTCGTGTGCCCTAAGGCCCTATACTAGGGCCCATTTTGTTCCCGATCCATGTAAACGATATGCTTCTGCTTCTCCGTTAGCCATGCTGAGACTGATGTTGTATTCATGATGCTTCTTCACCGCAGTTGGGTTAAACCAACTTACACTTAAACTAGTTCTCTTTTTAAGCTGCATAAATTTCATTCCACTTCATTTGATTTGTTCTGCCTACCGGAATAATCTTCTATTAAATTTCTACGTTGCTTACGGTAATTGCGCTTAGCTTCGTTAACTTTATTGCGTCTGTAACGTTTCCTGGGTCAATTCTGGACATTTTTTGCTTATCGCGGATTCGTTGCTAACCAACATACTTCATATGCTAAGTTAGGGAAGAGTTATGTCTGCACAGCCGTATCCTTTAAAAGATATATGTTATTTGTTGCTGTTATTTCAAGTGATGGAATGTTGTTTGACATCCCCGGTGTGGCTGCGCTTGATGTGCATGTTGACAAGGTGCCTACCTGTCTATTACCCACTGCCTCGTCCATACTGGCTCTAGGAGACAGTTGGTCGTTGCTGGAGGGGACGGGGTGCACGGTCCTTGTGGTCGTGATAGGCTCGAAGAGTGATTCCATGCACTCAGTGTGGAGCGGACTACGGTCCAGCCACCGTCTTGTGCGCGCTTGATTCCCCAAATACAGTGTGCTTGTGTTTCCTTGTGAAGGAGTGTGGGCCGGCTCCGTTGATGAAACGTGGCTCCCATCCACATGCCTCCCGGTCTTATTTCTTCGGGTTTACACTGGATACGGGCTGTGTGGTTGGAGCTGTGGGTGGTGCAGCGCAAGCCATCCATGGTCCCTCTGTAGGCGCAGGCGTCCTGTGGCTGGCCACAGTGACAGGCAAATCCGAAACCGGATACCGCCAATCGATCTCAACAACCTAGCAACTAGACAGAGCCAACAAAGCCATGGGGATTAGCAGATAAGGGGAAGTCACTGCGTCACGATCATCGTGGCATGGTAGTTGAAGGTGAGCAACATACTTCAGCTAATATGCAGCAGGAAGAAGGGAACATTTTGACAAAAAGTAAAACAAAACATTTTTAGTTTGTTTTTCACACGCCGATTTTTCTCTGTTTTGTTATTTTCAATGTTTGTAGTATTAAACATGTGAATCAGTACAATACTGTACACAATTCTTCCACTGATTCCGGTTTCGGTCCATGCCTTCAAGAGTGCTAAGCCATTGGCACTCCTCATCTTTGGGTCCCCATCCTGGAAGACGTACGGATCGAACAGAGACTAGACGCTACGTCAGCGATTTCATGTGCTGCCGCCAAGTGGAAGGCTGACCACCACGCAGTCGCATCCAGCCAGGTCCTAGACGAGCGAATAGACCGCGCCGCGGTAAACGCTCAGGTGCCATGCGTAGGACGTGACCGAGCCATCTTAACTGACGCAACAAAACCAGTTTGTTGAAGGGAATACTCGCATTCCCCAATACGCGACGTCGAACGTCATTACTGGTAACTCGATGTTGCCACCGAACACGAGCGATCCTCCATAAACAACCGTTATCGAACGCCGAAAGACGACGCATGTCTTCCACGCGAATCGGCCAGGACTCGCTCCCATACAACAATACTGAGCGAACTGATACGCTGTAAACGCGACCCTTTAGTGAGAATGAGACGTCGCGACGACGCCACAAGTGCCTCAGATTGACAGATGCTGATCGAGCTTTAGCGATACGAAGAGAAACTTCTTTGTTGATTGTGCCGTCAGCGGGAAACACAGCTCCCAAGGTAGACGAAACTATCTACGTGTTCAAGTTGTGAACCTTCAAGAGTGTGCACGGAAGAAGGTGAAAGCCAGTCCTTGAGCATCACTTTACACTTCGATGGGGCGAAGCTCACGCCATACTTAGATGCTTCAACCGCCAAACGATCCAGAATGAGTTGCATACCCTGAGGATCGTCACCAAGTAAGGCGATATCATCAGCATAATCTAAGTCCGTCGCGCGCTCACGCGGTAGAAGCTCTAAGCCAAAATGTTGGAAACCTTCTAGGGCACTCGACAGAACGTCTTCAATTGCGAAGTTGAAGAGGAATGGGGACATAGGGCAGCCCTGTCGCACACCGCTATTGACAACGAATTGCGAGGAAAGCTTGCAATGGACCCTCACTCTGCCGGATGTATGAAGGTAAAGTGCTCGTAAGATGGCGGTATATTCTCTGGCACCCCGTTCCTTAGCACGCAATGCCATAAAGCAGGCCGATCAACGGAGTCAAAGAAATGCAATGATAGTGGGCCTGTGATAAATGTGGCGATGTTCGAGGAGTTGGCGGTGTGAAGACTTGATCCACGCATCCGCGGCCAGGACGAAAACCAGCTTGTTCTTCACGGTAGTATGATTCAGGTACTGGGGATAGTCTACGAAGCAGAATGGATGCCAACAGCTTAGAGACAACCGAAATAAGACTAATCTCGCGATGATTTGCACATGAAGTGCGAGCGCCTTTCTTGAAAATTGGGACAATAACTGATTCGCCCCAAGAGGAAGGCACTTTCTCTTCATGCCAAATTTTTGCGAACAGCGCGGTCAGCTGCTTAATGATCGCTACTCCGCTGTACAAGAATAGCTCCGGAGGAAGTCCGTCTAAGCCGGCAGCCTTGAACCGCTTCAAGCGTCGAATCTCGAGGCAGACTTCTGCTTCGCTGGGTGGATTCAGTGGGACGAGCCAGGGTGGACAGCAAGGTGTACTGCATGTACTGATGGATGGTGGAGGCCAATTGAACTGCGAGTGAAAGTGCTCGGCCCAGCGGTCCATACGCCTCTGCTGGTTGATGATCGGAGACTCATCCACCTCACAAATGACCTCACTGACACCAGGATTCCTGAGGCCAGTGGACCGAATGAGTTGGAAAAGCCTGCGAGTGTTGCCAGAGATGGCAGCAGTCTCCATCTCTAAAGCACGCTCAGACCACCATGTCTCGCGATCCTTGCGTAGGCTTTGCTTAAGCAGCCGGTTGGTAGAACGGCGCCGCTCGTCGCAATCTGATTCCGCGGAGATATCATTGCGGCGTTCGAAGAGCTCCAGATAACGAGCAGAGATCCAAGCCTTCAAGGGGCGTCGAGTTAGGCCGCAGTATGACTGTCCGGAAATGGTCATCGCTTTCTGTATACAAGTCCAGTGTTGTTCCACTTCTTACGGTGGATCGCAACTGAGTGCATATACCAGTGAAGACCGATAGCTCTCCTGGACAGAGGAATCAGTTAATCTGTTTACATCAATCTTGCGGTGCTTCGTGTTTTGGGATCCTCCAAAACACATACAGATTTTCGCGAAGACCAGAACATGATCTGAATCAATGAAAGTGGACCAAAAGGACCTGCAGTCCAGTACGCTGCCGTGCCGTCTGAAGCTAATCGCAATGTGATCAACCTGAGACCAAGGTTGTGTTGGCGAAGGGGGACGCCAAGTTGCGGAACGCTTCTTCGTACGCCTGAAGCTAGTGCTCGAGAAAAACAGACGGTTGTCCTCGCACAATGTGAGAAGTCTCTCTCCGTTATCAGAGCGGTTCTCATCGAGCGCGTGATGACCACCAAGGTGGCGTTCGTATGGGAACAGGCGGCCAACTCGTGCATTAAAACCCCCAGCAAGGATAACGACATCCGACTTTTTAGCATTAGTCAAGAGCTGTTGTAGATCTCCGTAGAATTCGTCCTTGACCGAGTCGCCACTGCAGTCAGTTGGAGCGTACACGGAGATCACAAATAAGTTGCGTCTCTCTTCGCGTTGCCTGTTGATTCTACATGAATCCCGAAGCCGAACTGCACATAGTCGGCTGTTAACCGGGAATCAGTCCAGTAGTGCCGCCTCAGCCTTGCCACTTAGTGCTATACCTACACCAGCCAAACCCGCTGAGGCTGCTTCTGGATCTCCAGAAAGACGCAAGTGAGATCTGGCTTCGTGGGCAGTGCGATATGTCAATTTAAGCACAGAGCTGAGATCTTGCAATCGGGTTTCTGAAATGCAGCAGACTTCAATGTCTAGGGAAGCTAAGGTACGCGCTAGACCGGCTTGCTGTCCAATCTGCATGAGTGTCCGGACGTTGAAGCACGCCAGACGAAACGAGGATCGGGGACGAAGGAGAGCCATAGGTTGAACTCTTTGGTCTGCGGCGCAGCCGGAATCGCAGGCAGTGTTGAACACATAAAGCGGGTAACGGAAAGTGAGGATTGTTAGCAAACAAACAATTGGCGTGTGATGAAGTCGCGTGAAAGTGACTAGCAGAAACAGTAACTGATGTGCACGTGGTAAAGAGTCCATGGTTTTGTGAGAGGGCGTGATACTACCCGGTTGCCCAAGCCGAAGTAGGGAGTTGACTTAGGGGACTCCACCCCGAGCCTTTGGCTAAATAACCTACCCGCAAGGCAGCGGGGCGAATTTAGGGAATCGCGCCCATTGAAAGACGTTGACTGAATGATCAGCTCATGCGTCTTTGTTTGGTAGATTACCAAACAGGGGCCCAATATTCCCCATGAAGTCAGCACAATTGTTGGAATACAATGCCTTACGGAGATGGAACATTGTCGCCGAACACTTTGCTGGAACGGGGTACAGCCGAACCACCTAGCTGGCACTACGAGGAGGTAGTTCGGCAAGCCAGTTGTGCGGCCACAGTGTAGGTTCAACTATGCTCATACCTACCCAGCCTCACGAATTGTGACTTGACAGGGTTGGTCGGAAAGTTGATCATTGCAGACCTGGATAGGCGGCCGGTGGCCGGTGGCCGAGTGGTTGGCACGTTTGCTTTCCAACCATGAGGTCACCGGTTCGAATCCGCGTAGGGGTGGGCGTCCTCGCGGTATACTCAGCCCGCGCGCGACTGATGGTGGTCGCGCGGCAGCGAAGCGCCGTTACGGCGTATAAGCTGACACATTTGGATGGGCGGTGGAGGTCCCGCTGAAGCAGGTCACAGTCATTTGATGCGTGGATTACTCTCCACACCTTCAAGTCATCTGTGCGTTGATTGCAGATGATGAAGAAGGTGTGGAGAGTAATCCACGCATCAAATGACTGTGATCTGCTTCAGCGGGACCTCCATCGTCTATCCAGATCTGCAGTGATCAACCTTCAGACCAACACTGTCAAGTCACAATTCATGAGGCTAGGTAAGTGTGAGCACAGTCGAACCTACACTGTGGCCGTTTAACCGTTGCATTCCGCGCCTTTCGTGAGAGATCTCGAGGTGCTCTCACGCGGCGACCTAAAGTTCAGGGACAACACGAAGACTTTCCCAAAACTGCCTTCGTATGCTTTGAACCCAAACGCAGCTTCAGCACCTGGTCCGAGGAGATAGCCACTCACCTCTCCATCTCACTAATACGACCAATGTTAGAGTACGGCTGACCAACGTACTGTCCTATCAACCGGGGAGAGGTAGAAAGGATTGAGCGGGTAGAGCATGTGGCCACCAAGCAGACCCCAAATTTACGAGGTGTGCCATACGAAGACCGGTGTAAAAGACTAGGGCTTTATACCCTATCTCATCGTCGATTGCGGGCTGATATCATCATGACGCACTGGATCCTACATCTCGGTGATTACCCCATGTTGAGGTCGCTGCTGCATTTGCGCACACCAAGCAGCACACGAGGACACCAGTACAAGCTTGTAATACCGGATTTGAAGCGGGACGCCCACCAAATCTGTTTCGAACGGAGAGTGGTGGATGTACGGAACCATCTGCCGCAGCACGTAGTTGAGGCCAAGTCGGTGTTGGAAGTATAGAAATTTCCGGACAAATACTTCGCCGATATAAACTATATCGAGCGCATTTCAATATATAAGGTGCCGTTGTACCTAAGTGATATTAGATGCAGCTACACAGAGATGTCACTTCCTGCTGTTTCCAACCAGTAATCAGCAGTCATTGCTCACGCAGTGTTCCCACCAGACATGAGCTAAGCTGCGAACGCAGTGTTGGTCGAATGTAACTAGTCTCTTTAAGTCTGTCAATCTGATAGACCAGGTTTTGCAATTGTACTGTAGGGCTGAACGCACGGCAGCGTTGGAAACTCTGCTCTTCAGAGCGAGTGATATCGCGCCGGCGCCACAGATGGCGGATTGGCAAAAGCTTCTCGAGCTTTTGCTATACGGTTTGCGATCTCTTCTGCTATTTCACCAGTGCTAATGTAGCTGCCAATGTGCTTGGATTTCTGGACCTCTAGCTGATAAATAAAAAGGGTCAGCGCAGCAGCGTGTCCCAGCCAATTTTGGAGGACTTTGATTTCGAGGTTGTAAAGCATAGCTCGAAACGACTGACTAGAGCAATGTCGTCGGCATACCCTAAGTCAAAAAGTCGGTCACCCGAAAGCAGCTTCACACGTTCTAAGTCGTGTCCAGTGAACGCCGTTTCCATGACTTCGTTTATGGCGTAGTTAATAGGCATCAGCAGCACGCCGGTAAACAGTACCGACGCCTCGTCGCCGCGTAACCACCACCAGTGGCGCGCGGGTGGATGTGAGAGCCGCGCGGCCCCCTACGCTGGTTCGAACTCGCGAGCTTGCATATAGGCAAATACAGACGGATACGTTATATTATCTGGATGCATGGTAAAACTAAATATTTCAAAAAACGTTTGCCGGCATACCTCAAGCGAACGGGGAAGTCGTCGGTGTGCTACAGAGATAACTACGACGATGATATTACAGTGAGAACAAATTCGTCCTTCGAAGTCCATAAGAGCAAGGCAGATTCCGGAGTGTCGAGACAGATATCGATCGCCACCGCTGAATCTTCTCCATACTAACACATAGGGCCTCTGTGAGAAGATAGCAGACAGTGGAACTCAAGTTCAAGTTCAAGTGGGACAGAATCCCATGGATGTTCTGTTGTGAAAGCGTCGTTGATCCGGGGCAAATTTCGGTGAATCGATTTGTCTTTGAGAATGTACAATCGGCAACCGCGTATAACACCGCAGTCAACCAATAAATGCCCACATGTCCTGCCACGGTAGTGCCGGTCAAGTTAGATAGAAATAAAACAAGACGAAATGAAAGGAAAAAGAAACAGATAAACAGCAGACAACGTGGACCAAGAACTGGAAATCAGGATAAGAGAATAGAAGTTGGAAATTGTAACAAAGGCTAAGCTGTGAAGGGGAAGAGTTGCAGCTGCAAACTGAGGGCGGCAAGTCGGGATTCAAACTCCTTAACTGTCGGTGACAATACTACATCCTCGGACACGGTGTTTCAAGCGTCAATCATCCCACGCGATAACCAGGTATCAGCCACCACACGACCGGATCGAGATTTGTGCAGCTCCCTTGGATGCCCACGAAGAGTCGGCAATCAAGCTTGAAGGAAAAAACGAGATAAGTCCGAATCAATCTGACTCGAGATGAGATAGGTTGGGATCAGATCGCCTAGGTGACGCCGGTAATGCGAGGTGAAAGACCCAGCTTAAGAAATCTCTTGGGATACGTCAAAGTCTTAACACATGCACTATCTTAGTGCCAACCCTAAAAAATCGGTTCCACTTTCATACTGCCTCGCACTAAACAAGATGGCAGGCTTGGGCGCAGTGTTCTAAGTGGAGTCTAAAGAAGGACGTGTAAAGGTTAACATACATGTTACCTGTTAAGGTTCAGATGATCTGCGAATCATCCATAACATTCTGAACACCCCGTGAGCAGCCTTTGACCGATGTTCGCTTGATTTGAGGTTCCATGGCTTGTTCGGATAGGTGCGTGTTATAACGCTGTATCCGCAATCGACCGGTTGATTCACGCCTGCTGGTTAATCTGCGCCCTTACGCCTGCTCTGTTTGACGCCTTGACAAACCCGACAGGAAGGAAGACAGAAGAAGACTCAGCAGACCGGAGTTGTATCAGGACCGAGAACGCTCATAGTTATATGTCGGTCTCACCAATTCCCTAAACATCGCCTGGCGGATTTGGATGTAAGCCCACGCTCCACACTTGATTGTCCACACCGTCTGGCCAGTTCGCCGTCTTGTTCGGGCACACCAATCTTTATTCGCCTACCCGGGGCATGGCAACGCACGTGATGTCTGACGTGCGATTTCATCAGCTTCCGGTCAGACATCGGCAACAAGCATGCTGTCTGATGCGCGATTTCATCAGCTTTCGGCTGGGCCCTGGTAACACGCTCGCAGGGTCTGTCCCAAGCACGATTTGTGGCGAACATGCGCGCGTTGACAATCAGCTTTCTCGCCCAGCTGTCACCTCCTTTTCCGAATTGAGTCAGCTTGCAAACCATTCGAACCTGATTGTGTTCGTAGCTTTTCGCCCAGGGATCGGTTTGCAGCCGTTGTGGCCTTCGCCGCTTACAAGCCGGCCTGCATTGTGCATCTGATGTTCGCGGCATTTGGTTTGTCTCACCGGCTTGCTGATCCTCAACTTCCAGCCCGAACGTGTGTAGTAGAATGTCCCAATGCAAAGCTGGTGGTTCGTGGGGACCTTGGATTTTGCCATGGTTTGGTCTCAACTGATAGATGTGCCCAATCTACCTCTTAGTTCCAACTATCACCTCGTAGATAACTCTGCCTTTCCTGTCGATAACAGTTCCGCTCGACCACACCTTCGGCCTTAGAAAAATTCGGGCGCAGACCATGTTACCCACATTGAAGTTACAGAGCCTGAGTTTGCGATTTTCCTCCAGGTAACTACTGCCGTGCTTTTCTATTCTCCTTGGCAAAAGATTATTGAACAACGTCCGGATCTTTCTTGAAAATAGTACTTCTGTGTGGGATTTCCCATCAGGGGAGTTTGGATTCGGAGCGTTTCGATACATGCATAGGAAAGATTCAATTGCATCCTGTAAAGCCCTTCTTTGCCCTGCTTTCCGGAGTGCACGTTTGAACGTATCCACGAACCTTTCCGCCTGTCCGTTTGATTGCGGATGATATGGTGGTGAGAACGTCTGCTGAATTCTCTTTTCCTTGCATCACTCGCGGAAAGAAGTTGAGGTGAATTGTGTTCCATTGTCCGTCACTAACATCTCTGGCAGGTCGAAATATACTAACAGCTTCTCCAGCTCGTTGACAGTGTTCTGGGCAGTCGGAATGTTTACCGGAATCACATCAGGCCACTTTGTGAATGAGTCAACCAAAACGAGATAGGATTGGCCATTGGTTGGTCCTGCATAGTCTAAGCGTATTTGTTGCCATGGTTTCTCTGCGTTGGGCCAAGTTTGCCAATGGCACTTGGGCGGGGCTTCGCTGCAAGTTGACAAGATTCACACTGTTGCCAACATTTCTCAATTTCCGAATTCATTTCTGGCCAGTAAACAAAACTGCGTGCCAAGGTTTTCATGCGGCTGGTACCAAGGTGCCCCGTGTGGAACTGCTGCAATATTTGTCTTTACAATTTCATTGGCACCACCACTCGATCTCCAAACATCAGACAAATGTCCACGACTGACAGGGATCCACGTCGATTGTATAACGGTTGCAACGCCATAGGTATGCCTCCATTTGGCCAACATGTTCGTACCCATTGTATCGCTTTCTCTAAGGTTCTGTCCCGTGATGTCTCCATACGAATGGTGTCGGCTGTTACTGGTAGTCTTCTCATATTATCAGCCAGGATTCGTTGGATTTCTGACTCGAAACTGATAGCTGCAATCGCACAATTACCATTCTCCTTTGGGTGTGAATTGATAAGACGAGACAGGGCATTCGCTTGACCGATTTGTTGTGTAGGCTCATAATGTATACTGAAGTCGTAGGCCAGTAGTATGGTCGCCCGTGGTTGCAATCGGTTTGCCGTAAAAACTGGAATTCCTTTCTTTGACCTGAATATTGACAAAAGTGGCTTGTGGTTAGTCAAGAGCGTGAAATGTCTGCTATACAGCATCTTATGGAACCGTTTCATTGCGAAAATGATCGCGAGCGCTTACTTTTCTATCTGGCTATAGTTCTCAGCTGACGTTAGTGACCGTGCTGCGTGCGCGATAGCCTTCTCTCCTCCACGGGGAAAAACGTGGGAGATAACAGCACGGACAACATAATTAGAAGCATCCGTAGCAACGACAATTTTGAAAATCGGATTGAAGTGAGTCAAGAGTAGATCAGAAGTGAAAGCTACTTTGACTGCATCAAGAGACTGCTAGCACTCCTCCGTCCATTTGTCTTTTGTCAGTAAATGGTTCAGCGGACCTCTGGTTTGGTGAACGCTTGGTAAGAAAGCGCTATAATGGCTAACGAGCCCAAGGAACGAGCGGAATTCTGCAATGTCCTTTGGGGGGCTTCATCTTTTTGATGGCTTCAATACTGGCGGAATCCGGGCGCCTGACATGTTTGTCGATGATAAAGCCAAGACATTTGACACTTTCTAATAGGAACTCACATTTTTCAGCCCGTAATCGGAATCCAGCTTTCTGGAGACGCGAAAGCACTCTCTCCAGTGTCTTTATCAAGTCTTGCGGATCTGAGCCCATAATCAATGCATCGTCCAGGTATATTGCGGTATTTGGGACATCATTCAGCAGGGTATCCATTATGTGTTGAAAAATGGCCGGTGCGGTTTTCACTCCGAACGGCAGCCGGTTGTGCTGAAAAAGTCCGAGGTGGGTATTTACTGTCAGCAATGTTCTGCACTGATGAACAACTGGGATTCGCAGATACGCATCACCTAGCTCAAGTTTTGCGAAACATTTCTCCCCATTGAGTTTGCTGAACAAGTGTTCTGGTATCGGCAGGGGATACTGATGATCTTCCAACGCAGAATTCAGACCTGTCGAGAAATCAGTACAAATACGGACTTTACCATTTCCTTTCTTTACCATAACGACAGGTGCTGCCTATTCTGAATAGTGAACTTTTTCGATTATCCCTTCAGATTGTAGTAGGTTTAACTCAGCTTCCACCAAGGACTGGGTTGCGTAGGGCACCGGGCGTCTTGATCTAAAGACTGTCTTGGCGTCCAGTTTAAGATTCAATGCGGCAGTAGCTAGGTTGCAGCATCCGAGACCAGGTTGGAACAATGCCTCGTGAAGTCGTTTTATCTCGGTAATCTGACTTTGAAACACCGGGATTGAAGTCGACGGTTGCGACAGCAGATTGACTTGCGGTGGCTGACATACTGTTCACTGATTGATCAAGCAATTTCAGTTCATCCATCCAGTTCATCCACCCAACAAATCTAACCTCGGCTGATCTGTCCCGAAATATGTCGTCTGGATTTGTTTATCGTGAAAGTTTACCTGACAAGCAATTTTGACGTACCTGAAGCATTCCGTGCCGTGTGGTCCGTTTGTATGAGTGTCGGTCGCCTCAACATGCACCAAGTGTCGCGAGATATCAGGGTGATATCTGAAGTCATGTCGATTTGTAACTTAACTTGGAAGCCGTTGATTTTCAAAACTGTGTATTTGCGCTTGCTGGCCCCGTCAACCTTGAAAGTTGCGGTGATAGATCTGGTCAAATTGGGACGCCGGCACGATCTGGCATTGTTACGCATTTTCTTGGTCAAAATTGGACGACTCGCCAGGCAACATGACTCCTTATGCTCTTTTCTGCTGCAACGGTTGCAAGTGTGAGTTTAGAATGGGCACCTGCGGGCAAAATGCCACACTCTACAAAACCAACTATACATACATACATATATATATATATATATATATATATATATATATATTCATTATTCCTTCGGGTTTACACTGGATATGGGGTGTGTGGTTGGAGCTGTGGGTGGTGCAGCGCAAGCCACCACTGGTCCCTCTGTAGGCGCAGGTATCCTGTGACTGACCACAGTGACAGGCAAATCCGAAACCGGATGCCGCCAACCATATTATACACAAGCTGTGGTACAGATATTGTGCCATCGGAATCATGGTTGAATAGGAAAACAGTAGGAATAATAAGAAAAGAGCAACAACAAAAGCTATTTTTGTCTATTTTACCACACAGTTTTTAAAAAAATTTCCAGTTTATTTTTTTTAGGGGGAGGAAGAAGGGACACCGCAACACACCTCCACCATTGAGATCGACCTTGAGCCATGGCTTCCAAGGTCTCCAACCAGCAAGTATCCGCATCTCTCGGACCCAAACCAGGTAGTCGACAACAACCAGCCGAGACCAACTGTTTCGTCAGCTTTTTCATGCGGTTTCTCCAAGTTGTAGACTGTCCATCAGACCGTCTCTTTCAGCCCTGTCAGGCAACCGCAAGCAACGCACGACGCGGGTAACGCTGAACAGGCATGCGCAATACGTGTCCCAACCAACGTAGTTGATGCAGTGAGACGAACTCCTCGAGCGAGTGGCTTCCACGTCCAAAGACACGCTGTCTAACTTCCACATTGCTTACGTGGTGCTGTCGCAACACACGGGCAATGGACCGCAGACAGCGGTGCTCGAAGACGGATAGCCTGCTCAAGTCATCTTTACGAATGGGCCAAGTCTCGCGTCCGTACAACAGTACAGCACGAACAGCTGCACAATAGACCCGCCCTTTGATGGAGAGACGAATGTCGTGGCGACGCCACAAATGCCTCAGCCTAGAAATAGCGAGGCGTGCTCTCGAGATGCGCATCGAAATCTCGTCTCCAACAGCCCCACCAGCAGTGATGCAACTTCCCAAGTAGACAAAGCTCTCCACAACCTCTAGTGTCTCACCAGCAAGTGTGAGTGCAGGCAGAGGCACCTGCCAGTCTTGGAAGAGAGCCTTGCATTTGGATGGCGAAAAGTGCATACCATACTTTGATGCTTCAATCGCCAACCGGTTTAGTGCAAGTTGGACGACGTGTGGATCGTCACCCAGCAAGACGATATCGTCAGCATAATCCAAATCAACAACTCGACTACCTGGGAGGAGATCAACGCCAGCGTTCAACGAATCGCCCAGAGCATGCTTCAGGACGTCCTCAATGGCAAAGTTGAATAGGAACGGAGAGATAGGGCATTCTTGTCGAATTCCACTGGAGACCACAAAGGTAGTCGAAAGCTTGCCATAAGCCCCAACCCTGCCCGAGGTCAGACTATAGAGAGAGAGCGGTATGGAAACGAACTTCTCGGGGACACCATTCCTCAGTAGGCAGTGCAACAGTACTGTACGACCGACAGAATCGAAGGCTGCACGGATATCCAGGAACACAGCAATCGATGGCCTCTGATACGCAGGGCGGAACTCGAGGATCTGGCGGAGTGTGAAGATTTGGTCGATGCAGCCGCGACCACGGCGAAACCCAGTTTGTTCTTCTCGTTGCAACGATTCGCGTGTTGGGGATAGACTGCGAAGTATGATGGACACCAGTAGCTTGCAAACGACGGGGACTAAACTTATTCCTCTGTAGTTGGAGCAGATTGTGTGCAAACCCTTTTTGAAGATGGGGACGACTATCGATTCACCCCAAGATGACGGAACTTTCTCTTTAGACCAAATGTTCGAGAATAAAGCGGTGAGTTCCCGAACCAACGAAGCGCCACCATCTTTAAATAGAGCTGGAGGTAGACCATCAGGGCCGGGGGCTTTATAACGCTTCATGTGCCGGAGCTCCTGCTCGATTTTCTGGTAAGAGGGAGGATCTGTGGGGGTAGACCACTCCGCCCCAGCGCGAGCGCCAGAGGTAGCAGATGGAGCTGCTGGCCAACAAAACTGCGAGCCAAAATGTTCGGCCCATCGCTCCAACCGTCGTTGGAGGTTGGTGATTAAGGTGCCATCCTCTTCGCATATTGTTTCACTTATACCAGATCGAACACCTTCGGTGACTCTAATGAGATGGAAGAATTTCCTGGTATTACCAGAGAGGATAGCAAGCTCCATCTCCTTAGCACGTTCACACCACCAAGCTTCGCGGTCCATTTGCAGACTTCTGCGCAACTCTTGACCAAGGAACTGGCGTTCTCCACTGTGTCTGAAATCCGACGGGATTAAGCAGCGTTTGCTCATCAGCGAATAGGAGTCGGTCGAAATCCAATGATTCGGTGGGTGACGGGCAACTCCACAAGTGTCGATACTGACGGAAACTAAAGTATCTTTGATCTGCGCCCACAACGAATCGAGATCACCGTCAATAGTTGAACCAAACAAGGTTGATAGTGAGGCTTGGTACCTTGTTAAAATCGCAGGGTTTTGTAGACTTGCGACCTCCGGTCGGTAGTGAGCGCGCTTAGGTGATCCTCCGAAACGCATGCAAATCTTAGCACGAACCAATGCATGATCGGAGTCTAGAAAAGTTGACCAGTACGATCGGCAGTCCGTTACGCTTCCGCGCCATCTGTAGCTGATTGCTATCTGATCAAGCTGGGAGCACTCCTGGGTTTGTGAGGGCGGGCGCCAGGTAGCTGTGTCTCCTCGAGTGCCGAAAACTAGTGCTCGAAAGAAACAAGCGATGATCCGAGCAAAGAGCAAGCAGTTTGTCTCCATTGTCTGATCGACTGGCACCGAGACCAAAGCTACCCCCAAGGTGGGGCTCGTTTGGTGGAAGACGGCCCACTCGTGCGTTAAAGTCCCCGGTAAGAATGACTATACCAGTCCTTTTGGAGGAACGCAGAAGTTCATGTACTTGTTGGTATAAGCTATCTTTAATTGCATCCGGGCTGCAGTCTGTAGGGGCGTAGGCGGAGACGACAAACAAGGCACGCTTAACGTCTCGACGCCTGCTTACGTTCATGAACCTCGAAGTCTGACTGCATATAGCCGACTGTTGACTGGGATCCAGTCAAGCAGAGCTGATTCGGCCCTGGCGCTCAGTACAACCCAACACAAGCATGGCCAGTGGCGGCAGCTTCTGGGTCTCCGAGAAGCCGCAAGTAGTATTTCGCGTCAGGGTTTACCGGAGAGGCCATTCTGATGACGGCGCTAGTCTTGTAATACGGTCTCTGGAAGACAACAGATGTCTACAGAAAGCGTTGCAAGAGTACGGGCTAGACATGCTTGTCGTCCGATCTGCATCAAAGTTCCAGCACTAAACGCTGAGAGGATGAATGGAGAACCAATTCGAAGAAGAGCTGGAGCTTCGGTGGAGTGAGAGGTGGTTGCAATCGCAGGACATGGAAAACCGGGAGTTTGGCTGTTGCTTGCACCAGTTGCGAGACGTGGGTCGTTTGTGACGGTGACGGTAGAAGACATAAGAGTACATAGAGGTGAAGGACGGGAGGTGGGGTGATCTGTGAGTGGAGGTTGAGCGATTGAGTTAGCACAGAAGATAGGCATAGCAGGAGCAGTAGTAAGCAGTGTGGTCCATGATTTGTCATTGGGCGTGATACTACTAGGTTGCCCAGGCCGAAGTAGAGGGTTGTCTTAGGGGGCCCTACCCCGAGCCTTTGATTAAAGATCTAACGTACGAGGCAGCAGGGCGATGTGAGGGCGTCGCAACCCGTTGGGAGCCGGTGACCAAATAGATGGTTCATACGCATTTTGGTCCGTGAAGGACCAAGGGCTCAACACACCCTTAAAGTACAATGCCTCTCAGGGAGGGGCAAGGGGCAGTGACCTTACTTAGTAGCGAGTCACATCCGCCACGTCGCAGTGTTGTTAAACAGACATTTGTGGCTTTTTATAAGGAGAACGTTTGCCAGGCGAAAACCCACCACGTCCTGAAACAATGCCGCCGAACCATTCGCTGGAACGGAAAAAACCCGAACTACCCAGCTGGCACCACGAGGAGATTGTTCGGCAAGCCAGCCACAAAATCAACATGCATTGGGAGGTTTAGAATGCGTAGGGAGCTTCTTTTTGGGAAGTACAGCTGACTGCACAGACAAACACTTGATCATTCTGATTGGACAACTGCTGAATCATTGCGGTATCGTGCTTCAGATTCGTCATGCGTTGGCACTCACCGGTCACTTGCTGCAATATGACATCCGGATTCTGCTCAAGTTTGTTCAGTATTCTTGTTCAAATGTCGGCGTCTTTGAATGCTTGTAGACCACAAACGTATATGAGTCATTTGTATGTAATCTCAACAGTCTAGTAACTAGACATAGAGCCAAGAAAGCCATGGAAATCAGTGTATAGGAGACAGTCATTGCGTCATAATCGTCGTGGCATGCTAGCTGAAGGTGAGCAACACACTTCAGCTAATATGCCGCAAGAAAATGGAATATTTTGACAAAAATACAGAACAAAACATTTTTAGTTTGCTTGTCACACGCCGATTTTTCTCTTTTTTTGTCATTTTCAATGTTTGTAGAATTAAACATGTGAATCAACACAACACTGTACACAATTCTTCCACTGATTCCGGTTGCGGGCAGTGTCTTCAAGAGTGCTAAGCCATTGGCATTCCTCATCTTTGGGTCCCCATCCTGGAAGACGTACGGATCGAACAGAGACTAGACGCTACGTCAGCGATTTCATG
This sequence comes from Dicrocoelium dendriticum, assembly GCA_944474145.2. Taxonomy (NCBI): domain Eukaryota; kingdom Metazoa; phylum Platyhelminthes; class Trematoda; order Plagiorchiida; family Dicrocoeliidae; genus Dicrocoelium; species Dicrocoelium dendriticum. Next base: position 32,769,412 of record OX104059.1, on the reverse strand, counting down.
TGCTGCCGCCAAGTAGAAGGCTGACCACCACGCAGTCGCATCCAGCCAAGTCCTTGACCAGAGAGTAGAGCGCGACGCGGTAGACGCTCAGGTGCCATGCGTAGGACGTGACCGAGCCATCTTAACTGGCGCAACAAAACCAGTTTGTTGAAGGGAATACTCGCATTCCCCAATACGCGACGTCGAACGTCATTACTGGTAACTCGATGTTGCCACCGAACACGAGCGATCCTCCTTAAGCAACCGTTATCGAACGCCGAAAGACGACGCATGTCTTCCACGCGAATCGGCCAGGACTCGCTCCCATACAACAATACTGAGCGAACGGACGCGCTGTAAACTCGGCCCTTTAGTGAGAATGAGACGTCGCGACGACGCCACAAGTGCCTCAGATTGACAGATGCTGATCGAGCTTTAGCGATACGAAGAGAAACTTCTTTGTTGATTGTGCCGTCAGCGGGAAACACAGCTCCCAAGGTAGACGAAACTATCTACCTGTTCAAGTTCTGCACTTTGGAGAGTGAGCACGGGTGCAGGTGAAAGCCAGTCCTTGAGCATCACTTTACACTTCGATGGGGCGAAGCTCACGCCATACTTAGATGCTTCAACCGCCAAACGATCCAGAATGAGTTGCATACCCTGAGGATCGTCACCAAGTAAGGCGATATCATCAGCACAATCTAAGTCGGTCGCGCGCACACCCGGTAGAAGCTCTAGGCCAAAATGTTGGAAACCTTTTAGGGCACTCGACAGAACGTCTCCGATTGCGAAGTTGAAGAGGAATGGGGACATACGGCAGCCCTGTCGCACACCGCTATTGACAGCGAATTACGAGGAAAGCTTGCCATAGACCATCACTCTGCCGGATGTGTGAAGGTAAAGTGCTCGTAAGATGGCGATATATTTCTCTGGCACCCTGTTCTTTAGTAAGCAACGCCATAAAGCAGGTCGATCAACGGAGTCAAAAGCGGCACGTATGTCTAGGAATGCAACGATAGTGGGCCTGTGATAAATGTGGCGATGTTCAAGGAGTTGGCGGAGCATGAAGATTTGATCCATGCATCCGCGGCCAGGACGAAAACCAGCTTGTTCTTCACAGTAGTATGATTCAGGTACTGGGGATAGTCTACGAAGTAGAATGGATGCCAACAGCTTAGAGGCAACCGAAATAAGACTAATCCCGCGATGATTTGCACATGAAGTGCGAGCGCCTTTCTTGAAAATTGGGACAATAACTGATTCGCCCCAAGAGGAAGGCACTTTCTCTTCATGCCAAATTTTTGCGAACAGCGCGGTTAGCTGGTTAATGACTGCCACACCGCCATACTTGAATAGCTCCGGAGGAAGTCCGTCTAAGCCGGCAGCCTTGAACCGCTTCAAGCGTCGAATCTCGAAGCAGACTTCTGCTTCGCTGGGTGGATTCAGTGGGACGAGCCAGGGTGGACAGCAAGGTGTACTGCATGTACTGATGGATGGTGGAGGCCAATTGAACTGCGAGTGAAAGTGCTCGGCCCAGCGGTCCATACGCCTCTGCTGGTTGATGATCGGAGACTCATCCACCTCACAAATGACCTCACTGACATCAGGATTCCTGAGGCCAGTGGACCGAATGAGTTTGAAAAGCCTGCGAGTGTTACCAGAGAGAGCAGCAGTCTCCATCTCTAAAGCACGCTCAGACCACCATGTCTCGCGATCCTTGCGTAGGCTTTGCTTAAGCAGCCGGTTGGTAGAACGGCGCCGCTCGTCGCAATCTGATTCCGCGGAGATATCTTTGCGGCGTTCGAAGAGCTCCAGAGAACGAGCAGAGATCCAAGACTTCAAAGGGCGTCGAGTTAGACCGCAGTATGACTGTCCGGAAATGGTCAGCGCTTTCTGTATACAAGTCCAGTGTTGTTCCACTTCTTACGGTGGATTGCAACTGAGTGCATATGCCAGTGAAGACTGATAGCTCTCCTGGACAGAGGAATCAGTTAATCTGTTTACATCAATCTTGCGGTGCTTCGTGTTTTGGGATCCTCCAAAACACATACAGATTTTCGCGAAGACCAGAACATGATCTGAATCAATGAAAGTGGACCAAAAGGACCTGCAGTCCAGTACGCTGCCGTGCCGTCTGAAGCTAATCGCAATGTGATCAACCTGAGACCAAGGTTGTGTTGGCGAAGGGGGACGCCAAGTTGCGGAACGCTTCTTCGTACGCCTGAAGCTAGTGCTCGAGAAAAACAGACGGTTGTCCTCGCACAATGTGAGAAGTCTCTCTCCGTTATCAGAGCGGTTCTCATCGAGCGCGTGATGACCACCAAGGTGGCGTTCGTATGGGAACAGGCGGCCAACTCGTGCATTAAAACCCCCAGCAAGGATAACGACATCCGACTTTTTAGCATTAGTCAAGAGCTGTTGTAGATCTCCGTAGAATTCGTCCTTGACCGAGTCGCCACTGCAGTCAGTTGGAGCGTACACGGAGATCACAAATAAGTTGCGTCTCTCTTCGCGTTGCCTGTTGATTCTACATGAATCCCGAAGCCGAACTGCACATAGTCGGCTGTTAACCGGGAATCAGTCCAGTAGTGCCGCCTCAGCCTTGCCACTTAGTGCTATACCTACACCAGCCAAACCCGCTGAGCTTGCTTCTGGATCTCCAGAAAGACGCAGGTGATATCTGGCTTCGTGGTCAGTGGGGGATGTCAATGTAAGCACAGTGCTGGGATCTTGCAATCGGGTTTCTGAAAGGCAGCAGACTTCAATGTCTAGGGAATCTAGGGTGCGCGCTAGACCGGCTTGCTGTCCAATCTGCATGAGTGTCCGGACGTTGAAGCACGCCAGACGAAACGAGGATCGGGGACGAAGGAGAGCCATAGGTTGAATTCCTTGATCTGCGGAGCAACCGGAATCGCAGTCAGATTGTTGAACAGATGAATCGGGTAACCGAAAGTGAGGATTGTTAGCAAACAAACAATTGGCGTGTGATGAAGTAGCGTGAAAGTGAGTAGCAGGAACAGTAGCTGATGAGCGCGTTGTAGTACAGTCCATGGTTTTGTGAGAGGGCGTGATACTACCCGGTTGCCCAAGCCGAAGTAGGGAGTTGACTTAGGGGACTCCACCCCGAGCCTTTGGCTAAATAACCTACCCGCAAGGCAGCGGGGCGAATTTAGGGAATCGCGCCCATTGAAAGACGTTGACTGAATGATCAGCTCATGCGCCTTTGTTTGGTAGATTACCAAACAGGGGCCCAATACTCCCCATGAAGTCAGCACAATTGCTGGAATACAATGCCCCACGGAGGTGGAACATTGTCGCCGAACACTTTGCTGGAACGGGGTACACCCGAACCACCCAGCTGGCACCACGGGGAGGTAGTTCGGCAAGCCAGCCATGAGTCATTTAAACTGATCAGTTGTCATCTTGTGTAGTTGTGACCGTTCGCAATCGCGATTCACACGGCTGGAATAGTCGACCCAGTCTTCGTCTTCTTTTTTGTTATTGTCAGACACTTGTACCGGATGTTGAACAAAGATGTCTGCTCTCCGAAATTTTGCGACAGGACTGCGACCACTTCATCGAACGACCAATCGGTACTCTTTTTAAGTAAGATAAGATTGGTGAACTTCACGTGTTCGGCAGCAACCAGCTTCCGCGGCATTAGTCGAATCTTCTTTTCCGCGAAATCAACCCGGAACATGTCTCCATACTTGTAGAACCAAGAAACAAATGTTATACCGGCATCAGCGTTATAATGGAACTCACTGATCTGCTGAGCCAGTGTTTCCGGTGAAGGAGCATTTTCACTTGTCCCTAACCCTGGGCTGGAATGCACTGTCAGCTTCTGAGTTAGCATGTCGATCAGCTTGGTCTGCGATGCTTCAAACTGTGTCTGTTGTTACTGCAAAAGCATCAACAGTTGTTCAAAGCTGATTGTCATTTCTGGGTTCGATTGTACTCGCGTCGCCACTGTTATAACACTATCCGCAATCGACCGGTTGATTCACGCCTGCTGGTTAATCTGCGCCCTTACGCCTGCTCTGTTTGACGCCTTGACAAACCCGACAGGAAGGAAGACAGAAGAAGACTCAGCAGACCGGAGTTGTATCAGGACCGAGAACGCTCATAGTTATATGTCGGTCTCACCAATTCCCTAAACATCGCCTGGCGGATTTGGATGTAAGCCCACGCTCCACACTTGATTGTCCACACCGTCTGGCCAGTTCGCCGTCTTGTTCGGGCACACCAATCTTTATTCGCCTACCCGGGGCATGGCAACGCACGTGATGTCTGACGTGCGATTTCATCAGCTTCCGGTCAGACATCGGCAACAAGCATGCTGTCTGATGCGCGATTTCATCAGCTTTCGGCTGGGCCCTGGTAACACGCTCGCAGGGTCTGTCCCAAGCACGATTTGTGGCGAACACGCGCGCGTTGGCAATCAGCTTTCTCGCTCAGCTGTTAGTATGGTACCTCGTTACACCGGAAAACGTAACGCGTTGAGGAAGCACTGTTCCCAAGTAGCAAAACGGAGTAGCTGGAAGGATTTCTGGTTAGTTGCCGCATGGTTGACGGATCCCAGAGCCTATGAAGCGCACGCTTAAGAAACTAAGAGTCATTCAGGTCAGTGAATGTGCCCCAGAACTTAAGGTCGGTTACAAACATGGGAGACGACCCTCCCACCTCCTCATGCAAGTCACTAACATATGAGGTGAACAACGGTGGACCGAGAACGAACATCTGCGGAACGCCACTGAGAATCAACTGTCGAGGGGAGTGGCTTGTGCTTACCCGAACGCACATCCACCTACTTTCTAGAAAGGTCATTATCCATTAGAGAGCCTGCCCGGAGACACCATATGACCGCAGCTTACACAACAGGCAGGAATGTGGGACGGTGCCGAATGTCTCGTCAAAGTCAATGTAAAGTACATACACTGCCTCGAACCTGACCATCGCATCAGCCCGGCATTCCCGAAAATACAACAAATTTGTAAGACATGAGTAGTCTTTGCAAAATCCGTGCTGAGGCGGAGTTAGCAAGTTGAACGTCTTCAGATGAGCTTTTAGGGCATCATTTACCAATAATTTGACCAGTTCACTAGTCAAACTGACTTGTATGTACTTCCCATGAAGGTTGGTCATCCTTCTTAAAAGTGCGGCATACTATCGCCTTTTTAGTCGGAATATAAGGAGCAGTAGAGAAGGGACTTCTCATACAAACGCGTGATCGGCTCACAAAGCTCATGTGTGAGTTTAGATAGCAAGCTAGAGTGAACAGTATCTGCCCCGGTCATCACCATCATCAGTATCAGCCGCTTTGGTAAGATTCAGTCCCCGTAGTAGCATGAGCACCTGAGTCGCAGTAACAGGAATATCCATCGGCAGAGAATCAGGCGGAACTCCTGTCTCCAAATCAATAGGCGGCAAGCAAGATTCCCTAACGAATGTCCTCGCATACTGTTCCGCAAGTATACAGGCCTTAGTGTGGTTCATGTCACCAGCAGTGTCGTCGGACCCAAACAAGATTGGAAGGAGTGAGTTTAGATTAGTCCTCCCTCTGTTATACGCGAAGAAGCGCTTTGGCCAACTTCATTACATAGCATAATTGAGCAGCACGCAGATGTCGTTTGCAGGTATTGTCTCTAGATAGCGCCGAAAAACGCTCCCCGATGGACCCGACCGATAGGTCCGTCAGCATTTGATCCGCCTTTTCATCGATAGACGTGCAGCTGAATCAAACCACCCCGGATTCACTTGTTTAATTTCCCTCAAGTAAATGGGGATATGAGTTAGAACCACCTCTGACATGTAGGGCTTGAAGTAGTTCCACGCGGTCTGCAAGTCATCGTCGATAGATATTATGCATGGCGAATTTGTGACAGCTCTGATCGCAGGGAAAGCTGCTCGTCATATGTTCGGACTCCAAGTGCTGTATTATGTATGACCTCGGAAGAAAGCACACTAGAATGATAAAGAGACGTGGTAGCTAGCCGCGATAGGCGACTCATAAGTTCGTCTATAAAAGCTACCGACTTAGCAAAGATTGGATATAAGAGGGATGGGGTCTAATCTTTCATGGAACCTAGTGCGCTGATTCACAAACTGTTGTAAAGGTACCCGCAATGTCAGGTCGAGAAATGCAGTGACCAGCCACCACCCCACACCCCCCCTCCGCGCTGTTAAGTGGCATGAAAAGGTCTGCCAGACTATCTCCGGGAACTTAAAACCCCCATAATTAGGTATCTAGTGGTCGAATGACTGCGAATGCAGTCAATGAGCCCAGCAGAAGCGCTATCAGGAGCCCTACACAGCAACACAAGTTTTAGCTGCTTAGAAGTGCACATTCCAACCGAAAAGGCTTCTGCAGCCCCACCCGATGAGCAAAATGTGCACATTTTGTAAATAATGTAAATCAGAAATCCAGAGCTATGCCTCCACCACGAAGGACGAATGCGCGGTCAGCCCTTATGCGTAGCCTGGCAGGCATAATGTCGGATGAGAAGCACGTTTCGGTGAATGTAAGAAAGGCAGGTAGACAGTGATCCACAAGAGCGCTGATCTCGTACATCTTGTTTCGCAAGCTAAATGCGTTAATGGAAAATACCCGAAGGTTATCGGTATAGTGAGCCCGAAATCATGTACCACCAGAATGGGTTCTGGCGGGGCGGAAGTGGGCCGCCGGCTCACTAGGCAAAAATCCACCAACCGAGGATCCCACTCTATAGCGTCACGGCGCGCTTTAAGATTTCTGTCAACCTCCGTGTGCTTCAGTTCGTCAGCCAAAGGAAGGCCAGACTGGACACTAACCCAAGAACCCATGACTTTGCAGGCAGGCATTCCTCTGAAGTGGAGATAACCACTAGCAACGGACGATGTCGGAGATTCGGCTCGTCAATCTGCACACTGCCAAGTCTCGGAAGTTTTCGGCACTGTTACCCAGGGGAACCCGGACAGCAGAAACACAAAGCCTAAACCATCATCATCAACAGCAGTACATCAGCCGTTTTAAATGCTTCACTGCCATACAATCATAACGACCTAAAGAACGAAGAAGAATAAGATGGAGAAAAGGGAAATTTAATGGAAAAGCTTACTGCTCCAATCCATCGCGCTGAAACAAAACCTTAACATGGTGCGGTGGTTTGTGTGCCTGAGCTATGCTGGGCAGTGCTTTGCGTTTTCAGAGCCAATCATACCAGATTGGTCAATGGTTAGACGCCAAACAAACTCAGTCTCCTCGCCCTCCAGGTTGGGAGTTGGAGTAAGAGTGGCCTCTTACTCCAAAAAACGGGCTCTCTGTAGCCTGGTGCCAAAACCCTGCTGCGTTGCGGTCAGGTTTTCGAATCAAAGGCTTTGGTTGAGAACCCGAATCGTTCTCCAGTCTAAGCCAGGGCATCTTGACAGTATCCTGCCTACACAATACACCATGAATTTTCTTTCAAACAATCTCTTGATGCTCTGGCCGTCGCGGAGGGTAATTAGCGGCGCCCGATTTGCTGCATCGAGCGGGGTGGATAGGGGTTTGGATGCTACTGCTAAGGCCTTACCGCCTACTTATTTCTGCTTCTTGCGCTTTTGCATCCTTAGCGTCTCGCTCCAACATCACTTTTATCCTTCCCCGGTTTCAATCCCCAACCTTGCTTCAATAGTTGCCTGTCCTCCGGTCTCAACTCACATACAATCGCAGATGCGCCGCTCCATTCTAGTCGAAAATTCTATGTTCAACCAAGCGGACGTCAGTTCATCCGTTTCCCTTATGAGTCATCGATCCTCGCTAAGACTGGCATGCCTCAACGTGCGCACTTTGCTACAGATTGGCCAACAGGCAGCACTTGTCCGAATACTCGAGACCCGCTCGATCGATATTTGCTGTTTATCGGAAACGCGCATGTAAGATTCGAGCTCCGTGCTTACCCTGCGATCCCTCACATGCAACACTGGCGGCACATTCTCACTGCACCTATCTCGCGATGACGTAGCTTCAAATGCAGGTCAAAAAGGCGTCGGCATTGTCTTGAGTTTCCGGGCTGAAGCTGCCAAGATCGACAGAATACCAGTCAACAGCTGAATGTGCGCCGTTGGGTCAGCTGCCTCTTTCCAGCCTTCAAAGTCGCGCGGGGATAAACGGTGACTGTTCGGCCTTGCAGCTTACGCCCCCTACAAATTGCAGTCTTGATCCGGTGAAAGATGATTTCTATCAGAAGCTTAACAATCACCTCCGTTACAGAAGAAGCACGGATACAATGGTGCTTGTGTGTTTATTCACAGTCTGTTAACAGACACTGTGCCATCAGAACCATGGCAGAAGAAAAAAGCGAAGAAGATGGGAATACTAATGCGATTAAAAAATATGGGGAACGATTTTTTTGGTTTTACACACGCCATTTTGTATTTTTGTTTTGTTTTGTGAGTTTTTGTGTGCATCAAAAATACGGTGAAATTTCAGAACAACTATGACGCCACTGATGTCTGTTGCGGGCCATGACGTCTAATGTTTCCAACCACTGCGATTCAGCATCTCGTGGTCCCCAACCTGGAAGGCGGACTGGTCCGACTTCCGCCAAATTGAGGTGGCCTTCTTCATACTCCTTCTCCACGTCATCGGCTGTCCACCGCGGCACTTTTTCCAATCACTCCCTGGGAGTGCAAATAGCGCTCGACGTGGAAGGCGATGGGCTGGCATGCGCAGAACGTGCCCGCACCAACGCATGCGATGTCGGGGAATAACGTCCTGAAGACTGGCACTATACGCCCCAAGCACGCGGTCTCGCACCTCTGCGCTGGTTACGTGGTGATGGCACCACACCCGAGCACAGTGGCACTTGCTGATGATCTAAACGTCCAAGTCGAAAAAGTGTTTTCTGATGAGCTTCATCTGGGTGGTCAACATGGTGTAGGCTCCCGTAATGATAACGGTGAGCAGTTGCTACACCTGTGTGAAGATGATCGTCCCTTTCTCGCGAGCATTAACTTTCAACATAGTACCCGCAGAAGAATGACTTGGCGCCCACCAGCCTCGGACCAGCCATGGACGCAAATCGATCACATCGCGATTAGTTACCGCTGGATGGGTTACGTCCAAAATTGCCGCTCGATTCGGAGCACCAGCGTGGATTCCGACCAGGCTCTTAGGTGTGCGTTTCGGCGGACGTCCGCAACGTCACTCTGCTTGCATTGACACCAGCCAACTGGCGAACACATGCGTTCTGAATGCGTATCAAATTACGCTGGCATTAGAGATAAGTAAGCGCCCACTGAATAGCGGCGAAGATCACTGGTTGCATGTTCGTCAAACGTTACTATCAGCATGCATGTCTTCACGTAGCAAATCAAATTGCCAACCTACACATTGGGTCTCTACAAAGTTTCTAGAACTTATGGATGCCAGCCGAGTATTCCGGCTGTAAGGGAATATAATGAGACTCGAAAAAATCTTAGGGCAAAGCTGGGTGCTAGCCTGAAGAGAGACCACGAAGCCTGGTAGTCTACTCGTGCATCGGAAATAGAAACAGCCGCTACCGTTGGTAATCATCATAAGTTATTCCATCTGATACGGGAAACAGACAGCAGGATACCTGCTGTTAGCGAGACAATACGCGACGAGAGTGGACAGCCGATCCATCGCCTGTCAAAACGATTGGAGCGTTGGACCGAACCCTTTGCAAAGCAGTCTAACCAATCTGAGTTATCGCTTTCTTTTTCGGGCATTGAGTGCCCTTCTCCATCGGCCGTCGCCTTAGATCTGCCCTCACGCGCAGAAGACGAACGTGAGACCAGACTGTTAAAAGTGTACAAGATCGCAGGGGCACATAGAATTCCCCCAGCCCTCTTTAAATTCTGGTGCCTGCTCTTATAGACGATTTATACGGGTTGCTAGTGGAACTTTGGGAGCAGGAAACTGTCCTGATAGACTGGAACCGCTCCGTCATAGTCCCAATTTTCAAAGGAGGCTCCCGTTCGGAATGCGGCAATCTTCGAGAGATCAGTCTAATCTCAATTGCCTCTAAATTCCTTGCCTCTGTAGTTCTCTACAGACTGAGTGGCGCTCGTGAAGGCCAGATCCGCGAAGAGCAAGCCGGATTTCGTCGAGGTCAAAGCTGCATCGACCACATCTTCACCTTGCGTCAATTGCTGGAGCACCACCATGTTTATTGGTGACCCACTGTTGTCGTGTTTCTCGACATTAAAGGTTCTTTCGATTCCGTTGAGCGATATGCTTTTTGGGACTGTCTGCTGAGAAAAGGTGTGCCCGATAAATACGCAAACATAATCAAAGCGTTGTACGCGCATAGTTCGAGCAGAGTTAGACTTTATGGCAAGCTGTCGCCGCCCTTCGGTATCTCCAGCGGTGTGAGAAAAGGTTACCTGCTGTCACATTTCCTACTTAACTTAGCAGTTGACGAAGTCATGGAAACATAAAGAGGCTAGTCACGTTCGACCATCGCTGCCTTCGCAGCTTATCTCATGTGTGGTGGAAGCGTCGCGTGAGCACTAGGCGTGTTCGGCGTCACGTATTCGGTGCAGGAAGAGCTAGTGAACCGCTCAGCACCAGTATACCACCCACCAGGCCCGATGGCCGGGGCACGCGCTGTACATGGCAGAACACCAACGCCCGCGACGTGCATTGTTTGCGCGCCGCGGGTGCCGCTGGAAGAGGAGGAGGGGACGCCAAGCGATGACTTGGATGTCGAGAGAAATGAAAACCCTCACTTCCAAGTTGGTGCTTAGCGACTGCCTGGCTGGGGTCCTAAGGATGATAAAGGTGTTTGGTTTGACACATTTGCTGAGATGGCGAAGAGCCGCCCACAGTGATGTTTGTGTTGTGAGTTCCTATGTCCACCACCCTTCAGCTTAGCCTCCTCCAATCACGATCCCATACGAAATGCATAATATAATATATGACATTATATTACCCGCCTTTGAATTAGTGTAACCTATTTATATCTTACTTTTCTGTATGGCGGTACATCAGCTGAAGTGTATTCCTCGCTGTCAAATAACGTGCACTAATGATGACTGCCTCAAGCAAACTTTCAGGATCAACATACCTACACAATGTCAACAACACACCATCACAGACAGCTGGCCATCGTGCAAAGATAAGGCGGCATCGGTGAGAAAGCTTCCTTGCGGCTTTCATTGCCACGCGACAAAATCAGCCATTGCCCCACAGATAACTCAGCACCAAACGCACGATAAACAGGCAGTCCGATTAGGAAACAGCAGCAGACGCGCCACTGGTGCCGACTTCGAGCCATGTCCTGTAAGAACTACAGTCAAACACAAGGCGAATCATGTGGACTACAGCCTGGAAGGTGAGACGGACCCACGTCACCGACTTTGGTTGTGAGCAATTTCATTTGCCGCTGCAAACTCAACTTCTGTCCATCTCCAGCCTTGCGTCACCCAGCATCTGACAGACGAAACAACGCCGTCCCACGTAAGCGGTGACCAGGCATAGGTAGTACGTGCCCAAACCAATGCAACTTGTTCAGTGGTATCTGTTGTGCCAAGGAACTAGCTTGAGTTTCACGGCCTAACAATCGCCTACGCGCATGATCATCATCATCAACAGCAGAACATCAGCCATTTGCACTGATGCTTCGCTACCATACAAACATGATGACCTGTGAAGTACAAAATAATAAAGGAAAAAAGGGGAACTTAATTGAAAACATTAATGCCCTAAGCAAACATTCAGGGTCCAGGCGCCTACACCTTGTGTAGACAACATTCCGTCACAAACAGCTGGCTATCGTGCAAAGATAAGGCGGCATCGGCTAGACTGCTTCCTTGCGGCTTTCATTGCCACGCGTCATAATCAGCCATTACCCCGCAGATAACTCAGCACCAAACACACTTTAAACAGGCAATCCAATTAGAAGACGGCAGCAGACGCGCCACTGGTGTCTAATGCGAGCCATGCCCTGTAAAGTCTGGAACCGAGCACAAGGTGAGTCACGTGGACTCCAACCCGGAAGGCGAGACGGACCAACGGCACCCAGTTTCGTCGTCAGTGACTTCATTTCACACTGCCAAGTCAACCTCAGTCCACCTCGAGCCTTGCGCCATCCGACACCTGGTAGACTGAACAAGGCCCTCCTAGGTAAGCGGTGACCAGGCATGCTTAGCAAGTGCCTGAGCCAACGCAACTTATTCAGTGCTATCTGTTGTTCTAGGGAGCTAACATGATTATCACCACTTAGTACTCGCCTACGCACAGCATCGTTGCGGACACGCTGGTGCCATCCGACACCAGTAATGCTTCGCAGACAACAATAATCAAAGAAAAAAGGCGCCTCAGATCTTCAGACCGAAGGGGCCAATTCTCACTACCATAGAGCAGAACGGCCCTCACTGTGGCCTTGTATACACGGCCTTTCAGTCAGAGAGAAACTCCCTTCTATCGCCAAGGATGCCGCAGGTTCAAGAAGGTAACTCTGGCTTTTGCAATGCGTGAGCTGACGTCAGTTTCTATGCGCCCAGCATTGCTGATGCAGCTGCCAAGATAAGTGAAATGATCAACCACCTCGAGTTCCTCGTTAGCAAGCGTCAAGGGGTCATCAAGTGGCTGGTGGTCCTGCAGCAACACTTTGCACTTTGAAGGTGCGAAGTGCATACCAAATAATGGGACCACACTGGACAGGCTATTCAGGGTTGATTGTGCCGCCTCAACATTGTCGAAAAGCAAGACGATATCGTCCGCATAATCTAGATCAACTAACCTTTCACCAGGCAGCACTTCAACACCTACATCGTGAGATTCCGCATGATAGAATCCAAGACGAAATTGAACCAAAACGGAGAAATCGGGCAACTCTGTCGAACGCCACTTGTAGTCGAAAAGCTATCCGATAGGACACCACAGACCTTGACGCAGGCTGTAGTGTTCGAGTATGGAGCACGAAAGATGTTCACATATTTCGTGGGAACACCTTTCCGCGCAAGTATTTCGAACAGAACCGATCGATCGACTGAATCGAACGCACTCTTGAAATCGAGGAACACAGCTATTGTCGGTCGGCGGTATGCGTCGCGCTGCTCTAGCACCTGCCGCAAAGTGAAAATATGATCAATATAGCCAAGTCCTGGGCGAAAACCGGCCTGCTCTTCCCTAATCCGAGATTCCCATTCTGCAGTGAGGCGACGAACGATAATCGAGGCCAATAATTTTGTCACAACTGGCGTTAGGCTAATACCCCTGTGGTTAGAACAGTCTGTGCGACTGCACTTCTTGTATATTGCCACTATAATCGATTCGCCCCAATTAGCCGGGACACTCTCTTCCTTCCAGATACATTCGAGTAAGGAGGTCAGTGCTTTGCAGAGGACCTCATCTCCATCCTTAAATAGTGCAGGTGGGATGAAATCCGGGCAAGCCGCACGAAAACGATTAAGGGCTGTGATCGCGTTTCGGACCTCGGCCTCCGACGGAGGCTCTAAACTAACCGTCCATGGCACGTCCTGCATCACCTGAGTAGGAAGAGGTCGGGAGCAGGGAACCAGCTGAACTGATCTTGAAAGTGTTCCGCCCAACGAACCACACGGTTCTCCTTATTGGGTGTCAGTGCACCCGCGCTGTCTCTGATTGTCTCACTGACGCCTGGTTTTCTGGGATCAGTGGTGCGGATTAGCTGGAAGAGCTTCCGGTAATTGCCTACTGCTCCTGCCTCCCCCATTTCTTGGGCCCTACGGGTCCACCAGGCTTCCTTGTCAGCAAGTAGGCTCTGCTTTAGTTCACGCCTGAAAGCCCGTCTGGTCACATTGTGTTCAGAACCAGCCGGGAGGTGTCTTCTAGATTCCAACAGGTTCACGGACCTCTCGGATATCCAGTGACTGGTGCGGTGACGATGGATAGTGCCACAAGTAGATGCTCCTGCGTCGTGCATGGCGGCCGAGATCGTATTCCACTGAAGTTCAGTATCATTAGGACAAGACAGCGAGAGTTCGGCATCCAGTGCTTCTTGATAGGCTTGCCTGACCAAGGACTGAGACAATTTCTCCGTTGCCAATCGGGGGAGACGCTTTGTGCCCTTCCCGGTAAAGTTCATGGAGAAACAACAGCGTATCAAGTCATGACCAGAGTCGACACAGGTACTCCAGTACGAGCGGCAACCTAGGATGGAACCAGGCCACCTGTAACTTATGGCTATGTGGTCAATTTGAGTTCATCGCTGGCCAGCTACAGAAAGACGTCAAGTGGCACTTCGGCGCCCACTGTGTCTGAAAGCAGTGCTACTAAGACACAGATGGTGCTCCGCACACAGTTGCAAAAGACGTTCGCCGTGGTCCGTACGATCGCAGTTAATTCCATACTTATCACCTAGCTGAGCTTCTGAAGAGCTCAGACGACCTAGTTGTGTATTCATATCCCCTGCAAATACTACGATAGCTGAACTGGCAGCACTGCGTAGCAGCGTGTTCAGTTCGTGGTAGAATGTGTCCTTGGCAGCATCAGAACTGCAGTCGGAGGCAGTAGAAACGGAAGCCACAAACAAACAGCGTCTTTTACGACTTCGTGAACCAACTTTGGTTGATGTCGTCAAATGGGCTGAACACAAACGGCTGTTCACCAGAATCCAATCAAACAACGATGATTCAGCGTTCGAACTGAGTACGATACCTACACCAACTTGACCAGAGACTGCCACATCAGTGTCTCCGGATGCGTGTAACCAGTAGGGAGAGGACAAGCCAGGTGCAGTTAATTCAACAACTCCATGAGAGTCATTAGTCCTAGTTCCGGTTACCCAGTGTGTTTAATGTGCATGCGAGTGCAGCCTGTTGACCTAGTTGTCTTAGGATGCAAACGTTGAACGCCGCCAGGGAAACGGGACAGCGTGGTCTTATAAGGGACTGTTGCCGATAGGCATGCAATGAGTTGTGCGGAAAGGTAGCTGCAGATGGTTCGATCAGTGGCATTACGGCTGCTGTCAATTAAGCTGGGAGCGATAGAAGGTAGGTTAGTAATGGGAGTTGGGAGAAAAGTTAGAAAAACAAGTGGAAAAGAAAGGAGGTGCCAGCAATAGCATGTTTTCGCTTATCCGCCCTGCTGTATGCAGCAGAGATAAGGCGATCCTTGATAACCTGCGTCACGGCCGATGCACGATGTAGTTGAATTTTGAGGAAATAGTCACAGTTGCATATGGGCTGAGATACTGCCAGGGCTCCCAGACCTAGACAGGACGATTAGGGACCTCATCGGCATAATCGAAGTTGGCTGCTCGCTTGCCCGGCAGCATCTGCAGACCAAAATGCTAGTAACCTTCCAGTGCTCTCAACAAGAGGTCTTCAATCGCAAAATTGAAGAGAAAAGGGGACTTAGGGCAGTCCTGTCATACACCGCTTTTGTTAGCGTAAGGCGATAAAAGCTTTCCAGAGTCTCTCACCCTGCCGAAGATGTGGAGGTAGTGTGCATGTAGGATGGTGGTGTATTCTTCTGGGACCCCGTTCCTTAGCAAACAACACCATAGCGAAGGCCTATCCACCGAGTCAAATGAAGCACGGATGTCAAAGTAGGCAATGATGGTAGGACTCTGGGAAAGGTGGCGGTGTTCGAGGATTTAGCGAAGCGTGAACATTTGATCCACGCATCTACGGCCAGGAGGGAAGCCAGCTTGTTCTTATCAGTATTGCGATCCACCAATCGTGGATAGTCTACGGAGTAAAATGGATGTCAATGGCCTGGACGCAACCGAAATGAGACTAATCCTCCGGTGATTGGTGCACGAGGTGCGAGCACCTTCCACAAAAATCTGGACAACGGTTTCGCTCCATGAAAAAGGCACCTTTCTTCATGCCGGATTTTTGAGAAAAAGTAGGTTAGCTGGCTGGTGGTAATTGCACCTTCATACTTGGGCAGCTCCGAAAAAATTCCGTCTGAGCCGATGGCCTTGAATCGTTTCAAGTGTTGAATCGCAAGACAAGCTTCCGCTTCGCTGGGTGAATGAAGTGTGACGACCCAGGGAGAACAGCTGGGTTCACAGGAAATACAAGTGGATGGTGAGGGTCAACTGAACTTCGAATGAGTGTTCGGTCTATCGATCCAGGCGTCTTGGTAGGTTGGTAATCGGCGAACCATCCGCTTCGCAAATAGTCTCACTGACACCAGGCTTTCTGTGGCCAGTGGATCGAATGAGCTGGAAGATACTGCGTGTATTGCCAGAGAAGGCAGCGGCCACCATTTCCGAAGCACGAGACTACCAGGTTTCACAATCACTGTGTAGGCTTTGTATGAGCTGCCGACTGACAGAACGGCGCACTTTATTACTATTAGACCCCGTTGAGAAATTCCTGCGGCGGTCAAACAGATCCAGGCAGCTCGTGGAGATTCAGACCTTTATATGGTGCTGAGTAAGACCACAGAATAACTGCCAGGATGAGATCATAGTCCTCTGCAGGAGCGTCCAGGGTTGATCAATGTCCTGCGGTGGGTCGCAGCTGAGTGAATCTGTCAAGGAAGATTGGTAGATAGTATTTTTGTACCTATCTTATAGTGGTTCGTTTTCGGGAACCCTCCGAAACTCATGCAGATGTTCGCACGGATAAGAGCATAGTCTGAGTCAAAGAAAGTGGACAAGATGCATTTGCAATCTTTTACACTACCCCGCCATCTGAAACTGATTGTGACATGATCAATCTGAGACCGACATTGAGACGCAGAAGCAGGCTGCCAAGTAGCGGAACGTCTACTCGAATTCCAGAAGCTGGTGCTCGGGAGAAACAGGCGACTGTCTCTGCACAGTGTGAGAAGTCTCTCTCCATTAGCTGAGCGGCTCTCATCGAGCGCATTGTGTCCACCGAGGTGACTTTCGCATGATAACAGACGATCAACCCGTGGGTTGAGATCCCCAGCAAGGACAACAATATCGGATTTGCTAGCTCTGCTCAAGAGCTGGTGAAGTTCACGATAGAAATCGTCCTTGACCCAGTCGCAACTGCAGTTAGTTGGAGCATAAGCAGAGATCACAAACAAATTGCGTCTCTCTTCACGACATCCGTTGATTCGGCATGATCCGCGAAGCCGAACTGCACAGTCGGCTATTAATCGCAAACCAGTCCAGCAGTTGTGAACGATAATTCGCAGGCATCGGTGGCTCAACACGTCCCTTAATGTTCTCACTGCGCGGCTGCCGGGCTTCTGGTCTCTCAGTAGCACCTTAAGTAGAACAGCGCTGAACACTTCCAGTAATCAACAGTCCTATATCCCACCATTTTTAAGTGTATGACACTTTGAAAACCCCTATGAGCCTTGGCAGTTTTCGCTGACTTGGCAGCTAGTATGCCAGAGGTAATCGCTAGCGCTGATCGTGAGTCAGCTCCGTCCTGTAATAGTGCTCATCACCTTGGAGGTTAAAAGATACCTAACTGCACTGCGCTCCATTTCAACATCCTCAAATGCGGACTTAGCATCTGCGTCCCATGATCATCATCATTCATCATCATCATCAACAGCAGTACATCAGCCATTTGAACTGATGCTTCGCTGCCATACAACCATGAGGACCTATGAAATAAAGAATAAGAAGAGGGAGAGAAGGAGGACTTACCTGAAAACCTTAATGCCCTAAGCAAACATTCAGGGTCCAGGCGCCTACACCTTGTGTAGACAACATTCCGTCACAAACAGCTGGCTATCGTGCAAAGATAAGGCGGCATCGGCTAGACTGCTTCCTTGCGGCTTTCATTGCCACGCGTCATAATCAGCCATTACCCCGCAGATAACTCAGCACCAAACACACTTTAAACAGGCAATCCAATTAGAAGACGGCAGCAGACGCGCCACTGGTGTCTAATGCGAGCCATGCCCTGTAAAGTCTGGAACCGAGCACAAGGTGAGTCACGTGGACTCCAACCCGGAAGGCGAGACGGACCAACGGCACCCAGTTTCGTCGTCAGTGACTTCATTTCACACTGCCAAGTCAACCTCAGTCCACCTCGAGCCTTGCGCCATCCGACACCTGGTAGACTGAACAAGGCCCTCCTAGGTAAGCGGTGACCAGGCATGCTTAGCAAGTGCCTGAGCCAACGCAACTTATTCAGTGCTATCTGTTGTTCTAGGGAGCTAGCATGATTATCACCACCTAGTACTCGCCTACGCACAGCATCGTTGCGGACACGCTGGTGCCATCCGACACCAGTAATGCTTCGCAGACAACAATAATCAAAGAAAAAAGGCGCCTCAGATCTTCAGACCGAAGGGGCCAATTCTCACTACCATAGAGCAGAACGGCCCTCACTGTGGCCTTGTATACACGGCCTTTCAGTCAGAGAGAAACTCCCTTCTATCGCCAAGGATGCCGCAGGTTCAAGAAGGTAACTCTGGCTTTTGCAATGCGTGAGCTGACGTCAGTTTCTATGCGCCCAGCATTGCTGATGCAGCTGCCAAGATAAGTGAAATGATCAACCACCTCGAGTTCCTCGTTAGCAAGCGTCAAGGGGTCATCAAGTGGCTGGTGGTCCTGCAGCAACACTTTGCACTTTGAAGGTGCGAAGTGCATACCAAATAATGGGACCACACTGGACAGGCTATTCAGGGTTGATTGTGCCGCCTCAACATTGTCGAAAAGCAAGACGATATCGTCCGCATAATCTAGATCAACTAACCTTTCACCAGGCAGCACTTCAACACCTACATCGTGAGATTCCGCATGATAGAATCCAAGACGAAATTGAACCAAAACGGAGAAATCGGGCAACTCTGTCGAACGCCACTTGTAGTCGAAAAGCTATCCGATAGGACACCACAGACCTTGACGCAGGCTGTAGTGTTCGAGTATGGAGCACGAAAGATGTTCACATATTTCGTGGGAACACCTTTCCGCGCAAGTATTTCGAACAGAACCGATCGATCGACTGAATCGAACGCACTCTTGAAATCGAGGAACACAGCTATTGTCGGTCGGCGGTATGCGTCGCGCTGCTCTAGCACCTGCCGCAAAGTGAAAATATGATCAATATAGCCAAGTCCTGGGCGAAAACCGGCCTGCTCTTCCCTAATCCGAGATTCCCATTCTGCAGTGAGGCGACGAACGATAATCGAGGCCAATAATTTTGTCACAACTGGCGTTAGGCTAATACCCCTGTGGTTAGAACAGTCTGTGCGACTGCACTTCTTGTATATTGCCACTATAATCGATTCGCCCCAATTAGCCGGGACACTCTCTTCCTTCCAGATACATTCGAGTAAGGAGGTCAGTGCTTTGCAGAGGACCTCATCTCCATCCTTAAATAGTGCAGGTGGGATGAAATCCGGGCAAGCCGCACGAAAACGATTAAGGGCTGTGATCGCGTTTCGGACCTCGGCCTCCGACGGAGGCTCTAAACTAACCGTCCATGGCACGTCCTGCATCACCTGAGTAGGAAGAGGTCGGGAGCAGGGAACCAGCTGAACTGATCTTGAAAGTGTTCCGCCCAACGAACCACACGGTTCTCCTTATTGGGTGTCAGTGCACCCGCGCTGTCTCTGATTGTCTCACTGACGCCTGGTTTTCTGGGATCAGTGGTGCGGATTAGCTGGAAGAGCTTCCGGTAATTGCCTACTGCTCCTGCCTCCTCCATTTCTTGAGCCCTACTGGTCCACCAGGCTTCCTTGTCAGCAAGTAGGCTCTGCTTTAGTTCACGCCTGATAGCCCGTCTGGTCACATTGTGTTCAGAACCAGCCGGGAGGTGCCTTCTAGATTCCAACAGGTTCACGGACCTCTCGGATATCCAGTGACTGGTGCGGTGACGACTGATAGTGCCACAAGCAGATGCTCCTGCGTCGTGCATAGTGGCCGAGATCGTATTCCACTGAAGTTCAGTATCATTAGGACAAGACAGCGAGAGTTCGGCATCCAGTGCTTCTTGATAGGCTTGCCTGACCAAGGACTGAGACAATTTCTCCGTTGCCAATCGGGGGAGACGCTTTGTGCCCATCCCGGTAAAGTTCATGGAGAAACAACAGCGCACCAAGGCAGGATCAGAGTCGACACAGGTACTCCAGTACGAGCGGCAACCTAGGATGGAACCGCGCCAACTGTAACTTATGGCTATGTGGTCAATTTGCGTCCATCGCTGACCAGCTACAGGTGGACGCCAAGTTGCACTTCGGCGCCCACTGTGTCTAAAAACAATGCTACTAAGAAACAACTGGTGCTCCGCACATTTGCAGCAGACGCTCGCCGTTGTGAGTCCGTTCGGCGTTAAGTCCATACTTATCACCTAGCTGAGCTTCTGAAGAGCTCAGACGCCCTACTTGTGCGTTCATATCCCCTGCAAGTACTATAATATCTGAACTAGTAGCACTGCGTAGCAGCGTGTTCAGTACGTGATAGAAAGTGTCCTTGACTGCATTAGAACTGCAGTCGGTGGGAGCATAAGCAGAAATCACAAACAGCGTTTTGTTTTACTTCGCGAATTCACCTTAACTGATGTCGTCAAACGGGCTGCACATAAGCGGCTGTTCACCGGAATCCAATCAACCAACGATGACTCAGCCTTGGAACTGAGAATGATACCTACACCAGCTTGACCCGTGAGTGCCGCATCGGCGTCTCCGGATGCGTGCAACCAATAACGAGAGGATAAGCCGGGTGCAGTCAATTCAATAACCCCGTTAGGTTCATTAATCCTAGTTTCGGACACACAACACACATCAACACCCAGTGTGTCCAAGGTGCGTGCGAGTGCAGCCTGCTGACCTGTTTGTCTTAGAGTGCGGACGTTGAATGTTGCCATGGAAACGGGACAGCTTGGCCTTATAGGGAACTTTTGCCGATAGGCATCCGATAGGTGCTGTGGGATGGTAACTGCAGATGGTTCTACTCCAGTAGAACTTCGGTTGCTGTCAATTAAGCTGGGAATTATGGAAGGAAGGTTACTAATGGGGGCCGGGATGGGAGTAAGAGAAAAAGGTGGAAATGAAAGAAGGGGGCGCCAGCAGTAGCATGTTTTCGCTTATCCACCCTGCTGTATGCAGCAGATAAGGCGACCCTTGATAATCTGCGCGACGGCCGATGCAGGATGAAGTTTATGTTTGAAGAAAATGTCATGGTTGTATGTGGGTTGGGATACTGCCAGGGCGCCCAGACCTAGACAGGAGAACGATTAGGGTCCTCATCCAAAGCCTTTGGCTCAAAAGCCTCTCCGCAAGGCAGCGGGGTGGCAGTGATTTAGTTTTACAGAAATGGACGCCATCCTATTTCAAACCCCCAACCTGGAGGATCAGGAGACTGAGTTTTTCTGACCTCTCACCATTGACCAACCTGGTAGGAGTAGCTCTCAAGATGCTCGGAGGCATCACCCAGTATAGCTCAATGGGTCAATGAGGTACGCAAACCGTCGCACCACGTTAAGGTCCAGTCTCGTTGCGACGGCCAGTCTCGTTGCACATCAGCAGGTGAGAAACACACTTCAGCTAACTGTGAATCAACACAAATAGATATGAGAGAAAGCGAGACAGGACACATCATCATCATTATACACGTCAGCTAGGGGTGGGAAACACCTCAGCTACTGTGCCGCAATACATAAAGGAAAAAGGAAAATAAATACAAAAGTTGCATGCTAGCTGAGCTACCAGCAACGGATAGGCATCGTTCCAGGAAGCTACCAATCGGCTACTAGGCAAAAAGAAGAAATTGTTTTACGCTAAGAAATGGGATCGTAGGTGGAGGGGAGGCTAAAAGGGATGGGGACGGACAAAGAAACTCACAGCAGGAACGCCACTGAGGTCGGCTCCTTGCCATGTCAGCAAGTGTATCCAGCCTAACGTGTTCACCTTCTTTTGGACCCTAACCAGGGAGCCGTGACGCTCCAACTGAGGTCATCTCCGAAGTGAGGGACTTCATTCCTCTTGACCAAGTCATCGCTTGGCCACCCCTCTTCTTCCTTCCACATCCCCGGTGAGCAAACAACGCACGTCGTGGAAGTCCACGGGCTGGCATGCGCAACATGTGGCCCAGCCATCGGAGCGTGGTGCGTGCAATGACAGTGCTGAGCGGTTCATTTCCTTTTCCTGTGCCGTAAACAAGGCTTCGAACACGCTCGTTACTCACGCGGTGTTCCCACCAGATGTGAGTCAAGCTGCGAAGGCACCGATGGTCGAATGTAACTAGCCTCTTTATGTCCACCGCTCTTAGGGGCCAGGTTTCGCAATCGTACAGTAAGGTCGAACGTACCACTGCATTGTACACTCTACCCTTCAGGGCGAGAGTAATGTCGTGCCACCGCCATAGGTGGCGAAGGTTAGCAAAAGCACTTCGAGCTTTTGCTATACGGTTCGTGATCTCGTCTTCGATCCCAAGGGCGCTGGTACAATTTCCCAGGTAGATGAATTTTCGAGCGACTACTAGCTGATCGCCACCAAGGGTCAGCGCAGGAGGCGATCCTTGCCAAGCTTGAAGGGACGCTTTGCATTTCGATGGTGCAAAGCGAAGCCCGAAGCGGCTGACAGTCAGTGCTAATCTGTCCAGCGCGGCTGGGACGTCTGGGAGCAGTCACAGATGAGGGCAATGTCATCGGCATATTCCAAGTCGAGAAGTCGTTCTCCTGGGAGCAGCTCCACACCTTCCAAGTCATGTCCTGTAAATGCAGTCTCCATGACTTCGTCAATAGCGAAGTTGAAGAGGAATGGTGACAACGGGCATTCTTGTCTCACACCGTTAGAGATATTGAAGGGCGACGACAACTTGCCGTAAGCCCTCACGATGCCCGTGCTACGCGCCTATAATGCTCGGATAATATTTACATATTTCTCGGGCACACCTTTCCTGAGTAGACAATTCCAATGGGCATATTGATCAAGCGAATCAAAGGCACCTTTAATGTCGAGGAAGACGACTACAATGGGCCGCCAATATGTGTGACGGTGCTCCAACAACTGACGCAAAGTGAAGATGTGGTCAATACAGCCGCGACCCCGACGTAACCCATCTCGTTTCGTCCTATTGGGACTCGTCTCAATAGGACGAAACGGCCGTCTAGCGCTTTCCTGGATGTGTGGTGGCTGTCTGCCTGTGTCTAACTGCAACGAATCTACACAAAACCTACTAAATCCCCCTACTACTTACAACTAATATCCGGGGTGAATTAAAATACGATCGTATAGCAAAACACATGCGAAGCCGCAACTTTTTCAAGGTGTACTGAGTTGTGCGAATGCCATTAGGGTCCTCAAAGGTCGCATACCTGAGTTCACTGAATCGTACAGAGAAGACAGAAATCCCTTTTCAGCTCTGTAGATTCCCAATCCTTCTGGGTTTGATGCGTGTCGCTGGTTTACGACCTTCCTCGATGGTCCGCCACAGGTGCATTGACGGCAGCGAAATCTCAGAATTCTCAGCGAATGGTTGTCTAATAAGGATTTGAAACATTTTTCGGATTGCGCGTCCATATTTTTCTCCGCCAGGCCGTTCTAGTACTTTAAAACTCTAGTGGATTTGGTGACATCCATGCGAATTCGGTGTCCTCTTTATTTAAAGAGCTTCCATATGTGACCTCGTTTGGAACAGTAGGCGATGAGCTGGAAGAAGTGTTGTAACCCACTTCCGAGTTCTCCTCGGAGGATGCGCCTAGTGTAGATGAGGTCACCCCGGCGACGGTATAACCACGAGTCGACCGGGGTATGAAAGATAAAGAATCCCCTAAAAACCTTGATTCGCTTAGCGGTCCAAGAAGCGGGACGCTCGATAGGCGAAAGCCTGTATACGGGCATGGCATACCCAAACTGTGAAAACATATAGAAAGCTGGTAGGCCATATTCTAAAGTTGGATGGAGGGAGGTGAACAGGTCGAAAAATCTCAGGGGTTAACCGATCAATTGACCTTAGAGCAACTACCAAGTCAGGTTTTCAGAACAGTACATACTTGCAGCGATTGTACATTTCGCTCTTCCCAATTGTACCCTCCTATTCCTATTTCCATTAATTACTGTAGTTTTGTTTTACCTGATCAAAAACCGATAAAAACACGTTTTCAGGTTTTGATTCGCCATCTGGTTTCGGCTAGGGGTGTTGTGCTGTCGATCGTCGGTCTGCTTGCGTCGCTTATTGAATCAACCGCATCGAATTATTGTGCCGACTAAGTTTCGTCTACCGACCGAATTGTGCGATTAACTGACGGCCTACCGAGGATCGCACTTTAACGTAGGTCAGGTCCAGCAATCTTACTTTATAGACTAGAAGTTCTTCTATGTAATTATGCCCTTTTAGTGTGACCTTTCCAATACAGGCTTCCGCCTAATGAGCGTTCTGTTTCTTGCACCAGCAAGCAACCAGGACCCCAGTACTTCGACTTTAATTGTATTTCTTTTTTCTGCAAAGAAAACGAAGCAAAAAGAAACAATCGCGTACACTCATTCTTTATGAGGTCGCCGCAACGAGCATTTCTAGAAAAAGCTCCAACATCTTTCGAGACCTCTTGAAGGCGCAAACAGTTATAGCTTATCAACGGAGAAGCTTGTTCTAACTGCTGACAACGCGGTTCGCAAATTATTTCCCCATACTATCTAGACGAGACATTCGATGCTTGAGCTTAAGAACCCTGTCGGCACGAGTGCCCGTTGAGAGTCTGTTGGGCGTCCTTTGAGCGTCCCACAGGTGTCCGTTGGAGTTCTATCGGAGTCCAGACGATAACTATTAAAGGTAAAAGGGAGGCTTAGAAAAATGAGAAGGAATACGGTTTTGAAATGCAGACAAACTAGTGCGCCCTTAAGCAACTATTTATTTCATGGTGCAAACGTGCCAATACTCAGCTTGCGTCACTATGCACCTACGTACGGCTAAAAAACAACAAAGTGTGAAATGCAAGTAGTTGTATTTGTATGAACCAGACTCAGATTCAGATGGGAATGGAACGATAGGAATATTCCTTGCGTGTTCCTTCTTGAGCCAAAAAATGATAAGGTGTTACGAGGTCTTAATGGATCTAAAACGAAACACCCGAACCACACCCTAGTCAACCAATTACTGCCCACCTTCCCTGCACTAGCAGTCACCGCTGTGCAGGTCACGTGAAATAAGGAAGACGTGCGACGAAAACGGAAGACAGAGAGAAATCAAAGTCATTTAAATGAAGGATAACGCCAAAATACAAATTATACGCCACAATGTATAAAAGATAAGTATTTCTGTCCTTTGTTGGAGCCTAGTTATTCAGAAATACTTGCCGTCGTTTGAAAGTCCCGTTCTGGACTCTTGAGTGTCCGGTAGGGAAGCACCCATTGTGATAAGCACCAAAAAGCGCGCAAAAATGACAATGATACATAATTCTAGCTATGGTACGCCCAAGTACAGAAGGTGACGATTTAAAAATCTACGACTTACATAATGCGAGCGAAATACGCAGCCGAACCGTATAACACCGCCAATGCTGAGAAGTTCGAATGTCCGCCGCTTTATTTCAATTTGATTGTGGTGCTTTTAAACAAGCTTGTCTATGTTATTAATGCAAAGTAGCAATTTCTGTCAATCATTTAGGCTAAGAAATGTATACAGATTTATGGGACGTATAAATGTGTAGTTTTACTTACACAAGTAACGGTTACGCTACCACACCAGCACCCATCGTGGGTGTGTGTACGTGTACTGGGTAGCTGTGGTTCTACATTCCCAAAGTTGTTTTTTCTTCGGAGGATTGCTATCCCAACTTTTTCAAATCCGGAATGGTTGCACCTTGTGATATTCCCATATCTTACAGGTCATTTTCTTCCAACAGCGTTTCGAACAGAAATAGCAATGTAGACTCATCCTTTTATCATACCTCCACTCTTGGAATGACATTCACTGTGAGTCTTTCGCGCAGCCAGCTTGGTCTAACCGGTTTTGGAACATCTACCAGCAATTACAGCAAACAAGTTATTCCAACTCAACGGAAACCCACGAGGAAACGGTTCACCCCCTTCTATCTTCACATCGAATATTACCACGGCTTCAATGAATCCATCCTACAAACGGATTTGGTATTGTTTTCACCTTGCTTGGCAAAAGTGTATCCATTGGGATCGCTTCCCATACTCGTTACACCATGGGTGGACGACGAAAGTCTGTGGATAGCGTGGAGCGAGGCTGTGAGATTGGAATGCACCGATGAAACCATTCTGCATCTCTGGAACAGTAGCAATAGTGGCGGCTTACAAGTAAGGTACTGGGATGGTCGAGAAAAATGTGCTCCACAAGCAAGATTTGATCGACCAAAGTCAGTGGCATCGAGTGTGGATATCAATGAAATAGCTATCCAAAAATTAGTGGAAACTATGCCTTCACATCCAAAGCAAACCCAAAAGTTTATTGTTTCGCGGGTGGCTGGTCTAACCGGTAGGGACAGCCAAAACATATCGAACGGGTCTGCTCCGCGAACTTCTTGCTCAAATACAGCTCAAACTAACGGAATCCATCAACCTGACAGAACCACTTCTCCAGAATCTGTGCAATGTAAGTCTAAATTAATAATGATAATGTATATTCTCGTTTTCAAGAAACGTGCCCTGCCCGGCATGATAAAGATTATGCAATCATGTTACGTCATTAGAACCACAGAAGGGAACAAATACATTTAAATATAGTGTAGTGATCGAATGGATACTAGGAAGGTTTCAGTCCCTTAGTAAAGGCAAAAAGTTGGAGAGAGTCAACACACAGTCTAATCACAGTTGTGTTCGAGTCGTAGATTGCGCTATACCTGTGGCATACCTCCAGCACAATGGAAATAGACCTTCGATAGTAATTCCGCGTCTAATATCCGATTCGCAAGCAGACTGGATGGCACCGTACGCACGCAGAATCAGCACGACGGAGCGCGGGACACGAAGAAGTATATTGTAATCGTTTATTCAACCAAACTGTACAAAAGAGGTCAGGATACAATTGATGACAGGAAAGACAAAATGTGAAAGCATAATTACCACTACATAACTCCCCCGTAGAGCGTGAAGTGGTAAGGTAACGCTCGATTTATCTATTTAGGGAACGGACTCAGCTAGTTTGGAGGGGAAACACACAGAACGTCCTGAACGTGTATGCTTGAGATCATTCGTTGAGCGAGCGCCTGAAGGTTCTGGAGCATTGGAATCATTCGGTTGACCAACAGGAGGTAACAACTTGGGATCAATCAAAATAACAACAGGCTCAACATAAGCGGGTTAAAGACGGTCAATACTCAAGGATTCTTTCGATCCATTCCTTTCCAGGATGAAGTACTTTGGCTTCCGTGACAACACTTTGAAAGGATTTTTATAAGGGGGTGACAACGGCTTGCGAACTGCATCAATACGTATGAAAACAAAAAGACAGGTGTGTAGGTCCGGATGAATTCGTTGTTCGCGGTTAGTGAAGCGAGCGAGTAGACGTAAGTCGAGTTGTTCGGAAGTGTTGTTCGACACCTTCGGCGTAAAGCACAAGATCAATGTCACCAGTGATTCGGGAATCCAAAATCATCTCACTTGGAAGTCTGAGAGTGGCGCCAAAAATGAGTTCGGCAGGGCTGCATCCAATATCCTCTTTGACGGTGTTATGAATAACAAGAAGGACGACTGGAATGCGTTCAGACCAATGTGGATCAGGTGAATTAGCTGTGATGGCGGCTTTAAACTGTCGATGGAAACGCTCGCCAAGGTCATTCGTAGCAGGATGATAAGCAGTAGTCCGAATGTGGGTACAAACAAACAGACGATTCAAGTCACTGAGCAAGGTGGAAGTAAACTGAGATCCTCGATCTGTAGTGATCGTAGATGGTACACCGAAGAAGGAAATCCCTGAGTCAAAAAATGCACGGGCAACAGTTTCTGAATATGTGTCACGTAAATGAATGACATGCGGCCAACGGGTGAAACGGTCAACACAAGTCAGAATGAAAGTGAAATTGTTTGATGGAGGCAGCGGTCCGACTATGTCTAAGTGGACATGTCTAAAACGCGCCTCAGATAGTGAGAATATTCCGGGGGCAGAGATAGTGTGTCTGTGTACTTTGCTGCTCTGGCAGCTGAGACAGTGTTTAGCCCATTGACGGATATCGGAGCGCATATTAGGCCAGATGTAACGATCAGTAAACAACTTTACGATGGATCATATGCTGTGATGTGATAGTCCATGAAAATGGTCAAAAACGGTTCGCCGGAAAGATTGGGGAACAAACGGTCTTGGCTTACCGGTAGAGACATCGCAGTGAATCCTTGCGTCTGAGTTTAAAATAGGTAATTGCAACAACTTCAATGCGGTATTCGATCGAAGCTGACCGAGTTCAGGATCCTTGTTTCGAGCAACGGACGTTTGCTCAAGATCTGTTGGAGAGGACGACAGTTGATATACGTGAGCACGTGAAAGTGCATCTGAGACAACATTATTTGGACCGTCGAGGTAGCGAATATCGACACAGAATTGTGAAAGGTAATCCAGGTTTCCTGTCTCTCTCGGAGAATAGCGGTCGGAAGCAGCACGAAAAGTGTAGACCAAAGGCTTGTGATCAGTCAGAATTACAAAACGTCCTCCTTCAAAAATGTGATGAAAGTGTTTGACGGCCAACTAGATCTCGAGTAGTTCGCGACTGAAAGGACTATATCTCGTTTGTGCTGGCTGTAGCTTCTGAGAAAAGAAAGGCAGCGGCTGAATCTCATTGCCGATTAGTTGTTGTAGCACAACACCAACAGCGGTTTATGAGGCATCAGTCTTGAGAACGAGAGTAGCTTTCTCGTAGGTGTCCAAGTAGCTCAGAGACGTTACCTGGCTCAAGTACTGCTTGATGACAACAAACACTGTTTCCGCTTCGGGCGTAATGATGAACTTTTTTGGATTACCTTTAAGTAAATCAGTCAAAGGCTTAAGAAAGGCGGCACAATTGTCAATGAATCTTCCGTAATAATTAAACATGCCAAGGAATCGGCACAGATTTTTAACTGATTGAGGCAGTGGATAATCCATGATTGCCTGGGTTTTCTTAGGGATGGGACTACTACCTTTGCTATCAATTTTGTGACCAAGAAAATCGACGCTAGATTGACCAAATTGACATTTATCAGGATTAGCGGTTATCCCGTGATGATCGAAGCGTTCAAGTACTTATCGGAGGTGATTAAACTCCTGTTCTGGCGTGGCACTGGCTATTAGGACATCATCGATGTAGAAAAAAAAACAAAGTCTAGACCACGGAGGACCTGGTCCATGAAGAGCTGAAAGGACTGTGCCACATTGCAAAAGCCAAAAGGCATACGAATGAACTCATACAAACCGAAACGTTTGATAACGGCCGTTTTAGCAATGTCTTCAGCTGCCATTGGAATCTGATGGTACGCTCGCACAAGGTCAATTTTGGAAAAGTCGGATTTCCCGGACAATCCCAATGAAAAATCATGAATATGATGAATAGGGTATCTGTCAGGGATGGTAACGGAGTTGAGTGACTGGCAATCACCGCATGGACGCCAATCACCGGACCTTTTGGTTACAAGATGAAGTGGGGAGGCCCAACAACTGTTGGACTGGCGAACGATGCCGAGGTTGATCATGTGCTCGAATTCACGTTTAGCCGCTTGGAGCTTGTCAGGTGAAAGAAATCTCGGTTTGACTGACACGGGTAAACCCTTTGTGACGATATGATAACGAGCCTCTTGTTTAGACTCGGTAGGGTCGGTATTAGAACGGACCAAAGACAGGAATTGCTGTAGCAATGATGAATACGGCGTTCTTGTCTGCCATGAGTACGCGATGTCCGAGGAAAGTGACTGGGGCGAGGACCACGAGGACTTCTTCGGTTAATAGTACGTTCACGTCGGATAGACGGGAGATTCTATCCTTGATGGAATCAGACGTAGTGCTATGGGATGAGCTGGCTGTAGTGGACTCAGCTACGTGATTAAGAGTATTGTTAAAGAAACATTCGTGCCTTTTGTCCGCAGCTTCTGCGAGCTTTTCCAGCGTGATATCGTCGTTAAGAACTGATAAAATCCCTGTGATGTTTGCCGGAGTATGTTGGCGGAGTATGGAGTCGTGGAGTTTCGACGAACAAACTAGGGAACGCAAGTGTCTAAGGTGGGGTGCGATCGCCAAGCTCGACATCGGAAAGTAACTGTTGCAGACGAGCCTCATCAATAGCAGTGGTGAGTTTAAGAATAGCTATTTTAAGTTTATCATACAGTGCTTCTGCAGACATAGGATAAAGGATATCGATGACTTCAGAGGCAATGAAGACAGGCAAGCGCGAGACGACTTATGAAAACATGGAAGGTTGTGAAGTGATCATAAGACATCGGAAAGTGGCTTCTACCTGAATAAACCATACACGTGGATTTGAAATGTCGAAGGTAGGAAGCGGGAGTTCGACGGAATTGTCAGTAAAAACACATGGCGTCTGATCAGACATGACTAAAAAAGAAAAATATGTGTTCACAAAAGTACCACGAGGTCACAATTTTATGTAGTGATCGACTGGATACTAGGAAGGTTTCAGTCCCTTAGTAAAGGCAAAAAGTTGGAGAGAGTCAACACACAGTCTAATCACAGTTGAGTTCGAGTCGTTGATTGCGCTATACCTGTGGCATACCTCCAGCACAATGGAAATAGACCTTCGATAGTAATTCCGCGTCTAATATCCGATTCGCAAGCAGACTGGATGGCACCGTACGCACGCAGAATCAGCACAGCCCAAAAATCAGCACGATGGAGCGCGGGGCACGAAGAAGAATATTGTAATCGTTTATTCAACCAAACTGTACAAAAGATGTCATGATAAAATTGATGACAGGAAAGATAAAATGTGAAAGAATAATAACCACTGCAATAGCAACGGCTACAGCAGGTTTTAAATAGAAAAGGAAAAGTTCAAGCTCCGATTTAAGTAATACGGTCATTCATGGAAACTTGTGCTGGGGACCCGCTTCCTTGCTGTCTAGTCCCCCTAAGATTGTCACCCGCACTTCCACTCCCATCTGGCAATGTACCGTTGTGGCTTAAATGCATGCAAGCCATCACCGCTTTCATTCATCTCTCAGAACATTTTTATATGCGATTAGGGTAGGCAATTCAGATAGATAACCTAGGGTTCCTAGTTAGACTACAGGTTTAGCGGGAGCCTGTTGGGTGCGCCTCGAATACGGTGGCAATTAAGAGACGTGCCAAATAGTGAACAACAGAGAACTCCGCTGCACACTTCCAGTTTTCTTCCCGTTTTTACAAAAACATTCCGATCAGCCTACAGAGAGAAGCTGTAATTGTTAGACACTTTGCAAACGATAATCCTGAAAAATTCCCGCTTTTACGACCAATCACTTTCGAGTTGTATGTAGATAGAAAAACTATCGTGAAGGCAAATTCAAAGCCGTTCTTTATGTTCTACGCGACTGCATAACGCATAGACTAAAACAGAACAAGATGTGTGCAGTAACCTGCTCGTCCAAGCATCAAGTGAAGTGATACTTGCAAAGCTTGTGTACACAATGCCGTTAAAGTGATGCGCGCTACTCAGCGCTGTAATTCCAGTTAAGGCGGCAGATGACCAGTGCATACTACTATGTATAGCTCATACGAATTACGTACATACGACAGTCTGGCAGCTGACATCATGACTGTGCCTCCATCTTCTAAGATGGAGGCAGCTGGACCCAACGTTTATTGGACAGGCTACAAGGAATTGACAGGGAATCAGCAAGGGCGAGGAACATACGGCGCGGAACTTACCAGAGCAAAGGTTAAAACGAATGTATAGTCAGTAAATCAAGTGGACACTAAGAATCTACACACAACAATAAAATCCATTTTTGTGAAATATTGTAAGAGTATATATGTTCCTGTCCTCAACAAGCCCAGATAACAGTTTCAAAAGGCAGATTGTGTGCAGCAAAGCTGTTATTTTGCACTATAACATATCTTTTGTTGACCTAAATATGAACACAAGACCTATGACCGTTGCTAGTCAGGGGAAAGCAAATGAGCGCAGTAGCTGCGTGCAAAACAAGATGCGGGTGAGGGTATTTGGGTGTTCTCCGAGCTGGGCGATTTGGCTACAGATGTTTCATCGTCAGGCTACACAACATCATCAGTGCGATTTATGCGCGTAAATTTCAGTTCCAAGTGATTTGTGATCACTTACTGATTCGAACGTCAGAAGTTCATGGAGCCTCATGAGTTGACCGTGTAGTCAGTTCTTGCGTTCCGTTGGCTAGCGTCCATCTCACTGTTTCTTTGTCCTGTTATTTTAATGCGTCTCATGCGCATTAAGTAGCTCTAATTGCCTGTTGATTGAATTCTGCGCATCCGGCGTTACAGATATTTTCACGAATTTCCAAGATGGGGTGCCTGATTTAAACAGCCGAATTAATTATGCAGTTCAGAGTACAAGGAAAAAGTAATTTTAGTTACAATTTTACACACGCTACAGGCTACACAGGAAAACACTACAGTAGGCTTGTCTCCTTTCCGAGTTTTCGTATCCGCATTAACGACAGGTTTGCCATGAAGCTTCGTCGTTTATCACAGCACCTTTTGGTCAACGCATCATGAGAGTACATGTGCCTCAATAACATGAACCAAACAGAGACGGACGAGAAACCGTCGTCAGCCAATTAACCCTGTTGGCACCAGTGTCCACAATGTGGAGGGAAATTGGACAATAGTGTACAATTTACTCCTCACACTTCTTTTTAAAGCTCGGTAAGTATTTAATCTATATGTGCCAACTCTTGCAACGGCAAAGGGATTTCATTCAGCTATGATTTCTGTCAACGTTTTCTTCGTACACGTTAGCATCGTGTAACAGGTAACCATTTGCTGACTTTGGAAGTGCCGGGGCATGTAGTGACATTGATGGTACAACTTTAGAGACTGATCTCATCTTAACTAATGAAAGTAGCTAGATTCATTAGGTGTGACAAACTCTCCTTCAGCTGTTCCTGATCCCTCTGGAATGCAGCAGTCCGTTAATCCACAATTTGTCACGGATTTCCCACAAACACAGAGATACACTGTTTGTAAAATTAGAGGAAAGCTCAAAAGCTGATGTTCCAATAAAGGACCTGCTGTCGGGAAAGAAAACTTAAGGCGATGATAAGAATAGTGGAATCAGAAGCATCCACCTTGAGCATGGGCAAGCATAATACGATGAACTGTTTTATTATGTCTGCACATGAAGATAAATATTTTCGTCTTATCTGTGTGTGAAGCCATAGTAGTGGTCTTCCGGATGTGATCTGGATACAGTGTACAATCTGTGGTCACCTGACACATGAACAGTGTACGGATGTTGGCAGTAAAAATGTGATTTTTGTCTGTCATTGTGATCGTGATTAACTTCTGGGATAAATGAGATTTGTTTATACATCAGACAGCAACTCTTAACTCTCATCCCTTATTCAATGAGGATGACACTCGGTTTTTTCCACAAATCTCAATTTATTACTTGTTTCTTCTGTAAATAAACTGGCAAAAAATATAAAGTAAAGATTTAAACTACTCAATAGCATGGTTACCTTTCCGTTACGAGTTACCCCGTTGCTTACTGTTTGCTGTGCGACTTACCCCGGGTAATGGTACTGTTAGGTGGCGCCTGGGATACTAGTCGGTAATTAATGACGCGTAAGAGACGTGCAAAATATGGGACAGTATAGAAATTGGAGGCGACTGAACCCAACGTATATTGTACAGGCTACAAAAATAGGAAGCGAATCAACCAGAGCGAGAAACGGTGCAGCAAGGTACTCACCAAAACGTTTTGTGTCAACAGATGTGCCGTCAGTAAAACAAGTGGACGTTTTGAAGCTTAAAACAACCATAAATCCAATGTTGCAAAATACTGAAAGGGCGTGTTTTCCGGCACACTACAAGGGCGTCGCCCTCGAAGGCTGAAGGATGGAAGCCTTCGATGGAGCTGTTAGTGGGGGAAAACGGAAGGTGAGGATGGGTGCGAATAGTTGCATGGGCTTGAACAAGGGCTTCCAAGATGGGGTGTGTAGCAGAGTTCGCTGGGTCCAGGCTTTTGTTATTTATTATTTATGATGATCGTGTGGACCAGAGTGCATCATCGGTGGGCCGTCGAGGCGAGCTGGTCGGAGTGCAAAAAAACTGGCTAGTCCAGATAAAAGGTCTATAGGACATTCGCTCCGCTGCAGACCCGACGGTGCGCTTGGGAGGTGTCACTCCCCCACCGCACTCCAGTCCACGGTCCTCGTCCCACGAAGAAATCCGGCGTCCTCGTCGGCAACGCCTAGCCAGGCGTTTGGGGACCAACCCGTTCGTGGCTGTCTGCGGCCGAGGGCGACTGACTGTTTCTTGGGTCAGGAAGGGGCCTTGGGTCGGCTGGTGAGTCACTCGGGGTGCGTTGAGCCGTTGGCGAGTCACTCGAGGGTTGCCTTGGCAGTTCCGGCGGTTGAGTTTCTGGAAGGTAGAACTCAGAGGGGGTGTGCAAGGGTCGGCGGAAGTGGCTTGACACCGGAAAGGGAACATGGCATGCATTATAAAAGCAAATATACTTTTTCAAGTTTTCAAAATGTTTTGGGTTTTCTGCCGATTTTGCCTAAGCTTTGTGTATAAAACGCACTATTGCCACCAAAAACGAGAAAGGCGTGTTAATGGAAATAACGAACATTTACAAAATCTGAAAAATGGGCCGGGCTTTTGACCTATCTACCGCGTCGGTCAGTTGCCTGGGATTTAAGTGGGGTAGGTTTAAGGGTCAAGGGGAACGGAGGGTTTCGGGATATCCAGTACTCGGGAGTCACCGCAGATGCGGGTGCTTGTGTGATAGCATCAGGATGGGTTGCAAGTAGTTCGTCAAGAAAAGCAACTTTGAGGCGGTCGATGGCCACCGATGTTCGGTGACCATTCTGGTCTAAAGTGAAATGTTTCCAAGTCCGTTGCAGGATTCTGAAAGGGCCAGTGAAGGGTAGCTAGAGAGGACGCCGCACTGCGTCGGTACGAAGAAAGACGTGAGTGCAGATAGAGAGTACGCTGTGTATTTGCACATCTCTAATATGTTCACGGGGCGGAGTCAGGCGTAGTTAACACATGCGTTGAGCTAGGGAGGACACAAATTTACGCGGAGGCATACCCGACGATTCGGGAGGTGCAACGAATTCGCCTGACAAGTTTAGCGTTTTGCCGTAAACCAGCTCTGCTGGTGCACACTGCAAGTCAGCTTTGTTGCTGCTGCGAATGCCTAAGAGTACGACCGAAACCTTTTCGTTCTAGCTAGGGTCGGAACAGGCGCAGAGCGAGATTTTAAGCCGTCTATGGAAGCGTTCAACTAACCCGTAGGCTGCTGGGTGATACGCTGTGGTATGAACGCGGCGACAGCATACAAACTTGCAGAAAGTATCGAATTGTGAATATTCGGAAGGCGTTCCACCGTCAGTTGTAATGGTGGATGGGCATCCGTAGTGCGAGACCCACCGATCTAAGAAGGCCCGGATAACAGTCTCAGCTGTGCAGTCTGTTACGGGAATGGCTTCTGGCCATCTGGTGAAGCGGTCGACACATGTAAGAATGTATACGAATCCGCGTGAAGGAGGCAAGGGACCTACCAGGTCTAAGTGTACATGCGAGAACCGAGAGTCCGGGGCGGGAAATGAACCAAGAGGACTGCGGGTGTGACGATGTATTTTGGAGCGCTGGCATTGAAGGCAGGCGCGAGCCCAGGTACGAACATCTTTGTTTACGCGTGGCCAAACGAAACGTTCGGTGACCAGTTTCAAAGATGCACGGATACCGGGATGTGATAGTGAGTGCAGTGCGTCAAAGACTGTGCGTCTGAAGGAGACGGGCACGAGGGGTCTAGGACAACCTGTGGAAGTGTCACAGAGAATGGTTCCTTCCGTGGTTTGGAGAGGAACAGGTTGCACATGCAGCGAAGTGGACTGCAGAGTGCGTTGTATGTCTTCATCTTGAGCCTGAGCCGATGCCATGGCGGCAAGGTCGACGGTAGGCAAAGACTGGAGAGTGAGGTTGACGCGTGAGAGAGCGTCGGCGACGGGATTGTCGACACCTGAGACATGACGTATGTCAGCAGTGAACTGCGTGACAAAGTCTAGGTGTCTTGTTTCCCGTGGTGAATATTTGTCGCAAGCAGAGTTGAAGGCGAAGATGAGGGCTTGTGGTCAGTGTAGACCGTGAAAGCGCGGCCTTCGAGTGTGTGCCGGAAGTGACGAATGGCTAGGTAAATGGCGAGCAGTTCTCTGCCAAACGTGCTGTAGCGGGATTCCGCTGGCTGCAGGCGCTTGGAGAAGAACCCAAGGGGTTGCCATTGCCCACCAACGTGTTGTTGGAGGACGGCTCCTACCGCGACGTCTGAGGCATCAGTCGTAATAGAAAGGGGTGCAGTCGATTCGGAATGAGCGAGGAGGGCTATGTTGGAGATAGCATTCTTGAGATCGGCGAAGGCTGTCTGTGCTGTGTCAGGGAAAGCGAACTTATGTTCATTCCCTCTGAGTAGGTCAGTCAGAGACTGCATGAGCTGAGCGCAGCGCGGAATGAAGCGTCGATAGTAGTTGACCAAACCACTAAATCTACGGAGGTGCTTGAACGAAGTGGGAGCTGGGAAGTCCCTGTTTGCCTGGATTTTATCAGGAAGGACTTCGATACCAGACCACGAAACGAGGTGTCCTAGGAATTCTACCTTTGATTTGCCGAGTTCGAACTTAGTCGGTTTGACTGTGAAACCGTGTTGCGTCAAGCGCTGAAAGAGAGTTTGAAGATGCTCGAGTTGCACATGTTCCGATGAACTGGCTACTAAACTATCATGGAGGTAGGAATAAGCGAAGTCTGGACCAAGAGTGACATCGTAGCTGAAGCGTTGCGCGGAGTTGCATAGTCCAAATGGCATTCTTAAAAATTCAAACAAACCGAAAGGAGTGATACCAGCTGTTTTAGGAACGTCGTTTTCTTCTACGGGTATCTTGTGATAGGCGCGAACTAGATGGATGCTGCTGATGATCGTCTTACCGGTGTGTCATGCGATAAGTTCCTGCATGTATGGGATAGGATAC
This sequence comes from Dicrocoelium dendriticum, assembly GCA_944474145.2. Lineage (NCBI taxonomy): Eukaryota > Metazoa > Platyhelminthes > Trematoda > Plagiorchiida > Dicrocoeliidae > Dicrocoelium > Dicrocoelium dendriticum. The sequence continues at coordinate 32,732,490 of OX104059.1, read as the reverse complement.
CTATCTGGGACGGTTAGCCGATTGTGTGCGGTAATCATCACAAAGGCGCCAGTCACCAGATTTCTTGGGGACCATCTGCAGGGGCGAGGACCAAGGACTGTCGGAAGGGCGGATTATTCCAAGTTCGAGCATGTGCTCAAACTCGGCGCTAGCTACTTTTAGTTTCTTTGGCGATAGTCGGCGTGAACGGCATGAGACGGGAGGGGCTTCGTCCGTATGTGCGTGACTTGGGATGCCACGAGTAAAGCTGCGTTCATTGGCTAAACGAACTTGGAATCCCGAGAAAAGAAGTTGACGTAATATGGTGAGGTCCGAGGAAAGGGGTAGACTGGTGTTGTAGATGAGATATCGGCGGTGATGCCACGTACACTGAGTTTCGTTGCAATGTCGACTATCATCTGGCGTTTCGCATCGACCAAGAGGTCGAAATGCCTGAGAAAGTCAATGCCGATGATGGCAAAGGGGACTGCAGCGACGGTGAATATCCAGCGGAACGTGCGTTGAAAATCTAGATCCAGGGTAAGCGACCGATGACCGTATGTGGCTATTGGTGTGCCATTGGCGCCACTTAGGCTTGTCGACAAAGAAGCGGTGGGCTCACCAGGTATAGAGGGAATGATGCTGACTTCCGCACCGGTATCAACTAAGAACTGGATCTCGGAATCATAATCCGGAATGTAGATGGGACGACTTTGGGCATTGCCGACACCGTTAGTCGCCATCACTGGACGGCCTGGCAGACCATCTGTAGCAAAGTAGCTACATGGTTGTACGCAATTACAGGGTTTAAATAAATAAATAAATGCTTTATTCTCGACTTTGCGAGGCACACCATCGAGGGCATGATTTTGGTAATACAGACATGTGTGATCGGCAATTGCACAAATTATTGCATTTTGAACAATAGCACAGGAATTTAGGTGTGTGTGTGTGTGTGTTAATATGTAGAATTGTGTTTAAGTGTGTATTTGGAAGTAGCCATGTTGTGTAAGCATGTAAATGTGACTGTGTGCGTTTTTGTTTGCTGGGTTCGCCATCAAAGGGTGAATCAAAGAAACGCTTCGAATTGGATGACGTTCGGGTGAATGATCCATGTGTGAATGACCCTCCGGAAAAGGGAAGAGGCAGTGACTTTGTATAGCGGCGAGTCACATCCGCCACGTCACAGTGTTGTTAAACGGATATCTGTGGTCTTTTTATAGGGAGAACGCTTGCCAAGCGAAACCCCGCTACATCCTGGAACACTACCGCCGAACCATTTGCTGGAACGGGATTAACCCGAACCACCCATCTGGTACCACGGGGAGGTTGTTCGGCTAGCAAACCGCAAGTGGCAAAAGCAGTAACCTGGGGCATCAGGTTTTGTGCGACGGGGCGATGATCCAGAGCGGCTGCGGTACTTACTGTTTAAAGTGAGTTCCTCGATCTGGCGCTGAAGCGACGCTATCTGCGATGATAATGTGTCTATTACCGACGGCTGGCTAGTCACGTTTGTCGGTGTGGTTGCGCCAACACAAAGGTGTTTAGGTGCTTTGGTTTTAGTCTCTGGCGCAGTCTGCTAGTCGCAGTCTGCTAGTTCTGCAACTGCTATGAGTGGCAGGTCACTTGCTACTGCGAGGATAGCCTGAGTACCTTCATTAAGGCGCTGCATCCACAGCTTGCAGAGAATCCCTACGTCTATGTTGGACGTGCTGATGAGTTGTTTCATTTCGCGCAATAAGGCTGAGGACATCCTATCTCTTAGTTGCAGATCACTAAATTGTTGCTGCAAATGGACCTTATAAGAAGGCGGGATTCGCTGAATAATAGCCTGTTTAAGATTCTCATATTTGACTACAAGAGGGGGACAACATATGATGTCTCTCACCTGTGAGGATATACTCTGCGGAAGGCGAGATATTAGCTGATTATACATCGCGAAATCGGAAGAAATCCTAGGAATGTAAAAAACGGATTCTAGGTACAAAAGGCAAAACGAAGGTTCATTCTCCCGAAAATGTGGAGCGGCTAACGTAACAGAATTGACCCTCACAGACTCAATGGCACTAACAGCGTATGGAGCTGGCTCATCCTCTAGGTAGCACATTGCATATGTTACGGAGAGAGCTTACAGCTAGCAATCAAGCCGAGAACAGTGCCGTAAAAGTGCATCGATCTGCAATTAGAGATCGAACTCGACTATAGATCAAAATGCGAATTGATGCGGAATCAGAGGCAAGTTGGATCACGAATTTGAACCATTTGAGTTGTGTCAATTAACGCCAATTAGCATCTCCAATATTGTCTGTCTACCGAACCTTGATCTTCTGCATTCCGTTGGTGGGCTGGGCGCGTGACTGAGCAGTCAGACAGTCGCAGTCTCAAGGAGCAGTTAGCAGCAGTACAACAACAGTCGTCAGAGGCAGAGAGCAGAGGTGAAGAGAGAAGCGTTACAACAGCATATAGCGGATAAAAATGTGGTAGATGAGAAAACAATATGATCACAATTGATGAATCACAAAGTCACTGGAACGAGCCCACCAGGATGAAAATTTAAAATGGCGGATGGAGTGATCTGGACCGGGGTCACCAATTGTTGGGTGGCACCTAGGATACTAGTCGCTAATCAATGACACATAAGAGACGTGTACAATATGGGACACCATAGAAGTTGGAGGCGACTGAACCCAACGTATATTGTGCAGACTACAAAAATAGGAAGCGAATCAACCAGAGAGAGAACGATGCAGCAAGGTACGCACCAAAACGCTTTGTGTCAAACGGATTTGCCGTCAGTAAAACATTCGGAATCCATACTGGGAGACACGCGGAAGTTCCAGCTAGATAGTACACCGGAAAACAACATCCTGGTGGGGAAGCATGTTGCAAGAAAGCTCCAGATCCTCCTTCCACGTGGTTACATCATGGTTACAAGCACTTACAACCGACTGGGACACAGACACCTAGAATGAGAGGCGCTCCCAAGTTACACAAAGCAGGATTCCCGCTACGCCCGATTATGTGCACAAACAATTCACCTTATCACATTGTCTCGCGGTGGCTGGCTAAACTATTAGATCCGGTGCGTAAACTCCTCGCTACGTATTGCCTGAAAGACTCCTTTGTACTGGCTAAGACGCTGGAAGAATTGTCACTGAGTGCAGAGCTTATGTGATCAATAGACGTGAACTCCTTATTCACAAACGTGCCTTTTCGTGAAACAGTTGATAATTTACGTGATTTTATCCTGAGTCAGAATATGTCTGCTGGCCTGCCAGTGGAGTGTTTAAAGGATATGATTATATTGTGCACTGAGTACATGCAGTTTGAATTTGAGGTGACCGCATACAAACAGGTCAACGGGGTCGCTATGGGCAGCCCTCTGGGACCAGTTTTAGCCGACATCTTCCTGGGCCTGATAGAAAGACAATTTGCTACCAGCACTGGTGAAGCGAAATTGTACGGACGATATGTAGATGACTTTTTAGTTTTCACCAGCGGAGAACATTTTACCCGGCTGATGACCATCCTGAATTCGATACACTCTAATCTGTCGGCATCCCATGAGGTGGAACAACACAATTGCCTGGCATTTTTGGATATATTCATTAGGAGACGGGCTGAAGGTACGTTGCAGCGCACTGTTCACCGCAAAGCGACTTAGACTGGACAGTACCTTCATTTTTCAAGCTCTGCCCCGATCGCATACAAACGCGATTTGGTGAAAACTCTCTTCTACCTGGCTAGACGTATTTGCAGCCCCGAAATGTTACAACCCGAAGAAGAGTTTCTACGCAAGACCTTAATTACTAATGGATATCATGAGAAGTTTATTCAAATACACAGCAGACCTCCTAGCGTGAAAACACCAGTGTTGACGGCTGAGAAAAAGGATGTTTATTTGTTCTTACTGTTCAAGGTTGACTATGTACCAAACGATATCGGACGCATTCTCTGGTCCGCCCTAACGCGAGCCTACACGACAGCCCAGTTGCGACTCAGACATACCACGCGAGGACTTGTCCTTCATAACCGTCAGAGCATCTCGTCGGGTAGTTCGGCCTCTCACGTTGTTTATCAGTTCACCTGCGGTTGCGGTGACATTTACATAGGCAGAACAAACCGTCAGTTAGCTCAAAGGGTAGTTGAACATTTGCCAAAGTGGTTGGGACAAGTGATTACGCAACAACATGGGACGAATCTAAGAATCAATCGGAGCCCGGCATCGTCTATCACCAAGCACCTTAAGACAACCCGTCATCACGTGAACCCCGAGACAGCGTTCAAGGTGTTATTACTTACCAAAAACCCGATACTGCTATCAATTAGTGAGGCGTTGTTAATTAAGGCTTATCAACCTGTGCTACGTGCACAGAAACTCTTGAAGCAATCAATTCGGTTACCATGGTCTTGACTGTGACATTTTGATTGGTGGTGCTTATTTTTTCCATGTATGTAATCATTTGTGTGTTTCTGCTGGTAAAACAAGTGGACGTTTGGAAGGTTAAAACAAGCCTAAAATCCAATGTTTCAAAATATTGAAAGAGCATGTTTTCCGGTACACTACATTACAACGTGCTCTGGTGCCGGGGTAAAAAGTCACAAAACGATGACATGGTTAACATGTATTTTACTCTATGCATATTCCAGATATAAATACTTTTGACCATATTGTCAATAGTTGAATGATTCGCTCACTTTATGTCTAAACATTTTAAAGAATGGTCAATAAACAACGGAGATTTAGCCAAATGTAACAATTTGGTACCTTTTTCCCTGGCCCATCTTACTGCAACTTAGCAACAACGCAAACTTGAGGGGCTACCATTTCAAGCTGCCTACGCAATATACTTGGCTAGCATGTCACCGAAACTTTACTACCTTCAAGTGTGTTAGCGTTGGAACGCCCTCCTAAATTACGTTGTTTTCGCCACCAATTTACCTGTGTTTAATAGACGCCTTGACGTTGCCATCACCCACCTACATGACGAGATAGAGCCCGTTTGTCTCAACAAACGATAAACTCTGAAGAATGTTGCACAATCAGCAGTAACCTACTTAATCATGATTGGCTCTTTTCTGCATGCATCTGCGTGAACACTATAGTGAGTCGACTAAAACGCTTTGCATTTTAGCACTTTTCTTTTCACCAATTTGTGGTTCTCATTTTGGCCATTCTACTAAACTTGTTGAGCAATGAATTTTTCCCCGTAATACACCATTTTTCCGGCATTGTTCCCTTTGTATTGCGGCACAATGGTTGAGGTGTTTTCCACCTGCAGCTAACGGGTATAATGATGATGATGATGCGCCAACTGACAGCTCTCAAGCTTGTCCGAAATCATGACTACTCAACCGATTTCAGATAACTGCTAAGACTAATTTTCCGGATTGCGAAGTTTGGCTGCAAAGATGTAAGCGACTTCTCAGTTGATGTTTCGAAATTCGTGGGGTCCATTTAAATATATTGCAGATACCCCCTACCAGTTAGGCTTCAACGCCAGCTGGATGCGCGTGGACTTTCTCAACCACGATACAACAGCTACAGGAATTCACTTTTGACTGGATCACCGGGAATGCTGGTCTTCAGTAATGCAATAAATTCCCATTTATTAGAATGAATCAAGGGAGGCAGAATCTGAGAAAGGAATTCTTTCGGTAATTTTCATCAGACGCAAACATTACATGATGACGCCAAAGTGCTAAATGTGCCGGATTAGGCTGCGACAGAAGAGAGTTTCGCTTCGTCTGGAAGGCCATGTATACAAGGCCACAGTGAGAGCCGTTCTGGTCTATGGTAGTGAGACTTGGCCCCTTCGGTCTGAAGATCTGAGGCGCCTTCAAGTCTTTGATCATCGTTGTCTGCGAAGAATTGCTGATGTCGGATGGCCCCAGCGTGTCCGCAACAATGATGTGCGTAGGCGAGTACTAGGTAGTGATAAAAATGCTAGCCACCTAGATCAACAGATAGCACTGAATAAGTTGCGTTGGCTTGGGCACGTGTTACGTATGCCTGGTCACCGCTTACCTAGGAGGACCTTGTTTAGTCTGCCAGGTTTAGGGTGTCGCAAAGCTCGAGGTGGACAGAAGTTGTTTCGGCAGCGGGAACTGAAGGCACTGACGACTAAACTGGGTGCCGTTGATCCGTCCCGCCTTCCGGGCCGTAGTCCACATGACTCGCCTTCTGCTTGGCTCGAGACTTTACAGGGCATGGCTCGCAACCGACACCAGTGGCGCGTCTGCTGCCGTCTCCTAATCGGATTGCCTGTTTAATGTGTGTTTCGTGCTGAGTTATCAGTGGGGTAATGGCTGATTATGACGCGGGGCAGTGAAAGTCGCAAGGAAGGTGTCTCGCCGATGCCGCCTTATCTTTTCACGATAGCCAGCTGTTTGTGACGGTATGTTGTCTACACAAGATGTAGACGCCTTGGTCCGGAATGTTTGCTTAGGGCATTAAGGTTTTAAGGTAAGTCCCTCTTCTCTCCCTCTTACTATTCATTATTTCATAGATCATCGTGGTTGTATGGCAATGAAGCATCATTTCAGTCGGCTGATGTACTGCTGTTGTTGGTTGATTGTTGGTTCATTCCATGTCATTTTTTCAACAACAAACGCGCAGCCTCCGGCACGCGGACTTTCGTATGCATGTAACTATCGCTTCATATTCTTTACTTTTCTCCGAAGATGGTCTCGTTGTACAGCTTGTTTGTGTTGTATTCCGAAGGAAGGTGATTTGTTGTCAATGGAGAAGGTAACACCTACGAGGAAATTAGAGTTCAACTGGAAGCTAATCATCGATCTGTTACCTGCTGGGGGCTACACAATTAATGTTTGAATTTCTTTTGAGAGTTGGTTCCACATTAGCGCATAACATTACTTTTGTATTTGTTTTCATCGGTAATATTGGCTGATATCACCAAACGCATGAGAAGTGGTTCGGCTGCATAATTGTCTCACGAGTATTTGCTTACCATCCCGCTATACGCAGTTATTGTACTGTTGCCATCACTGTGGTATAAGCCAAATAGTTTTTAGTGGGTCGCCTGTACCGGGAGCCCAGAAAGCGATTCGAGTAGACAGATCGAGTTGCAGGGAAACTTTTATTGGTACAGTAAAAGATTCCCTGTTATCTAGCTATCAAAGAACGACACCGTGGACGCCCTAGCTAGGGGAATGGAGCATGCACAGCACACAGGTCAGTGGCGAGTCGCAACCGAAACGCGCGCCAAGTAAGTATGGCGATGAGCAAGTCAAGCATTCGAACTCAGCAATCAGTTCAACAAACCACACCGGTTGCCTAGATGTACAATTAAAGAATTTTAGTTAGAATTTTACACAGGCAAACCGGGGAATCTCCAGACTGCCACAAGTTGTGCATTCCGTTTTCTATCCTCCAACAGCATAATTAGGTGATTAGATGGCGGCTAAAACCGTGCTCGTTTGACACAAATACAGTTGTCAGTTATTCTGCCTCCCGATAGGTAGTTGCCATCTGCTACGATAAGCCTTAATGTTGCGTGGACGTAGACAGGTCCCGAGTAGGGCCAGCCGAAGAGCGTTATCACCGCTTTAAGATGTGCAAATGCGTTCTTTTATTGGTGTAAAACCATTCCAAAGCAATGGGTATCATTTGCTTTGGTATGCGACCGAAGCTAGTGATTTGCTCTGGCTTAGTTATCTGGTAAGAACGAGATCTGATGTCAGCATGTTCAAGTGGGACAGAGTAACTTAGATATCTCCCATCGGAATGTCTGATAACTGGTACATGCAGGTGACTATCGGAGCACAGTTCACGCATATGGCCCACACGTCCAGTGGAATCACACATCGCCGCGTGCCCTGCAGTCGTCCACCAGAGCCCAAGGTGTTAGTAGACAATTCATATAGTGAGGTGCCGCCCGAATTGGTCACTAGGCAAGGTAACATGAACAGCTAGCTGGAAATATGGAGTCCCTTTACAAAAGGTACTCTAGAATCGGACCCATACGGCAAACCAACTCAACATGTATGAACGATCTATCACCTTGTTTGTGGCCTCGCCCCCACTGACCTACTTTCGACCGATGGCCTTGAATTCCGTTACCGAAGGTGTTTGATTCTTTTCAAGCACTTCTCATATGGATTTCGTAGTCGTCTACCACAAAATCTTCTATGGCGGACCCGTGTCAACTCCATTAATCTTGGACTGGAGCTTGGCCCACGGATCGCGGGTTGCCTACGTGGGGTTGTGAGACTATTAAGTGGCGCGTAAGATTTAGGCAATCTAGGTCATCCATTCGACTAGTTCCTGTTGGATAACTTGACACCACCCTATCTGCGTTCGACGGTGCTATAACTTATTTGACCTCCCTGCGCGACAAGCTCATCACCGGTGTTGCACATACGAACTGGCGTTATGTGTTGCAGTAGTGTCGATCGAGCCCTCCCAGAGTCAAAACAAAAACATGGCAATGATCCAAAAATCTGTCACTATGCAACATGAGGTCATTCTACTAGGTATGCAAATTTGATAGGCCGTTCTACCGTAGTGCACTTTCAACGGTTCGTCCTTGCTAGCCATTTGCATAACTTCATTGACTCGCACTAATCGATGCTGTTTGGACCACTCCTCTCTTCGTCTGAGCAATATTCCGCTTTATTCTCAGTGTTCAAAACAATCATGGGCTATGCATCGGATCAGCTTGCAGCTGTGGCGCCGATCGTCTTTCGAGTGCACTTGCTGCGCGTCTGTTTCGCTCGCATGGCCTTCCAGCTCTCAGCATAAGCAAATGAAAAAAAAGCTAAGGTCATCTAACTAGTACTCTATTTATTCTGCAGCATATTACCATTGAGACCAAAGAGAGTACAAAGAAACCACTTCAGGTAATCACCAAAAACCAGGGAAGAACTGGGCAACCATAGCATTCTGCTGCAGCATGCGAACTACTACCAACCGTCTGATCCACCTAACTTTAAACCAATCATAGTAGCTTTCTGTCCAAATAAACAGACTTCGCTGCTGCGTTGAAATCCATTACACATAATATTTTCTCCATGAATCACAGATGGGCTACTGGTTGCAAGGTTAAAGTCAATGGAACAATAGTTTTATACGAGTGAAAAATCTAAGGCTTAACGGGTCCCGTAGGATGGTCATGGTGAAAATTCAAAATACAGCAAGAATGCCAGCAAAGGTAGATTTACACCGATGGGCTCACGGCGGTATACGTACTATAAACTGTAAATCCATAAAGAATGACAACAAATAGGATGTTGGTAAAAACGGTGCCGTTTCTTGATGCAAACATGGTTGGCGGCATCCGTTTCCGGATTTGCCCGTCGATGCGGTCTTCACGGGAACAGCCACAGGATGCCTGTACCTACAGAGAGACCATGGATGGCTTGCGCTGCACCACCCATAGCTCCAGCCACACATCCCATATGCAATGTAAACCCGAAGGAATAAGACCGGGAGGCATGTGGATGGGAGCTACGTTTCATCAACGGCCACAAGGACCGTGCACTCCGTCCCTTCCAGCAACGACCAACTGCCTCTTGGAGCCAGTATGGATGAGGTAGTGGATAATAGAGAGGTAGGAACCTTGTCAACATGCACATCAAGCGCAGCCACACCTGGGATATCAAGCAACAACCAATCCTTGAGACGAGAATATCAAATGGAATAAATCAAATAATGCATACAGCCATACCAACATAGCTCTTTATTAAATAAGCATATGAAATAAAATGTTTGCCGAAACATCTGCCATGGGTTCCAGAAGTCATAAAATCGATATTTAAAAAATGTCACAGTCGCGAAAATATTAGCAAACTTAAGTACAATTAACTTGAGTGGTATGCAAGTGCATAGAAGATACTTCACGTAGACATTAATGAGACAATACAGCAAAACCAACATTTGAAATAAAGTGACTCAGCGCGCAAGCAAGCGGTTAGTAAATCGAATGCATCGTACCTACAAACGCTGCGCCGGTTCTGCCTACGTTCTCTGCAAGACCCGTCGTCGTTTTAGTGTTGGCCCCAAGTGGCCTTGCTCACGGTTCACTAGGCCTGCCTGACCTAGGAACTCGCGACCGCATGTGCTACAGCACCATGTGCTCGATGTCGTTAGAGTACAATCCATTGGCGCTTGACGCTTCCACAGTTTCCGCTTCTTCTCTGCAGGCACGGCGGCTTTCTCTTGCAGCTCAGCAACTGTTTTCGTGATCAGATCACACCATGCAGGCCGATCAATGGCTTTTGATTCCCATGATCTACAATGAAGATTAGAAAGTGGGAGGCTCACTTTGATCATTTCCTGGTAACGTAACTTTGGTTTCTCCACATGCCGCTTCCCAATACTCAGCTGACCATATAATAATAGTTTCGGTATCCGCGTCGAATCTATACGGCTCATATGACCGAGCCACCTCAGATGTCTCAGCAAAAGTATGCAGTCCATTACATACACTCCACTTCATCGCAACACTTCCGTGTCCGCAACTCTGTCGCACCAACCGATATGCAGCATCCGTCGCAAACACTTTTGATGGAACCGCTCGAGATATCTCACATCTCGTCTGTACATCCTCCACGCCTCGCTGCCGTATAAAAGAACGAACAGCACCATGGATTTGTACACCATCAGCTTCGTGCAAACTGATATTTGTTCCACACTCGGTATTCTAGCTTCCCGAATGCCGCACCTGTCTTAGAGAAACGGATACGAAGCTCACGGTGAAGCTGCTGGTCAGTCGACATCAGACTCCCAAGGTAGCAGAAGCGGGAGGTGTTTTCTTATACTTCAGCACCAATGCTGATTTGCGGCAACATGGTAGATTACACATCCGGTGAAGGCTGAAAGAGACAGCCAGTTTTACTTGTGTTGATGGTCAGCCAGAGCATTAGTCAGAGCATTAGTCAGGTGATGCAACTCATCCGCGCTGTGTGAAAACAACGCGCAGTCGTCAGCGAACAACAACATACAGATAGTTGTCTCACAGACTAGAGTGCTCGCACCGAAACGGCGGATGTTCAGCAAACCACTTTCAATACGGTACTCCACACGAACACCGTAGGCACGAGCCGCATCAAAAGCACAAGATATCATTGCATGAAGATAAATGTTAAACAGGGCGGGTGCTAAGACACAGCCTTGCATCACACCAGAGATAACTGCAAAGTCATCCGAGGTCTCTCCACTCAGCTGCATCCTCGCCCGCATACCATTGTGCAGACATTCAAGTAAACTTACAAACTTACACGGGCAACCAAACTTACCCAACACCAGCCACAATGTCTCGCGATTCATCGTATCAAATACTTTGGTGAAACCAACAAAAAGCGAGTACAATGGCTGGTGTCGCTCTCTGCACTTCTCCTGCAACTGACGAGCCGCAAGCACCATATATATAGTGCTGCGACCCGAACGGAATCCACACTGCTCTTCCGCCACTTTAGGTTCCACAACCTGTCTGGTGACGAGGTTGAACAGGATTCGGGCAATCATTTTGCCCACACAACTCAACAAGTTGATGTCACGATGATCCGTGCAACATTGCTTGCTCCATTCGCCCTTGTACAGTGGTACCACAAGATCCTCCTTCAGCTCAGGAGGCACCTCTTCCTCACCAAGTGGTTTAGCGCATTCACCAACGCGGATCCACCGTGTTTCAATATTTCAGGCGGGATCCCGTCGGCACGGGCACACTTGCCGTTTCGCAGCTAAGCCAGTGCTTTCTGCGTCTCATCCAGTGTCGGCGTCTCCGCCACACTCTCCTTTACATCGTACTGCTTCAGGTCGTTCAATGTAGGCCAGTCGATCACTGAACGTTTGTTCAAGAGAGAGTCAAAATATCTTTTCCAGATCTGCATTATGCCTGCAGTCTGTGTGCAGGTAGCGCCGGAACTTCCATCGATCAGCGTCCTTAGCGGCTCCAACCTCGGTCCATACACCGCCATCAAGAAGTCAAAGAAATCCTTGTGTTGGCGACCTTCGGTGTAACATTCCATCTGCTTCGCCTTCTCCGTCCACCATGCATTTTTAATGCGATGGAGCTCTCGCGTCAGTCGCCGTCGAAGTTTATGAAACGGATTATTCTTCGCCAAGTCACTGGGGTTTGCCACATGTGCAGCAAATTCTGCATTCTTCTCACGCACCAATGCGCAAATCGTCGTACTGTTCTCACCAAACCAATCAGGCCGTTTACAGTTTGCGCGCCCGATGGTCTCTTCGACAGCAGCTGTCATCTGGTCGCGAATGTGGTGCCACAGGTCTCCCACTGCGGCTATGCAGTCCACATCACACAGTCGGGCAGCCATCGCCTTCTCCAGCTCAACACGTTTTGCCACAGTACCGTGAGAGAGAATATTACAGGCAAGCCGATTCACTTTAGGAGTGCAATACATATATTTACGAAAATCTATATGTACAGTTTGGTCTGCACCAATTTATGATCAGTGCCACACTCAGCTCCACGCAGTACACGTGTCATGCGCACTTCACGTATATCACGCTGACGTACGATGACATAGTCGAGCAGGTGAGCGTGACCACTCCGTGGGTGCGTCCAAGTTGCTATATCACTCGCACTCAGTACAAACCGAGTGTTCGTGATCGTCGGGCCGTGAGTGGCACAGTGAGAGCAGCATGTCACCGTTCGCATTCGCTGAACCAATGTCATGCGGACCGATAACATCTGTCCACACCTATGCACCACGCCCAACGCGCGCGTTGAAATCACCTAGCAGAAATAGTCGGTCGCTCCTCGGCACAGACCGTATCACGGAGGATAGCTGATTGTAGAATTGATCAGGCATGTCAACAGGATAACCCATGGTCGGACCGTACGTGCTTATGAAAGTGGCAAACTTCGCTTTTCCAAGTCGTAAACGAGCACTCATCAGTCGCGCGCTGATGCCAGCAGGTCATTAAGGTAATCGGATATTGCAACTCCGACCTCATGTTCACGTGGTGCTGAGGGGACGTTTTCCACCCAGTAGAATGCTAAGCCAGCACATGCTCCATACAAGTTACCTTGCTCAACCAGCTGAGTCTTACTGAGTGCCGCAATATTGACGTTGTAGCGCTCCATTTCCTTCGCGACAAGTGCAGTGCGTCGCTCGGGGCGTTCACTCGAGTTCCAGTCCAGTAGTGCGTGCACGTTACAGCATCCGATGCTGAGTGCTTTGTGAGCAAGCATACGATTGCATTGGTGGGCAATCGTACGCGAGGTGGTCGTTGTGCTTCGGAGGTTTGCTGGAGGGACTTCACCCCGAGCCTTTGGCTCAATAGTCTGACGCACAAGGCAGTGGGTGATTTGATGGTTCGCTTGAGGGACTCCGCCCGGAGCCTTTAGTTCAATAGCTGGTCCCACAAGGCCGTAGGGAGCAGATCCAGCTCGGGAATGTGATTACAGAAGCATATTGGGATCGACTTGACAGCCTTCACACGCAGCCTTTGAAGTACTGGAAAGATTCCTATATGTTTTGCGACCGTAGTAAGATACGCATCTGCGACCACGGCCAGACGCAGGTAGGTTTTTCGTGGGTTTGCACCAATTTGACCAAGAGCTGCCTGGGTTGAAGCGGGCAGTAGCAAACTATTGAATACCCGGAGGTGCCCTCCCGCCGTCAGAGACAATGCGTGGCGCACGTGCTATATGCCAAAAGAGCTGTGAGCTTATAACCCGTAGAGATGTTGTCTCATGTGGCTAGGTTTTACGGGAAGAGGGCCATCGACCACTTCCTAACCTCCGAAGAGGATGGACTAGGGTACTGGCCAGGCACCCACACCTGACACGCGAATGACTCGGGTCATCAACCAATGCCTTCGATTAAATTTACACCCGAATGACAGCGGGTATAGCACATGGTTAGTTCACTGACCCATGGGGATTGATGTCCTGGATCTTAGCAGGGAGAAGGGCGTAAACCAACCAACCCAGCGGTCGCTACGAGGTGGCATCCAGGACATTAACCAATGACACAACAGTAGCAGCAGTGGGTAAACCGTCTGCATATGTTCCCGTGCGGCCGCACATTAACTCGGCTCTCGCTTTGCTCTCTGTGGCCACTCTACTTCTCCCCACCCAATATTGTACGTGCTCTCGTTCGAACAATTTCGACGAGCTCTACTCAGTGTTTCCCAACTCCTGGATCTAACCTGTTGGCTTATACTCTTGCTCCAGTTCCCGGTTTTCGGCATATTATTTGCAGAATTCCACTTGCGTAACTACATCAAACCGCTTTTTCGGAAAAGATTTTGGTCTCATTCGGAAGGAGAAGCTGCGGGCTCCCAAACTACGCGGCAACCATCCCTACAAGTTGAAGCACAACAAAGTTACATCCTTTTTGCTCCGCTCATCAACTGAACAGCTCTAGGGACGCTGATCAGCGCTCCACCTGCATCGTCACTTAAGGCAGGCCGATTAACACACGCTGCCGCTTCGTGTGGGTATGTGTGTTCAACTGCGAGTCGATTGATCGCTGAACCCGACAGTCTGCGCGGTACGACCTCCATCTGCCTCTACGCCTGACCTTGGTACGGTTGAATAACTCTCAATTCGTGTACGTGTTCGGACCTATTCGTGCGTCACCCCTGGCGCAAAGAACACTCACCAAGGTGAGCCCTTAGATAGGCCTTGGTGTAAACAATAAGAGGACGATTAGCCTTCCAATGGTTCCAATGGTTCAAAATCACTCTGCGTTAACTCTCATGTGCACCAATGTTCCCGAATCCAAAGCTGGTACAATTAAAGGCAAGTTGCAAGACGATCGCAGCCAGTGGAGTTCCATATGCTAGGCGCTTGGTATTTGTGTCGAGCCTGCACTGCTGCAACACGTAGCGCGTCACCCGACCTCAGTGCACTCTGGTGAACCTCGAATTCTTCGAGTATCACCAGACTCAGCAGATGAGACAGAGACTGTCATGCTCTCAGCAGTCCGTCTTCGCAACTCACCGAGCGGAGTGCGCATATTACCTGATCTACCTTGGAAACATCGCCCAAAAGAAGCAGTTGACCAACGCGGCATTCCTAATAGGGATAGCAAGAAAACAATATTTGCTCATGACGTTCCCAAGCTTCTGCATTCTTCTGATCACGATGCGCAAACACATGACCGCGAGCAGTGATGCTACATCCACAAAGCACTCTCTGTTGACAATGTTATTGCCAAATCCCTGACAAGAGTTCTGTCATCACCTAACTACAAGGGCTGCGGTCCAAAGCTAATGAAAGTAATACCACACTCAGAGGGAACGACGCAAGTTTTGTTGGATGGCTGGTTGAAGTTTCGAGCTAGGTTGTCAACACATATCAGGCCAAAGGCAGCAGGCTAACGGCAAAAAGTCAGAAGCAATTCGATGGAACTTGAAAACACTACAAATTCTTTATTTGCACAGTCCTGCGGAGAGACCGACACAACAGCACCCACGGCACACAACAGGACAGAGCACAGCACGAGTGAAACGTCTGTTCAGGAACGCTCAACAATGCCATGCAACTTGACTGAAATACATAAACCAAAAACGGATTAATGGCCGGCCACCTAATGGTCGGCTTAAAAACTAACACAAGTTGACATCCGTCGACGCACTCCTTACAACAAAAGCCCTATCTTGCATGTACACAAACACCCAAGGTCTTTTAAGCAACTTGGCCGAACTTAGAAAACTCCATGCCTCACAACCGCGGTCCTCATCATGAGTACAGGGACATGGTTTAACCCTGAGATAACCGATTCTACAATCAATTTACCCGGTGTGTCGCTGCTTCGGACAGATAGAACCGGAAGTGAGTGAGATGATTCTTTACTATAATACAAACATCCGACATGAAATTATCGAGCAACTGGAAATCCGAGCTCCTGATTCGCTTTGGTGCCGCCTATGGTTGCGAAACAAGGGCACATGTCTACTAGCCATGATTTATCGCCCACCAAACTCAACGTCGGAAATGGACTCAAGTTCAAGTTCAGATGGGACTGGAACGATAGGACAATCCCGTGAGTGTTCCATTTTGAGTGGATCGTTGAGCCAGAAATTGGTGAAGTGCTCAGTTATTGATGGATCTAAAACGGAACACCCGTATCGCACCCTGGTCGATCAGCTAATGCCCACGTTTACTTCCCTAGCAGTCACGTGGAGTAAGCAAATGACAGGAAGGGGAATCGAAGGTACAGAATGAGGAAGTGCACTTGAAATAAGAAAATAATACCAATGCATGAAGAAAAGTAGAGAAAAGAAAATCGAAGTACGAAGATGCGAGTTACTCAGGAAAATAGAAAGGTCTCGTGTTGCCACTCAGGAGCGTCAAGCTGCCGCTCAAACCACTTAACGGTAGACTCCCTGATAACACTTTCCGGAAGCATGTTCCAGCGCTCCATGACTCTGCGTGACAGCCGGATTTCCGCCATAATCCGATCGGACCGCGGTTTGTCCAGTTTCAAGGAGTGACCGCGTAGAACAGACAATCTAGCGGGACTGAATAGCTCAGATAAATCTAGACCAACCTTCCCAGTTAAGATACGCTAGGTTAGGATTAGGTCTCCTCTATGCCTTCGGTAGTGCATTGAATGCATTCCAAAAACTATGTAGACGCTCGGGGTACGTCCGACCCCGTAATCCTTCGACTACCCACTCGCAAAACCCTCTCTAGCTCCATTTTGTCCCTGACGAGGCAGGGCGAACAAGCTTGGATGCAGTATTCCAGATGAGGCCGAAAGAAAGCCGAGAACAGTCTCGTAAAGATGCCGCCCGTCAAGACTCCGAAAAACATCGTATTAACCACAACTTGCGGAAACCTCTGCTTGCGGCCTTCTTCCAGTTGTCGCCGGAGTGAAAAGCCCGAAGTGTGTACGGCGCCTAGGTCAACCTGGCTAGATACACGGGGGAGTTCGACCCCACCGACCAAGTAGTTCGTAGGAGGACAACCAACACCAATTCAAAGAACGGATTACTTTGCCTGATTTATGGACAGGAACCGTAAAGTAGACCAGTCCCAACGCTTATCCAATACTCGCTGAATAGCTTCGGAACCCCCAGAAACATCGACAATGTTCTACAGCTTCAGGTCATCAGCAAATAACAGCGATAGTACCTCAAGCTCCGCGGGTAGGTCATTCACATAGATAGAGAACAGCAGCGGTCCAAGGACCGAGCCCTGCGGCACGCCACTGAGGACAGACTGCCTAAACGATAGGCCCCGGCCTACCAGTACACACTGTTCTCTACCCCCAAGAAGGCAGTCACCCAATGAAGGGCGAGGTCAGATACCCTGTAGGAAGTCAGCTTTTGCGCGAGCCTCAAATGGGGTACCTTGTCAAATGCCTTCGATAAGTCGACGAAAAGTACGTCCAGTGCGTGGCCGTTATCTACTGCATCCGCCCAACTTTCGCGAGCCACCAGTAGATTAGTCAGACACGAAAATCCCGTCCAGAATCCGTGTTGTACATTGCTAAGTAGTTTAAATCGACTCAGATGACTCTCCAATGAATCTCACACCAGTTTCTCGAGGAGTTTGACTACTACACTCGTCAGACTAACGGGCCTGTAATTTGCAGGCAGATTCCTGTCCCTATTTTTGAAGATGGGACAGATGACAGCTTCCTTCCATTCGAAAGGTAATGCACAGCTGTCAAACGATTTCTGAAACACCATAGCGAGCGTTTCGCTTAGTTCCGCAGCCAATTCATGCAACAGTTTCGGGTGAATTAAATCAGGCCCAGAGGCCTTAGAAGGGTTCAGCCCTTGTAAAAGCCTACGAACTTCCGTCTCCGCCACAATAAATTCAGATAGTTCTGAATCCTCTGGGATCCTACAAACCAGCGCAACTCCTGTCAAAGAGGTTTCCCTTACAAACGCTGCCGCATATTGCCCACTAAGTACGCAGGCCTTGTCATAGTCCGTACGCGCATGGGTACCGTCATCACGCATCAATACTGGAATTGACATAAGCGAAGAATCTTTTTGGATTCTCTGAAGCTTCGTCTACTAACCCTTTCTCAAAATTGAGTCAAGCATCCCTTAGGTGTTGCTTACACCTATTTCCAGCCTTACGGTACCTGTCATAAGTATAGGTGGACGGAGCATCTCGATAAGTCCGCCAACATCCAGACCTCTTTGTGAGCAGATACCTGCTAGTGGGATCTATCCAGGGCGGTTGTACTCGTGCCACTTTTCTCCTTTTGACTGGGATGAACGGAGCAGAGACCTCTATAAGGTAGGACTTAAATTTATCCCAGGCAACCTGGACAGTATCATCGCCAGAGATCTCACAATGGAAACCCGAAGCCTTGGCTCTTATTGATTGATAGTCTGCGTGCCATATGTTCGGGCGAGACTCAAAAGTACTGAACCACGTTTTCAGTTTGCTTTGAACAAGTCCTACACCCACTTTCTTATCGCTGGAGACTTTAACATGCACGACATAGAAACGCCGACAACCGACGTTAGGCAGTTTAAAGCCTGCTTTCAAGAGCTAATTGCTAGCCACCATCTGTACAACTACATAACCTCTCCCACCAGATTTCGAACTGCTAACAAGCCGTCGATACTGGATCTTGTGCTAACTAACGAAAAACTCATGGTTGACGGGATAGTTACAAGCACACCACCGAGTCGTAGTGATCATGTTACTTTCGTCTTTGACTCTATTTGCTACGTGGAGTACCCTGAAAAGGAGGATGATAAAGTGCACACTGTCACGCACTACAATGTGTTATCTAAGCTTGTTAAGGATACATCTTGGACTTTCTTAACCGAATGCCCCCCAGATGTTGCCTGGGAAACCTTTACAAGGACGTTTCGCATACTGGTTGCGCAAGCATCGGAACAGAGGTCCTTCCAAACCCTAAACAAGCATAAGTCACTTCTGAGGAGCAGAACACGCAAATGCATGTCCCGGATGGATTTGGCAATGCGAGATCACCAGCACTGCTCGAATGCCGAAGCCTGGACTGCATACGTGACACATCGTAACTTCTATGTCAAACTGATCCGCGAAGACAAGGTCACTCATCAGCAGGAGTTAATGAAGTGATTATGCACGAACCACAAACCTCTGTACAGGCACGTTAACGACCTTCAAAAGGTGAAGCGGGGGGTTCCAGCACTAGTCACGGCTGATGGGTGCACGCGATCAGCAATGGAAGCGGCTGATCTTCTACGGCTTCATTACTCTCAAACTCTCTAGCAGGTAACGAGCCCAAACATTCTCATTTCTCATACTTCACCATCTGGTTTAGACAACATCACCTGCACTGCGGTAGCTGTGTTGAAGAAGTTGTTATCCTTGCGTATCCCCAGTTCTCGCGGAGCCGACAACATCCGACCAAAGGCTCTGCAGGCGGTAGCTAGTGAGGTAGCAGAACCACTGGCTGTTTTCTATCAGCAATGTCTAGAAGAGAACTGTATTCCACCAGTATGGAAGCGAGGGGTCATCTCTCCTATCCCTAAAGGAGGTAGCCGCACTGATCCTGCCAACTACCGTCCAATAACACTAATTCCCGTACTATCCAAAGTGATGGAATCAAGCATCGCAGATGCGCTGATGCAGTATCTGGAAAGCCACAAGTTGATAGCTTCAGAGTAATATGGCTTTCGTCAAACGCATTCGTGTAATACTAACCTATTAATTACACGTAATAGCTAGACTGAAGTTGTTGATGATGGAGTAGGAGTCGATGTCATCTACCTGGACTTTTCAAAAGCGTTTGATCGTTTAGACCATCGAATTCTCCTTCAGAAGCTTCGGAATTACGGCATTGGCGATCCAATCCTGAGTTGGATTAGCAATTTTCTACAAGAACGTCGGCTAGTGGTGAGACTCCGAGAATCATTGTCTGATGCAATCGATGTGGCGTGTGGAGTACCACAAGGCTCGGTTCTTGGACCTCGTCTATTCTTGGTGCTCATTAACGATTTGAAGAGACCAGTTTCTTCCAAGTTCCTATTTTTCGCTGATTATATCAAGATATGGCGAAGGATCAGAGGACCGGACGACCACGAACGGCTCCAGTGCGATTTTAACACAGTGTCTAACTGTTCAGTTCAAAACGCCCTACCGTTCAACGTAGACAAATGTCGCGTTTTACAATTATGCCACGGATATAACTACACTGATTTGTTTGGGACAAACGGATTGCAGCCCAACTCCCAGGAACGTGACCTTGGTGTGCTCGTATAGAGCGACCTCAACTGTTCAAAACAGGCTGAGGTAGCTGCGAAAAGAGGCAACCGCACGTCGGCATGCTGAAAAGGTCATTCGGAAGATTTGACCCATCAATCTTCCCAATGATGCACGATTCCTACGTGCGCCCACATGTTGTATACGCTATCCAAGCTCGGCAACCTTGGTTGAAGCGCGACCTAGAGGCGTTAGAGGCACCTCAACAAAGAGCAACAAAGAATGTAAAGGGCCTGCTCTATCACTCTTACCACCGAAGGCTGAAGTTGCTGAGAATTTTCAGCGGACGCTATCGAAGGCTGCGCGGCGATCTCATATTAGCCTGTCAGAGTTTGAGTGACGCCAACCACGTATGCCGCCATTTGCTGAAACTTAGCCGCAACAAGCAGCTCAGGGGTAACTGCATAAAATTGAAGGAACACTATAGCCGTCTAGAGTGTCGACGGAATTACTTTTCCCTTCGGGTTTTCCAACCCTGGAACGCACTCCTAGACTCAGTTGTATCCTCTCCTACTTTGGACGTTTTCAAAAATGATTAGATGTTGCTCTTAGCTCCCAGCATTTTGTTACCTAAACTCCTCTATTGTAGATTACGCCAAGCATGTTTTCAACAGGATTTATGTATCAAATAGACCCAATTGAGCGACCATATTTTACTTTCCTCACGCCTTACATCAATGTTCACTGGACCCCAGTGTCGTACTGAACGTTTACGCTCGATTTTTTAAATTTTACTGGTGTAATTTATCAAAGTATTCATCTCGGCAGACGTTCGGTAGATGACGCACATATACTCATTTATCGTATTCACCCAAACCATCCTACGGGACGTGTCAAGCACTTGCTTTTATCCCGTGATAAATCATTATTCATTATCCATAATCAGGATCTAGCCACCACCAGTCACAGCGCACCATAGGTTCTCCCGCCTGATGATGAACACTTACAGGGATGGAAAAGGGGGAACGTATTCTGGGGGCTGATCATCAGTGAACTAGGTGACAGACACTTGTGTTTGGCCATGGGCAATGAGTTATCTGAGATGGTACAACTAAATGAGTGCGCGATCAACTCCAGCTTTGAACTCTGCTAACGTGGGAGCACAGATGACAGATTCCGGTAGGGTGTTTCAGGTTTTGCAAACGCGTAATAGAAAGAGATTCTGACGACGTTCCAGACGACTGCACTGCTTTGCCAGCCTGAGATGGTGGCCTCCCAAATCGCTGTTGTATCTGAGCTCTAGCAAGTGGCGGCAGGTGTGGTTTGTATCTCTCGCCGATATTGTCCACTGAAGACCCCGAGCACTCGAAGCCTACGTTCATACAGTAACTGGTGCAAACCTCAGATATTCTTGGTTGCTCGGTTTTGGGGTATCTCTAAGGTGGTAAGATGTTTCTTCACTCATTACTTCCAGACCTTTATTGCGTATTCCACATGCGGACGTATGCATGAGCCTAGAAGCTGTTGTACAATCAACGGGTCGGATCGTCCGACCGCATGCTGTAGGATGCCCACTTATTGGATGCCCCTTCTTGATGCCTGTTCAACTTTATTCGAACATCCAAGATTGGTTTGGACCAAAAGGCTCAGATCCTTTTCGTCATAAGACGTTTGAACCCCCCGGTTGCCGAGTTTTGTAACAGCACGCTATCTGGAGCCCTGAGTACAGCACTCTACACGTGTCTACATTAAACCTAAGTAGATACTGGATTGACCACGCGTAAACACAATTCAGATCGGTTTAAAGTAGTGTAATATCATCCGATGTATTGATTGCCCTCCACACCTTGATGTCATGGGCATAAAGACGTCTAAACCTATCTGTTTTCCTTGAGCATGCGGAATTCGATGCACACGAATGCGAAAAGATTACGCCACTCTCACCACAGTAAATAAAATTGCGAACGTCTGCTTCTGGGTGTTCTTCTTACCCACGCTACCAGGTATAAGAATTGTCGTCTCAGAAAGCGTCTTGGCACATGCGCAAACATGTGTCGTAAAATTCATATCAGCATAGGGTAGATACGACCCCTGCGTGGATCGGTGGCCAGTTGTGGAGTACATATTTGATCAGATAAGATTTAATTAAATAAATAAATAAATAGTTTATTCTCTAATGCGAGACGCCCGTGTAGGCATGATCATGGTACAAACGAACGGAAATGATCGGGTTAATTTGCGTTAATGTTACAAGTTTGCCAGTGAGATATTGGATTTGTGTATGTATATATGTATGTGCGCCAGGAGGTACTGTTGCACGAGGAAGAAAAACGCCGGTTACGGAAGCGGCTGGCGCCAATTTAATTCAGTCCATATACATCAAGCATCTGGTGTTGTAGCACATGCGGTGGAGTGTGCCCCAGCCAAGCCGGTCTTGCCAGTAATCAACGTGGTCACGAAGGGTCAGTATCGAAGAAGCGACGAGTAAGCTGAATAGATAAGTATCACCAGCGCAGCACTTGTTAAGTACGCTACTTCCGATTCCACTGCCTAACCCAGACCGATAATGCGTTAGATGTGGCACGAGTAATAGGTCATCACTGCAGTTGTACGGTATGTGGCTGCGTGTTAATTTTCCTGCTTTTCAGGAGTTTGTTGCTTGATATTCCCGGTGTGGCTGCGCTTGATGTGAATGTTGACAAGGTGCCTACCTATCGAGAACCGCCACCTCAAGTTTTCTGGCCCCAGAATAAGGTTGATTGTTGCTGTGAGAGACGTGGTGCATGGCATCAACGTGCTAGGCTCAAGGAGTGGTTACATGCATTTAGTGCGGAACAGGTTACGACTCAGCCACCGCCTCGTACACCTCTGGTATGCATAGTTTCCCAATTAGGCATGAATACTTCTGCTCTGCTTGTTGAAGAAATGTGGGCCGGCTTTGTTGATGAAACGTGGCTCCCATCCACATGCCTCTAAGACTTATTCCTTCGGGTTTAGACCGGATATATGGTGTGTGGATGGGGCTGTGGGTGGTGCGACGCAAGCGACCCATGGTCCCTTTATAGGCGCAGGCTTCCTGTGGCTGTCCTACGAAAGCTGCATAGACAAGGAAATCCAGAACCGGATACCACTAACCATGTACGAATGTAGCGGTGCTACTAAAATTTGCAGACCAGCCGCTGCATTTGTGTCTGTTTGGTTGGTCGTTTGTGTGAGAATGGGGCAAAGTAAATCTTCGAGGTGGATGACTGATGTCTGTGGAATGCATAAGATCATCCAAGGGATAGTGACTTTATTTCGGGGCCATTCACATCCGCCACCTCACAAGTTTGTTAAACAGACCTTTGTAGTGTTTTATTAGGGGAACGTTTTCCAAGCAAAAACCCACCAAGTCCTAGAACACTACCGCCGAACCATTCGCTGGAACGGAATAAGCCCGAACCACCCAGCTGGTACCACTGTGATATTGTCCGACTAACCAATGTAGTTGGTGCACTTGGGTGGTCACGGATTCATTATACAGTTTGGCTGTTTCCCGGTGACTGAGCTTCACTCCATCAGAATATCGGTCAGTGTACTGATGCCCTATTTATTCGAATCGAAGCTGTATCGGGCAAGCAGCGTCTCGTGGAAAGTTTTTAAATAACAGGACTTATTTGACAAGTCATTGCACGCCATCTGATAGCGGACCGACTCGCACTTGGCGGGCTACATGTGGTTATGCTCAAATCATTCCATAACTTTTCTTGAATTGGATTGAACTAGCTAGTAGCTTCTGTTCCAGTTTCTGTTTATGTCTCATCAATTTGACTATCAGCTATGATCATTAGTCTCTTTCCATTTCGCTGTGAATTCACCAGTCACAGGTACATAAAACCTTATTCTTGATTTGACATGTCTAAATCCAAAACAATAACCTCTCGGTGTGTAATGCAGCTCGTGGGTGCATGCGCATTCACCACGGATGTTGAGGTGGCCCTCCGATGGTGCGCGTGACAATAGTAGATACTCTGTCGCTTCAGTTCGACAGCACTTAGATGACTGATATGGGTCTGACACCAGTCCCACTATGCTCGATTCAGATTTGGTCGAGGCATTTCCCCTTTACGGGTTCCAGAGGACTTCTAATCTTCAACCTGTAGACGCGCTGCACCGTCTTCCTCATAGTGCTAAGCCTAAAATTTGACAACTTCTCGAACAAGCTACGGTCCACCCACCACCTTGTGTACATCTGACGGGTAATTTTTCCCCAAATTTGATTTAACAAATGTGTGCTAATGGAATGGTAGCCAGCCGCGAATAAATCGTGCCTCCTTCGGCGTCTTACGATCACACTTATCCAGGTGCACACTGGACATGGAAGGAATGGAAAGGGCAGCGGAGGCTATTCATGATGTGAACGCAACCGTACTGTATTTGTTGCGCAATAAACAACGGTTTATCAGGCTTAAAATGAAGACGCTTTACAAATCCTTATAATGGTCAGTGAAATTACCAAATCAAGCAAAAAGTGTCATCGATTTAAGTGGCAATTGTTTTGATTATGCCACTGCATGGCAGTGTAAAAAAGAAGTTCATCGAATCATTTCCCTTCAGCAATTTTACGGAGCAAGAGCAACGAACATTTTGGGTAATAATCTGAATTCAGGATGCTTCATGTATTTATAACGGAATCGTTCGGTCGCTATAAACCCACGTTCGTCCAGCCACAAGAAAAAGTCGGAAAAAGACGAAGATATGGGCGACCTAGACGTTTATTGTCGAAACGTGCAATCCCGCTAGCTAAAGGCACCGCTAAGGATTCTAGCTAGAATGAAGGTGTAGTCGCCAGTTGAGATGCAGCGAAAACTCTTCGAAGCGGAAAACCGATAGCGCGCGAAATGCGATTCATCTGGGTGACTCAAACACGCGTAGTCATCATAAGAATAGGCAAGCTTCCTACCTTGTCTAAGTAAGAACTGATATTATATTTCACTAAAGTTTTACGCAGACAAACCGGAGAATCTCCAGATCACTACATATTCTTTGTGGCCATTTAGATTCAATGGATGAAATTATTATACGGTTGGGAGTAATAGCTCAATACCAGTAATCGATGTTTAATTGTATTGGCTAGCCTATCTTACCTCACCAAGGTAGAGCAAGATTGGGCACAAACTTAACTTGTTTGTATAAGTTATGCTTCAAACACTGGAGAGTGGGAGCCTCAGCATAACGCAACAACTTTGGATTACTTTATCCGTTGATGACGTTGTATGCTTCCCGGGGAGTCTGGCGCACCAAGCAGTCGAATCGGTGCAGGACAACGGAGCTGGCCGGTATTGTTGCGCCAGCTGTCGAAGCCATCGTGTCATCAACGAACAATTTCCCCCAAACCATTGCTGATCTATCGTGGTGACAACGGAAATAGAGAGCGCTTTCTTACCCGGAATCGAGCTACATACCAACCATGTAGACCGTTTAGATTAAACTACATTCCAGCACTAAGTATCATGCCTTTCCTTTCATGAGGTTAAGTGACTTTTTCTTCCGAGCTACTCATTATGTACGCCAAATTAAACCAACGCGCCCTTTACCTCATCAAGTATTTCAGTTCGATGCAATCCTGGAGTTGTACTCACGTGATGTCCACATTGTTCACTAGTGTCACTTTTGACTTCACCGCATTCCAAGTGTCTCTATGATGCTAATAGTGCCCTCCTGTCTTTTTCATCTTTACAACTGTCCTCCACCGCGTTTTTGGCTTATGTAGACAAGTGTGATGTGAAATTTTGTGCTTGGCGTTTTTGATGTAAATGCTTTCTCGACTGTTTCCCAGGTGTTTGCGAAACAATAATGCTTCACTGCCATATGGCGATAACTTGCTTGCCACTGTCGATCCAACAGGTACGAACGAGCGCCGCTTTTGCTCAACCATGCTGCTTCAGGCTGTAAGTTCGACGCAACTGAGAAATAGGTTCGCACGGTTTGGAATACGCGGATCTCCGTATCCGGGAGGATTAGATATTGCCTGGAAATGCAGCTTCTCAGTTCCATGCCAATGGAATATTGCATCATCAGTGATGTTGGAATGCACGCTCAAGACTGTGGCGGGAGAATAGGTCATGCGGCTTCGAGTAGTCTTTAGGCGGAATAGCTTTTCAATCCTCCTTCCTCAAAACGTTACGTTTCATATTTGCAGGTCCTAATTGTAAGAAATGCCTATTTTGCTAAGGTGGGTTGTTGGGAGGCAACTTTCAGTCTACATGAACGTTGCTAATAACCCTTTTGTCAATAGCTGAGATAACACTAAGCACCTATTGAATACTCCTTTCTCAGGTCAGTTGGGCCTGTCCAAGCGCAACCACAATTCTACCGCAGTAGCACGGTAATGATGCACTGCTGTGTTGCTTTTGCACGCCTGCATTCGTTCCAACCAGTCCGAAACGCGGTATATGTCGATCAGTGAACTTGCCCGTGACGCGCTGTAGTTGACTTCAACTCAACCATCCGCACCCATCCAGCGTTTTCACGATGGATGAGACTGCACGTACACCTGTACCCAGATGCATGCATACGGCCATCACTCCGGTCG
The DNA here is from genome assembly GCA_944474145.2 of Dicrocoelium dendriticum. Classification (NCBI taxonomy): domain Eukaryota; kingdom Metazoa; phylum Platyhelminthes; class Trematoda; order Plagiorchiida; family Dicrocoeliidae; genus Dicrocoelium; species Dicrocoelium dendriticum. The sequence goes on along the minus strand of OX104059.1, from coordinate 32,705,832 downwards.
TTCACACCCATGTGATCGGGTGACAGTTTGAGGTAGACCAACCTCTACTATTGGACAGTTAGCAATTTAATGCGCTCTACTCTCAACCGAAGGCGTGACGCTTGGTCCCCGAGTAACAGAGTAAAAAGGGACAAGACTTCTGGGGCTAACTGTACATCATATCATTCACTATCATGACAGCTGCCGCGACCTTTATGGTTAAATGCGCTGATAAAGTGCTTGATTGCTTCCTGTTTGAAGCAGTACCAAGATCGATATATTGCTGAGTCCAGCGGTTGGTGAACATCGTGAAGCTTAACCCCAAAATCGCTCTGCAATGTATACGGGATTGTGTTATCGCGGGCAAGTCGGGCGAACAAAACCGGCGGGCGGCCAGTGGGCTAGAAAGCCGATCTCCACCAAAAGCTCAAAGTGACCACTTTTACACGGGCCGAGTGAACAAAGGGGAATTGCGCTGCAGCTTTGTGAGGCATGTTCTTGGTCCCGATTAAGCGAGTTGCCCGCGCGTGAAGCTGTTTCGGAGCAGATGGTGCATCGCACGATGACAATTGATAGGCCGAGCGAGCAAACGGACAGAGACGGCAGATGGAAAGCCAATCAGTGCCGCGGAGACAACTAACTGCTCACATTTGCACAGACCGAACAGACCGGCCAGAATGGATTTGAGGTATTTTGAACAATGCGCAATTTTGTTCCTGGCAAGATGGGAGTGGTCCAAACGACCGCGAACGAATAATAAACGTCAGCCAACGAACTCAGGTAGAGAGCTGGACAGAAACAAATATTTAAGGTGCGTTTCAGTGAATAGTGAGTTGCAGTATAATATGGCACTATGTTTTTAATAACATTTGGATCACTGCCAACTCTTCGTTTTAATTTTTGGAGGGCCACCTACTATTCTAAACCCAAGTCTGGACATCGCTTCGCGCACTGTGTATATGTTATGTGACAAAACGGGCCTATAAAAGTTATTTAAGTGGAACAAAATTAATTTCTAATCTTTTTTTGACTGACAACAGGGCTGTAAACACTGAGGTCACAGATAGAAATACATTCTGTTACACACCGACTGTTATCCGCAGCAGTATCGCATTCAACCACCACTTCCCTACTAGCTGAAAATCGTTGGAAAGAGAGTACGTAGCTGTGAATCTGGTTAGTGACGTAATTTTCCTATCTACACCATACCGCTAGGCCATTATGCAGCACCAGTAAAGCTTCTCTTTCAGTATTTTGCAACATTGGACTTTACTGTTGTTTTAACCTTCAAAACATCCACTTGTTTTACTGACGGCACATCCGTTGATACAACTCGTTTTGCTGAGTACCTTGCTGCACCGTTCTCGCTCTGGTTGATTCGTTTCCTATTTTCGTAGTCTGTTGGGTCCAGTAGCCTCCAAATTCTATACTGTCCCATATTTGACAAGTCTATTACATGTTATTGTTTACCGACTATTATCCCAGGCTCTGGCCAACAAGATCACTAATTTCACTGCACTAACTTTCGGTCATCTCCATCATTAAACCCTTGTCCAAAACAACAATGTTTTCAGTTAACCTGGTCCTCAACGCAGCATCCCACAACTGATTCTGCCCTTATTTGGCCTATTCAGATAGGGATAGTCAGGGCTAAGGACGGAACTCCGGGCACAGCGGTTTCGGACAAACGCTTCCACCGCTGATCCGGATGCAGCATCTGGGGCATGCAGCGTTCTTTGTTTGTTTTCCTGTCAAGCGAAATGCTAAAGTCCCTTCAATGTTAACCAGCGTCCAAATGGGTTGCACATCGCCAGCTTAAGTCCGTTGACTTAACAACGAGACTGAAAAATTAGGGAAGCAAAATTGAATTAAGCTCTAAGCACGTCGCGCAATCCAACCCGAACAAGCCATCAGGGCAGCGCGGGTTGTTGTGTAATGCGTTAAAAAATTGCTAGGGAAACAGTGCGCTAGCTCGACTTACCAAATCTCTAAATGCGTGTATGTGTGAACAGCGTTTAACATGATTAGGCCTGAGTATTGAAACCATGAAAGTCAGCTTAATATACGGGAGAGTTATCCAATGCAAGGCACTGATCATTCAGAGGTGTTTCCGTAGATTGGTGGCGTCGGCATGGTACACATTTGTGTCAGCAATCTGCGATCAACTACCGTCGGCTTTGCGATACTTTTACACGTTTCCCCGTCCTTTAACTTCTTATCGTCAAACAAGTAAATGACGTTACTCCGCCCCGCAGTAACCCATAGATAGTGAACACTCGCGGTGTATGAAGCTTGGAACGACTGTCCATCATGAAGTTTTTTCTCTCACGACCTTTACACTAATCCCTTGGCCGTCCTTCTAGTCTATCTTCAAATAACTCCTCTTACTATGGCGTACAGGCGATAATTGCACACGCTACTTAATGTAGTCCTATAAATAAATAAATAAATTGCATATGGCTCGAAGATGCGAGAAGCCGTTCCCAGAAGGGACGGATCAAATAATGGTACAGCAGTTTCATATCATGGTATAATAAATTTTTTAAAAATGTGAGCACAAAATGAAAATTTGTATAGCGCGAAGCGGTCCAAAATATTTACATTCCTCTTGTTCTATCGTCTGACAAGTTTTTAGCAGTCACATGAGAGTCGATCGCACACGAAAAAAAGAAGAGAGAATACAGTGCTGCGGACCAACAAAATATAACCACTTGTGCACTTGACCACATGCATTTTCAGGCACCATTAACTATAAGTCAACTATAAGTCAACGGGAGGAGATACACACACGTGTGGAGCACATTGGGTCGCCAGCCTCATTGCCATTATAAATAGGCACGTCACTTTAAGGGCGCGAGTGATAACGGTGTAAAAATTAGACAATATTTTTCCCGATTATTTCATGAATTCTTATGGATCACAATATGCAACTAACCAAATACCAAGCAACACATTTCAAAATAATAACCACCTTTTGCAAGAAGACACTAATGTATTATGTCTTATATTGTAATAGCCACCGAAAACCCAAATCATGGAGAACAGTTGGAATATCAGACGCCTTCGGATCATCAGCCAGCCCCAATCCTTCCCGAGTGCCGGGAGCCATCCCGGCACTGCAATCAAAGGGTTTCCGATAGAACGAGATCTACACGCACGAGGAAATCGGATCAGACTAATCCAAGTGAATTGAATGCAGATAACCTCGGAATATGTTGTTTGGTGCTGAATGTTGCATACTTGTTTCGACGCCAAGCACCAGCGCACCTATTCGCCCGCAAGCCACATTCCCTTACAGGGTCCATTGAGCTACCTTTAAGAGAATCAGTTATGCTGGCAGAGAACCCAACAATTCTGGATTTTATGGTTAAGTTGGAAGTCAGTGATCCACTTTTGTCTGACGCACAACGACAGCATTTCAAGCCAATGATTATAGAGACAAGATGTCTACGAAATCTTCCAGCCGCTGCATATACAAGCTACGCAAAAATGCGTCATATGTGTGAGCCGGTTCGGCTCAGGTGGAATTTCGGTGAAGTGATGAGCTACACGTCAACAAAGTATCTACAACAAAAAGATGTTCTCATGACGGACATACAGGTAAAAATAAGCTGACGAGAGGCATAGTAATCCGTGCGTTAAATGAATAGCAAGCGCTCGACTGACCTAGCTTAAAACTAGCGTGCGGCTTCTCATTCACTTACTACGTTGAACCTAGATAAAAGTCACACATTCCATAGAAATCTTGCCAAACCATAAATTAACCTTACTATGAGCTGCCAGAAAGCAGAATTTTCCTTAACCACTTCCAGATCCCTAACTTTTTGACTGGCTGGCATGTGATACTTACTCAACCAGCAAAGCTCATCTTGCTCATCACTAAACGTTACAAGCCCTCGTAGGATTACGGGTTACGACAAGCAATATCAATCCGAAGCGCAAGTTGATTTTGTGGTAACTTTTGTTCACTTCGATCAGTGGGACACTATTCAATGTACTCAAACTGTCGCTGTTATGCTACCTTAAATCACATCAAGCTCCCGAGTTGGTACTTCTTGTGGCTGTTCAGGTAGATGGAGCCGGAGTTTGGACTGTGGCTTTGGCCGAATTCATTGCTTTTAGACGTGTATTGATGAGGGCACTTGTCGATTATCTTATCGCCTGTGATTGGACTCCCGACTTTGGCTTTCCACCGGAGATTCCAAGCAATGGTGAAGCCTGGCATGGAAAGCGGTGGTTGGGGACAATATGCGCCTTCTTTTGAACGAGTTTCATGAGACAGTATTTCACCTGTCAGATTCAGCCTAATTGACTGCATTTCCCATTATCTTGCTACTTCCTTACCATCCATTTTCACAGCCCTATTGCGTTGCTGATATACTAACCAATCGCCTTATTCATTAGATGGTGCTAAGACTCCTACCCTTCACTCCAAGTTTCTTCCTCGGAAGAACTTCCAACGGTTGGCATCCCAACTTTCTAAGTTCTAGTAGCAACCCTGCTATCACTGCTTATAATGAGAATACTGTATATTTCTCTTGCTACCGAGGTACCGTGCCCGCAAAGGGACGAATCGTATTCATATGTGCGATTTGCTCACGCGTGCCGGGTTGTCACTGGTTGGGACATTACAGTGATGTGATAGGTACGTTTGGGGCTTTCGCTGTCGCTTCTTATGAGTACACGAGCATCCTCAGTTTTTTCGGATGCAGCTAAGTATGAAAACGCCGGTAAAACGCAGTGTTGTAACTAAGGCCCCACCTGACATTCGACAACTTCCAACGATATTCGACTCACCCTCAACATATGTTGAATACCAAGTCTACCCTTTTTCGCACTGATCATCCGTGCCTCTTCAGTCTCCTCGCCTCAAACCTACATCTCGTTTGATCACTCAAGCCGTCTTTGTGAGAGCGTTTTAACTTTATCCACTACGGGCTCGATTCAGAGGAGTAACATGGGGAGGCGGGGGCAGTCAGTCTCGGGCGGCATGTGACCGGGGGCGTCAATTTTAGTACCGTCGAATGTTCGATATCTGCATGACCAATAACACTCTTGCGCCAAATGTAACACCTGTGCAAACGTTCTTCCCAGCGATCTCCTTACTTGTCCTATTGTGATCACTTTCTCCACATTTACCTCAGTGTCCCAAATGGTCATCCATTTCATGCAAGACTAATGTGCACTTTACTCTGAGCCGGTTCTGTGGCCTACACTCGTCTATTCTGCCCACAGTCGGGGTGAAAATTTTGTCATCTCTCGAGCAGCAAAAGTCGTTGCTACGCCACTGGCTTGATCAAGTCAGCCCATGGTCCGAACATGTCCGCTACCACGTCTACGTTCATCCGAAACTATGCTGACTTCGCCTGATTTCACATCCCAGGCTTTTGGGGTTTTTGGTGCCAGTTTGTGAGTAAATTCGTGCTGATAGAGGTTGACCACTCAGGGCGTCGTGGATGAGATTGTCATGAATATCGGCTTTTAGATTTTGCGCGAAGGATGCAAGCGGCTGCGCTAGGAATGCAATCAATTGAAAGTTTTGCTATTTCTAGCCTACTACGAGCTAAGTGCTGCCCGTGTTGACTGAGAGGTGTCACACTCCCTTGCGGGGCTTGCTCAAGCTGACACATGAAAAGTACTCTGCAGACACAAACAGTGCCTAGTTCATTCTCATCCTCAAATAAATTTGCGACAAATGCAACCCTGCTCTAAATGTACCACTCTTGTGACCTCACTGCCCGGTAGATACGTTACGGCAGAGCAAGCGTGAAATATTGTGTGTCCTCATCGGGGCAACTTGACCTAAGCATCCTTTGATGATGACCTCACATTGTCGTTTAAACAATAGTGTCATACCAGTTCGCTTTTACAACCTTAATACAGATTAAAAGGTGAACGTTTCGTATATAGTGCGCCTGGAGCCTGAAGTCCATCACCAAATTGGCGGTTACCACAAGGAACCCTGTTTCAGCAAGACGACTGAGACTAAGTAATGTCATCCGAAATCAGAACGACCTAGTACATAGGTCTGGATCTTCTGCTCTTCCGTTAACTATGATCATCGCATTGACAAGCCAAAAACCGGTCAAACTTTTGTTTTCCTTGATCGACGGTACCATGCCTGTCCGCACAGATGAACGATGAACAATGAACAATAAACAATGGACACTGATTTATCACGGGATAAAAGCAAGTGTTGACACTTCCCATAGGATGGTTGGGGTGAAAAACAATCAAGTTGAACTATTGGTAATTTATCTACCAAGGGTCTACCGAGATATACGCGTTGATAACATAACGTTACGGTAAACTAAATATTTGTGTAAACTTACAGAAATATACGGGTGCAGTGATCGTTGATGTAAAGCGTGAGAAAAGTACATTATGGTGGCTCACTTATGCGCCGCCTCTTTGGGTTCATATGACACATAAATCTGGTAGCGCGGCATGATTAACGTAATCCATAACGGCGCAGTTTAGGTAACGAAGTGTTGGGAGCTAAGAACAGCATCTAATCATTTTTTGAAAATGTGCAAAGTAGGGGAGGATACAACTGAGTCTGGGAGAGAGTTCCAGGTTTGGCAAACACGGAAGGAAAACTGATTCCGTTGACACTCTAGGGCGACTATATTGTTCGCTCAATTTCAAGTAGTTACCCCTGAGCTGTGTGTTGCGGCTGTTTCAACAAATGGCGGAATACGTGGTTGATGTCAATCAATATTTGGTACGCTAGATTGAGATGGCCGCACAGCTTTCGGTAGCGTCTGCTGAAAACCCATCAACTTCAGCCTTCGGTGATAAGAGTGATTGTGCGGGCCTTTACATTTCTTGTTGCACCTTTTTGTGATACCTCTAATGCTTTTAGGACACGCTTCAACCAAGGTTGCCAATCATGAATAGCAAATTCAATGTGAAAGTGCAGGTAGAAATTGTGCGTCATTGGGAAGATTGATGGGTCAAATCACCCGAATGCCTTTCGCAGTAGGCCGACGTGCTGGTTGCCTTTGTTCGCAGCTACCTCAGCGTGTTTTGAACGGTTGAGGTCACGCTGTACGAGAGCACCATGGTCACGATCCTGGGAGCTAGTCTGCAATGCGTATGCCTCAAACAAATACGTGTATTCATGTCTATGGAGTAATTGCACCATACGACATTCGTCTACGTTGAACGGTAAGGCGTTCTGAACTGACCAGTTCAAAAGCTTGTTAAGAAGGTTAGCCGTCTCGTTTGTGCATTTTTGGTCATGCGCAGAGGCGAAAAACTATGAGAATAATTGACGAGGTATGTGAAGATATGTTGTTAAAGCAACATCCTTCTTATACATCTTAGCCTCAGGTGGAAAATACCTCAGCTTTCGTGCCGCAATCCAAAAGAAAAGAGAACAAGTGAAACAGAGGCACGCCGGCTGAGTTATCAGTAACGAACGGAGATCTTTCTGGAGAGGTAAGAGCAGGCTAGTGTGCCGCAACAAAGTAGTTTTATTACGCCTGATAAATGAGATCGTAGGTGGAGGGGAGGCTTAGTGGGAGGGAGAGGGACAAAGAAACTCACAACACAAACACCACTGAGGTCGGCTCCTAGCCATGTCAACAAGCGTATCCAGCCAGATACGTTCATCGTCTTTCTGTCCCCAACCAGGGAGCCGAGCGCCTCCAACCGAGTCCAACTTCGAAGTAGGTACCTTCATTCCTCTTAACCAAATCATCGCTTGGCCACCTCTTTCATCCACACCCCCAGGGCGCAAATAGTACACGTCGCCCGATTCGGTGGGCTGGCATGCGCAACACGTGTCCCAGCCATGGGAGGCTGCTGCGCGAAATGACGGTGCTGAGCCGTTCGCTTCTTCTTCCTGCGCCATAAACAAGGCGTCCTACACGCTCATCGCTCACCCGATGTTCACACCAGATTTGAGCCACACTGCGAAGGCCATGCCGTATTCTTCCCAAAAGGTTTTTTAGAAAAAGCGTAATTACTGTCAGCGCGAGTGACCGTTTGAGCGCCCTGAGTTAGCATTTTTATATACCTAGCCCTCCCAACTGGACACATTTATGATGAATTTCGGTCACTCAAATATATTGTTGGTTTAATCTAACGGCTGTAGTGTTGCGTAATTACAATTTGGGAATCGATTTCTGCTTAATGTGGACTTTATTTGTGACAAGAATAAATGCATTTACCGTATATGGTAAGCATGTGTTGGAAAAGCAAGTTCGTATGTGACCGAAATGCGTACCAAATATGTCTGAATGGGACGGCCAAGGGTACAAAAATTGATCAAACAGTCATTCCAGCGGACATTGTTTGTTCCCACTTGCTATGCTGGATGACTTGATGACATCAAAGTGTCCGAGATAATTTTTATAAGGTGTCTTACCTCACTAATGACAAGATGTCCTTAAAGCATAGATAGATTCAGTTGTTTGGTGGGTAACCGGACGCATTTAGCTCAAAGTGGATTTACGGTGCATCCAAAAGACCCTATACAATCCCGTCGCGTTGTTATCCATGTAAAGCAGCGTAAATTTTCAACTAACGAGGAGCCAGACTGGCTTTCCACATGCCGGAAAAGCAACACGTGCGATATGGCCTGTTCCTTGTGTGGGAATAGTTACCTAAATAAATAAGTACGGTTTGATCTCGATTTTCGTTATGCACGCCTAAGCTGTGACCTGGGGCCGATCTGCATACGCTATGGTTCATTATACCACTAGCTCACTGATGGTACGAAATCAGTACCTTACACATACACAGTCCCCTTGTACACCGTACTATGCGGTATCGACAAGCAAATGTGATTCCCACTGTATCAATTAATGAATCTGGTCTGCCTATCACTCACATCACCTCCTAGACCAGCATTCATGGGGTGTTGCTTTGTTAAGGTTATCTCATTTTTGAGTCCAGAAGCTGTACAGGATTTCGCTTGGCCCTCGAAGACTCGCATGCCTTCCCAAAACCTAGCAACTAACGTGGAGCATTTTCTGCACTAAGAAATTTACCACAATTGGTCAAGTGAAGGGATTAGAAGGCATCAGGCATGGGGTTAGGAACCAACGTTGCTGACGTTTCCCCTCTGATGGCAGACGTTCAAATAACAGCGTTCAAACAGCGTTCAAATAACAGGATTTCATTCAAGTTAAGTTCTTAGTTTTTTGTGTTACAAGTTTACAATTATTGGCCATTTACAAAACCTTGTGTTTTCCTAGATTCGGATTAGAGAAGTATGGAAAAACCTGGTCTACTCTGCTAATTTCGACCGTTACAGGACATGCACATGAGTCGCCTCACACATCACGTATTGAGCGTTTTTTGAAAACAAACCCATAGCACTCAGAAGATGTTCGCGTTGTCACTTTATTTGTAGCCATGGTGAACAACTGGCACTTAATGCGTATTTTGATGGCAAGAGAATGGGCTGAAACCAGTTGTTCTGTTTGCGGCTTGTATATCGCCAAGAAAGTTTCGGTCTCAACAGGAATCTTTTGTAATTATTCTCTCCTTCCAGATATGACTTCCTTAACTTAATGGCGATGTCGTTAAAGAACAGACGCCTATTTTGTAATTCATTTTCAAAACTAATAGGCATGTTACACGGAACAGTGCACAAAAGTGTAATGCTGATGTGCTAAAAAGGTACATCACCAGTTTAGTTTTTGTAACAGTTTTCCCATCTTTCTTGCACTATGACTACATACACTTAATATGTATACTGGTGCACCGAGGAACCTTCTCAATCAGTTCATCTGAAGTTAGCATCTGAAAGGCCTGAGCTTGGTCTTGAATGAGTC
>OX104059.1:32675268-32695565 GCA_944474145.2 Dicrocoelium dendriticum | reverse complement strand
ATCCCCGGGACATCATTTACGTGTTCTGCTCCTCAGAAATGACTTACTCTGGTTTTTGGGTTGGAAGGACTTCTGTTCCGATGCTTGCGCTACCAGTGTGCTCAAAGTCCTTGTAAACATATCCCAGGCCAAATCTGGGGAGCATTCGAATAAGAAAGTCCCAAGATGTATCCTTAACAAGCTTAGATAACACATTGTAGTGCGTGACCATGTGCACTTTATCCTCCTCCTTTTCCGGGTATATCGGCATAGCAATATATAATCAAACAGTAGAGTGACATGATCACTACGACCCAATGGTGTGCTTGTAACTATCCCGCCAACCATGAGTTCTTCGTTAGTTACACAAGATCTAGTATCTAGTAGCATATACACCGACAGTTTGAGTACATTGAATAGTGTCCCACTGATCGAAGTGAACAAAGGTTACCACAAAATCAACTTGCGGCTGCGTAATTGACATTGCAATCCTACGGGGGCTTGTAACATCTGGTAATGAAGCAAGATGAGCTTCGCTGGTTGAGTAAGTATCACATGCCCAGTATTCAAAAAGTTAGGGATCTGGAAGTGGTTAAAGAAAATTCTTCTTTCTGCCACTCAAAGTAAGGTTAATTTATGGTTTGGTAAGATTTCTATGGCATGTTTGACTTTTATCTAGGTTCAACGTAGTAAGTGAATGGGAAGCCGCATGCTAGTTTTAAGCTAGGTCAGTCGAGCGCTTGCTATTCATTTAACACACTAATTACTATGCCTCTCGAGGGTTACATGCACTTAAAATCGTCAGCTTATTTTTACCTGTATGTCCGTCATGGGAACATCTTTTTGTTGTAGATACTTTGTTGACGTGTAGCTCATCACTTCACCGAAATTCCACTTGAGCCGAACCGGTTCACACATATGACGCCATTTTCGCGTAGCTTGACACATGCAGCGGCTGGAAGATTTCGTAGACATCTTGTCTCTATAATCATCGGCTTGAAATGCTCGCCGTTGTGCGTCAGACAAAAGTGGATCACTGACTTCCAACTTAACCATAAAATCCAGAATTGTTGGGTTCTCTGCCAGGCATAACTGATTCTCTTAAAGGTAGCTCAATGGACACTGTAAGGGAATGTGGCTTGCGGGCGAATAGGTGCACTGGTGCTTGGCGTCGAAACAAGTATGCAACATTCAGCACCAGACAACATATTCCGAGGTTATCTGCATTCGGTTCACTTGGATTAGTCTGATCCGATTTCCTAGTGCGTGTAGATCGCGTTGTACCGGAAACCCTTTGATTGCAGTGCCGGGATGGCTCCCGGCACTCGGGAAGGATCGGGGCTGGCTGATGATCTGAAGGCGTCTGATATACCAACTGTTCTTCATGATTTGGGTTTTCGATGGCTGTTACAATATAAGACATAATACATTAGTGTATTCTTGCAAAAGGTGGTTATTATTTTGAAATGTGTTTGCTCGGTATTTGGTTTAGTTGCATATTTGTGATCCATAAGAATTCATGAAATAATCGGGAAAAATGTTGTCTAATTTTAACACCCTATATCACTCGCGCCTTTAAAGTGAAGGTGCCTGTTTCTAATGGCACATGAGGCTGGCGACCCCACCATGCCCCACAAGTGTGTGAATCTCCTCCCGCTGACTTATAGAACTTCATTAAGTAGCGTGTGCAATTAATTGCATTGTTACGCCATTGTAAGAGGAGTTATTTGAAGACAGACTAGAAGGATAGCCAAAGGGATTAGTGTGAAGGTCGTCAGAGAAACACTTCATGATGGACAGTCGTCCCAAGCTTCACACACCGCGAGTGTTCACTATCTATGGGTTATAGCGGGGCAGAGTAAGGTCATTTACTTGTTTGACCATAGGGAGTTAAAGGAAGGGGAAACATGTAAAAGTATCGCAAAGCCGACGATAGTTGATCGCAGGTTGCTGACACAAATGTGTACCATGCCAACGCTACCAATCTACGGAAACACCTCTGAATGATCAGTGCCTTGCATTGGATAACTCTACCGTATATTCAGCTGACTTTCACGGTTTAAATAGTCAGGCCTAATCATGTTAAACACTGTTCACACATACACGCATTTAGAGATTTGGTAAGTCGAGCTAGTGCATTGTTTCCCTAGCAATCTTTTAAAGCATTACACAACAATCCGCGCTGTCCTAATGGCTTGTTCGGGTTAGATTGCGCGACGTGTTTAGAGCTTAATTCACTTTTGCTTCCCTAATTTTTCAGTCTCGTTGTTAAGTCAACTGACTTAAGCTGACGACGTGCAATCCATTTGGACGCTGGTTAACATTGAAGGGACTTTAGCATTTCGCTTGACAGGAAAGCAAACAAAGAATGCTGTATGCTCCAGATGCTGCGCCCGGATCAGCGGTGGAAGCGTTTGTCTGAAACCGCTGTGCCCTGAGTTCCGTCCTTAGCCCTGACTATCCCTACCTGATTAGGCCGAATAAGGGCAGAATCGGCTGTAGGGTGCTGTTTTGAGGACCAGGTTAACTGAAAACATTGTTGTTTCGGACAAGGATTTAATGATGGAGATGACCAGAAGTTAGTTCAGTGAAACTAGTGATCTTGTTGGCTAGAGCCTGGGATAATAGTCGGTAAACATTAACATATAAGAGACTTGTCAAATATGGGACAGTATAGAAGTTGGAGGCGAATGAACTCAACAGGCTACAAAAATAGGAAACGAATCAACCATAGCGAGAACGGTGCAGTAAGGTACTCAGCAAAACGATTTGTGTTCCACGGATGTGCCATCAGTAAAACAAGTGGACGTTTTGAAGGTTAAAACAACCGTAAAGTGCAAGGTTGCAAAGTACTGAAAGAGCGTGTTTTCCGGTACATTGCAATCTAAACTGAGATTGCTTAACGTGTTGCAAACACAGTGGCCCTCAACAGCTGAGAAGCAAATGTTTTCTGCCGTGGGAAGCTTTACTGGTGATGCTTATTGGCCTAGCGGTAAGGTGTAGATAGGAACATTACGTCACTAACCCGATTCACAGCTGCGTACACTCTCCAACTATTTTCAGCTAGTAGCGTAGTGATTGTTGAATGCGATACGGCTGTGGATAACAGCCGGTGCGTACCAGAATGTATTTCTATCTGTGGTCCCAGTGTTTATAGCCCTGTTAGCAGTCAGAAAAAGATTAGAAATTAATTTTGTTCCGCTTAAATACTTTCTATAGACACGTTCTGCCACATACCATACACACAGTGCGCGAAGCGATGTCCAGGCTTGGATTTAGAATAGCAGGTGGCTCACAAAAAATTAAAACGAAGAGTTGGCAATGATCCAAATGTTATTAAAGAACATGGTGCCATGGAAATTGGGTATTGCCCACCCGAAAACACTGTACAGCCACGACGCGTTTCGATGTAATTTCATCTCATCAGGTGGAGACAGCAGGATTTGAACCCACGACCATTGGAATAGCAGCCCACACTACTACCCCTTTGGCTACCGGGTCACGATGGACAACGCTTTTTGTCACAATTAGTCATTTACCGTTGTGACAAAAAGCGTTGCCCATCGTGACCCGGTAGCCAAAGGGTAGTAGTGTGGGCTGCTATTCCAATGGTTGTGGGTTCAAATCCTGCTGTCTCCACCTGATGAGATGAAATTACATCGAAACGCGTCGTGGCTGTACAGTGTTTTCGGGTGGGCAATACCCAATTTCCATGGCACCATGTTCTTTAATAACATTTGGATCATTGCCAACTCTTCGTTTTAATTTTTTGTGAGCCACCTGCTATTCTAAATCCAAGCCTGGACATCGCTTCGCGCACTGTGTGTATGGTATGTGGCAGAACGTGTCTATAGAAAGTATTTAAGCGGAACAAAATTAATTTCTAATCTTTTTCTGACTGCTAACAGGGCTATAAACACTGGGACCACAGATAGAAATACATTCTGGTACGCACCGGCTGTTATCCACAGCCGTATCGCATTCAACAATCACTACGCTACTAGCTGAAAATAGTTGGAGAGTGTACGCAGCTGTGAATCGGGTTAGTGACGTAATGTTCCTATCTACACCTTACCGCTAGGCCAATAAGCATCACCAGTAAAGCTTCCCACGGCAGAAAACATTTGCTTCTCAGCTGTTGAGGGCCACTGTGTTTGCAACACGTTAAGCAATCTCAGTTTAGATTGCAATGTACCGGAAAACACGCTCTTTCAGTACTTTGCAACCTTGCACTTTACGGTTGTTTTAACCTTCAAAACGTCCACTTGTTTTACTGATGGCACATCCGTGGAACACAAATCGTTTTGCTGAGTACCTTACTGCACCGTTCTCGCTATGGTTGATTCGTTTCCTATTTTTGTAGCCTGTTGAGTTCATTCGCCTCCAACTTCTATACTGTCCCATATTTGACAAGTCTCTTATATGTTAATGTTTACCGACTATTATCCCAGGCTCTAGCCAACAAGATCACTAGTTTCACTGAACTAACTTCTGGTCATCTCCATCATTAAATCCTTGTCCGAAACAACAATGTTTTCAGTTAACCTGGTCCTCAAAACAGCACCCTACAGCCGATTCTGCCCTTATTCGGCCTAATCAGGTAGGGATAGTCAGGGCTAAGGACGGAACTCAGGGCACAGCGGTTTCAGACAAACGCTTCCACCGCTGATCCGGGCGCAGCATCTGGAGCATACAGCATTCTTTGTTTGCTTTCCTGTCAAGCGAAATGCTAAAGTCCCTTCAATGTTAACCAGCGTCCAAATGGATTGCACGTCGTCAGCTTAAGTCAGTTGACTTAACAACGAGACTGAAAAATTAGGGAAGCAAAAGTGAATTAAGCTCTAAGCACGTCGCGCAATCTAACCCGAACAAGCCATTAGGACAGCGCGGATTGTTGTGTAATGCTTTAAAAGATTGCTAGGGAAACAATGCACTAGCTCGACTTACCAAATCTCTAAATGCGTGTATGTGTGAACAGTGTTTAACATGATTAGGCCTGACTATTTAAACCGTGAAAGTCAGCTGAATATACGGTAGAGTTATCCAATGCAAGGCACTGATCATTCAGAGGTGTTTCCGTAGATTGGTAGCGTTGGCATGGTACACATTGTGTCAGCAACCTGCGATCAACTATCGTCGGCTTTGCGATACTTTTACATGTTTCCCCTTCCTTTAACTCCCTATGGTCAAACAAGTAAATGACCTTACTCTGCCCCGCTATAACCCATAGATAGTGAACACTCGCGGTGTGTGAAGCTTGGGACGACTGTCCATCATGAAGTGTTTCTCTGACGACCTTCACACTAATCCCTTTGGCTATCCTTCTAGTCTGTCTTCAAATAACTCCTCTTACAATGGCGTACAGGCAATAATTGCACACGCTACTTAATGAAGTCCTATAAGTCAGCGGGAGGAGATTCACACACTTGTGGGGCATGGTGGGTCGCCAGCCTCATTGCCATTAGAAACAGGCACTTCACTTTAAAGGCGCGAGTGATAAGGGTGTAAAAATTAGACAACATTTTTCCCGATTATTTCATGAATTCTTATGGATCACAAATATGCAACTAACCAAATACCGAGCAACACATTTCAAAATAATAACCACCTTTTGCAAGAATACACTAATGTATTATGTCTTATATTGTAACAGCCATCGAAAACCCAAATCATGAAGAACAGTTGGTATATCAGACGCCTTCAGATCATCAGCCAGCCCCGATCCTTCCCGAGTGCCGGGAGCCATCCCGGCACTGCAATCAAAGGGTTTCCGGTAGAACGCGATCTACACGCACTAGGAAATCGGATCAGACTAATCCAAGTGAACCGAATGCAGATAACCTCGGAATATGTTGTCTGGTGCTGAATGTTGCATACTTGTTTCGACGCCAAGCACCAGTGCACCTATTCGCCCGCAAGCCACATTCCCTTACAGTGTCCATTGAGCTACCTTTAAGAGAATCAGTTATGCTGGCAGAGAACCCAACAATTCTGGATTTTATGGTTAAGTTGGAAGTCAGTGATCCACTTTTGTCTGACGCACAACGGGAGCATTTCAAGCCGATGATTATAGAGACAAGATGTCTACGAAATCTTCCAGCCGCTGCATGTGCAAGCTACGCGAAAATGCGTCATATGTGTGAACCGGTTCGGCTCAAGTGGAATTTCGGTGAAGTGATGAGCTACACGTCAACAAAGTATCTACAACAAAAAGATGTTCCCATGACGGACATACAGGTAAAAATAAGCTGACGATTTTAAGTGCATGTAACCCTCGAGAGGCATAGTAATTAGTGTGTTTAATGAATAGCAAGCGCTCGACTGACCTAGCTTAAAACTAGCATGCGGCTTCCCATTCACTTACTACGTTGAACCTAGATAAAAGTCAAACATGCCATAGAAATCTTACCAAACCATAAATTAACCTTACTTTGAGTTGGCAGAAAGAAGAATTTTCTTTAACCACTTCCAGATCCCTAACTTTTTGAATATGTGGCATGTGATACTTACTCAACCAGCGAAGCTCATCTTGCTCATTACCAGATGTTACAAGCCCCCGTAGGATTGCAATGTCAATTCGCAGCGCAAGTTGATTTTGTGGTAACCTTTGTTCACTTCGATCAGTGGGACACTATTCAATGTACTCAAACTGTCGGTGTTATGCTACTAGATACTAGATCTTGTGCTAACTAACGAAGAACTCATGGTTGGCGGGATAGTTACAAGCACACCATTGGGTCGTAGTGATCATGTCACTCTACTGTTTGATTATATATGCTATGCCGATTACCCGGAAAAGGAGGAGGATAAAGTGCACATGGTCACGCACTACAATGTGTTATCTAAGCTTGTTAAGGATACATCTTGGACTTTCTTATTCGAATGCCCCCCAGATTTGGCCTGGGATATGTTTACAAGGACTTTGAGCACACTGGTAGCGCAAGCATCGGAACAGAAGTCCTTCCAACCCAAAAACCAGAGTAAGTCATTTCTGAGGAGCAGAACACGTAAATGTATGTCCCGGAGGGATTTGGCATGGCGAAATCACCAGGGTTGCCCGAATGCCGAAACCTGGACTGCATACGTGACACATCGTAACTTCTGTGTGAAACTGATCCGCGAAGACAAGGTCACGCATCAGCAGAAGTTAATGAAGCGATTCTGCACTAACCACAAACTCCTGTATGGACACATTAACGGACTTCGAAAGGTAAAGCGAGGGGTTCCGGCGCTAGTCACGGCTGATGGATACACGCGGTCAGCAATGGGAGCAGCTGATCTCCTACGGCTTCATTACTCTCAAACGTTCCAACAAGTGTCGAGCCCAAACATTCACCTCATTTCTAATACTCCACCATCTGGTTTAAAAAACATCACCTTCACTACGGAGGCTGTGTTGAAGACGTTGTTATCCTTGCGTATCCACAGTTCTCCCGGAGCTGATAACATCCGACCAAAGGCTCTGCAGACAGTAGCTAGTGATCTAGCAGAACCACTGGCTGTTTTCTATCAGCGATGTCTAGAGGAAAACCTTATTCCACCAGTATGGAAGCAAGGGGTCATCACTCCTATCCATAAAGGAGGTAGCCGCACTGATCCTGCAAACTACCGTCCAATAGCATTACTTCCCGTACTATCCAAAGTGATGGAATCAATCGTCGCAGACGCGCTGATGCAATATGTGGAAAGCCACAATTTAATAGCCCCAGAGCAACATGGCTTTCGTCAAAAGCATTCGTGTAATACCAACCTATTAATTGCACGTAATAGCTGGACTGAAGCTGTTGATGATGGAGTTGGAGTCGATGTCATCTACCTAGACTTTTCAAAAGCGTTTGATCGTTTAGACCATCGAGTTCTCCTTCAGAAGCTTCCGAACTACGGCATTGGCGATCCAATCCTGAGTTGGATTAGCAATTTTCTACAAGAACGACGGCTAGTGGTGAGAGTCCTGGAATCATTTTCTCATGCAATCGACGTGGCGTGTGGAGTACCACAAGGCTCGGTTCTTGGACCTCGTCTATTCTTGGTGTTCATTAACGATTTGGCGAGATCAATTACTTCCGATTTCTTATTTTTCGCTGATGATATCAAGATATGGCGAAGGACCAGAGGACCGGATGACCATGAACGGCGCCAGCACGATCTTAACACAGTGTCAAACTGGTCAGTTCAAAACGCTCTACCGTTCAACGTAGACAAATGTCGCGTAGTACAATTACGCCATAGACATAACTACACCTAAATACTTGGGACAAACGAATTGCAGAATAGCTCCCAGGAATGTGATCTTGGTGTGATCGTACAGAGCGACCTCAACTGTTCAAAACAGGCTGAGGTAGCTACCAAAAGAGGCAACAAGCACGTCGGCATGCTGCGAAGGTCATTCGGGAGATTTGACCCATCAATCTTCCCAATGATGTACAATTCCTACGTGCGCCCGCAAGTTGAGTACGCAATCCAAGGTTGGCAACCTTGGTTGAAACGCGACCTAGAAACGATAGAGGCACCACAACGGAGAGCAACAAAGAACGTGATGGGCCTGCGGTATCACTCTTACCACCGAAGGCTGAAGTTGCTAGAAATTTTCAGCGGACGTTATCGAAGGTTGCGCGGCGATCTCATATTAGCGCATCAGATATTGAGTGACCCCAACCACGTATGCAGCCATTTGCTGAAACTTAGCCACAACACGCAGTTCAGGGGTAACTGCTTAAAGTTGAAGGAACAATATAGCCGTCTAGAGTGTCGACGGAATTACTTTTCCCTTCGAGTTTGCAAACCATGGAAAGCACTCTCAGGCTCAGTTGTATCCTCTCCTACCCTGGATGTTTTCAAAAAACGATTAGATGTTGCTCTCAGCTCCCAACTTTTTGTTACCTAAGCTCCTCTGTTGTGGATCACGCCAAGCATGTTTTCAACAGGACTAATGTATCAAATGGACCTAAGTGAGCGACCATATTTTATTTTCTCAATCCTTACCTTAACTATCACTGCGCCCCGGTGTCTTTCTGAATGTTTACGCGCGATATTTCTTTTTCATTTCACACTGATGTTAAGTATCAAAGTATTCATCTCGGCAGACGTTCGATAGATGACCCACACATATTTTAATTGCATCATATTCACCGCTACCATCCTACGGGACATGTCAAGCACTTGCTTTTATCTCGTGCTAAATCATTGTTCATTGTTCATTGTACCTTAAATCACATCAAGCTCCCGAGTTGGTACTTCTTGTGGCTGTTCAGGTAGATGGAGCCGGAGTTTGGACTGTGGCTTTGGCCGAAGTAATTGCTCCTAGACGTGTATTGATGAGGGCACTTGTCGATGATCTTATCGCCTGTGATTGGAGACCCGACTTTGGCTTTCCACCGGAGATTTCAAGCAATGATGAAGCCTGGCATGGAAAGCGGTGGTTGGGAACAATGTGCGCCTTCTTTTGAACGAGTTGCATGAGACAGTATTTCACCTGTCAGATTCAGCCTAATTGACTGCATTTCCCATTATCTTGCTACTTCCTTACCATCCATTTTCACAGCCCTATTGCGTTGCTGATATACTAACCAATCGCCTTATTCATTAGATGGTGCTAAGACTTGTACCCTTCACTCCGATTTTCTTCCTCGGAAGAACTTCCAACGGTTGGCATCCCAACTTTCTAAGTTCTAGTAGCAACCCTGCTATCACTGCTTATAATGAGAATACTGGATATTTCTCTTGCTACCGAGGTACCGTGCCCGCAAAGGGACGAATCGTATTCAAATGTGCGATTTGCTCACGCGTGCCGGGTTGTCACTGGTTGGGACATTACAGTGATGTGATAGGTACGTTTGGGGCTTTCGCTGTCGCTTCTTATGAGTACACGAGCATCCTCAGTTTTTTCGGATGCAGCTAAGTACGAACATGTCGGCAAAACGCAGTGTTGTAAGTAAGGCCCAACCTGACATTTGTCAACTTCCCACGATATTCGACTCACCCTCAACATATGTTGAATACCAAATCAACCTTTTTCGCTCTGGCCATCCGTGCCTCATCAGTCTCCTCGCCTCAAACCTACATCTCGTTTGCTCACTCAAGCCGTCTTTGTGAGAGCGTTTTAACTTTATCCACGACGGGCTCGATCCAGAGGAGTAACATGGGGCGCGGCATGTGACCGGGGGCATCAATTTTAGTATCGTCGAATGTTCAATATCTGCATGACCAACAACAGTCTTGCGCCATATGTAACACCTGTGCAAATGTTCTTCCCAGCGATCTCCTTACTTGTCCTATTGCCATCACTTTCTCCACATTTACCTCAGTGTCATAAACGATCAACCATTTCATGGAAGACTAATGTGCACTTTACTCTGAGCCGGTTGTGTTGCGTACACGCGTTTATTCTGCCTACAGTTAGGGTGAAAATTTTGTCACCTCCCAGAGCGGCAAAAGTCGTTGCTACGCCACTGGCTTGCTCAAGTCAGGGGGTGTCATCCCATGGTCCGAACATGTTCGCTACCACGTCTGCGTTCATCCGAAACTATGCTGACTTCGCTTGATTTCACATCCCAGGCTTTTGGGGTTTGGTGCTAGTTTGTGAGTAAATCCGTGCTGATAGAGGTTGATCACTCAGGGAGTCGTGGATGCGATTTTCGTGACTATCGGCTTGCGTGATTTAGATTTTAGATTTTGCGTGAAGAATGCAAGCCGCTGCACTAGGAATGCAATCAATTGAAAGTTTTGCTATTTCTAGCCTACCATCGAGCTAAGTGGTGACCGTGTTGACTGAGGGGTGTAACACTCCCCTTGCTGGGCTTGCTCAAGCTGGCAAATGAAAAGTGCTTTGCAGACACAAACAGTGCCTAGATCATTCTCATCCTCACATAAATTTGCGACAAATGCACCCTGCTCTAAATGCACCACTCTTGTGACCTCACTGCCCGGTAGACCCGTTACGGCAGAGCAAGCGTGAAATATTGTGTCCTCATCGGGGCAACTTGAAATAAGCATCCTTTGATGATGGCCTCACATTGTCGGTTAAACAATAGTACCATACCAGTTCGCTTTTACAACCTTAATACAGATTAAAAGGTGAACGTTTCGTATAGAATGCGTCTAGAGCCTGAAGTCCATCACCAAATTGGTCGTTACCACAAGGAACCCTGTTTCAGCACGACGATTGAGACTAAGTAATGTCATCCGAAATCAGAACGACCCATTACATAGGTCTGGACCTTCTGCTCTTCCGTTAACTATGATCATCCCATTGACAGCCAAAAACCGGTCAAACTTTTGTTTTCCTTGATCGACGGTACCATGCCTGTCCGCACAGATGAACGATGAACAATGAACAATAAACAATGGACACTGATTTATCACGGGATAAAAGCAAGTGTTGACACTTCCCATAGGATGGTTGGGGTGAAAACAATCAAGTTGAACTATTGGTAATTTATCTACCAAGGGTCTACCGAGATATACGCGTTGATACATAACGTTACGGTAAACTAAATATTTGTGTAAACTTACAGAAATATACGGGTGCAGTGATCGTTGATGTAAAGCGTGAGAAAAGTACATTATGGTGGCTCACTTATGCGCCGCCTCTTTGGGTTCATATGACACATAAATCTGGTAGCGCGGCATGATTAACGTAATCCATAACGGCGCAGTTTAAGTAACGAAGTGTTGGGAGCTAAGAACAGCATCTAATCATTTTTTGAAAATGTGCAAAGTAGGGGAGGATACAACTGAGTCTGGGAGAGAGTTCCAGGTTTGGCAAACACGGAAGGAAAACTGATTCCGTTGACACTCTAGGCGACTATATTGTTCGCTCAATTTCAAGTAGTTACCCCTGAGCTGTGTGTTGCGGCTGTTTAAGCAAATTGCGGCACACTTGGTTGATGTCAATCAATATTTGGTACGCTAGATTGAGATGGCCGCACAGCTTTCGGTAGCGTCTGCTGAAAACCCATCAACTTCAGCCTTCGGTGATGAGAGTGATTGTGCGGGCCTTTACATTTCTTGTTGCACCTTTTTGTGATACCTCTAATGCTTCTAGGACACGCTTCAACCAAGGTTGCCAATCATGAATAGCAAATTCAACGTGAAAGTGCAGGTAGAAATTGTGCGTCATTGGGAAGATTGATGGGTCAAATCTCCCGAATGCCTTTCGCAGTAGGCCGACGTGCTGGTTGCCTTTGTTCGCAGCTACCTCAGCGTGTTTTGAACGGTTGAGGTCACGGTGTACGAGAGCACCATGGTCACGATCCTGGGAGCTAGTCTGCAATGCGTATGCCTCAAACAAATACGTGTATTCATGTCTATGGCGTAATTGCACCATACGACATTCGTCTACGTTGAACGGTAAGGCGTTCTGAACTGACCAGTTCAAAAGCTTGTTAAGAAGGTTAGCCGTCTCGTTTGTGCATTTTTAGTCATGCGCAGAGGCGAAAACTATGAGAATAATTGACGAGGTATGTGAAGATATGTTGTTAAAGCAACATCCTTCTTATACATCTTAGCCTCAGGTGGAAAATAACTCAGCTATTGTGCTGCAGTACAAAAGAAAAGAGAAAATATGAAACAGAGGCACGCCGGCTGAGTTACCAGCAACGAACGGAGATCTTTCTGGAGAGGTAACAGCAGGCTAGTGTGCCGCAACAAAGTAGTTTTATTACGCCTGATAAATGAGATCGTAGGTGGAGGGGAGGCTTAGTGGGAGGAAGAGGGACAAAGAAACTCACAACACGAACACCACTGAGGTCGGCTCCTAGCCATGTCAACAAGCGTATCCAGCCAGAGATGTTCATCGTCTTTCTGTCCCCAACCAGGGAGCCGAGCGCCTCCAACCGAGTCCAACTTCGAAGTAGGTACCTTCATTCCTCTTAACCAAATCATCGCTTGGCCACATCTTTCATCCACACCCCCAGGGAGCAAACAGTGCACGTCGCCCGATTCGGTGGGCTGGCATGCGCAACACATGTCCCAACCATGGGAGCCTGCTGCGCGAAATGACGGTGCTGAGCGGTTCGCTTCTTCTTCCTGCGCCATAAGCAAGGCGTCTTACACGCTCAATGCTCACACGATGTTCACACCAGATTTGAGCCAAACTGTGAAGGCAATGCCGTATTCTTCCCAAAAGAATTTTATAGAAGTAGCGTAATTACTGTCAGCGC
Source organism: Dicrocoelium dendriticum (assembly GCA_944474145.2). NCBI lineage: Eukaryota > Metazoa > Platyhelminthes > Trematoda > Plagiorchiida > Dicrocoeliidae > Dicrocoelium > Dicrocoelium dendriticum. Next base: position 32,682,426 of record OX104059.1, on the reverse strand, counting down.
GAGTGACCGTTTGAGCGCCCTGAGTTAGCATTTTTATATACCTGGCCGTCCCAACTGGACACATTTATGATGAATTTCGGTCACTCAAAAATATTGTTGGTTTAACCTAACGGCTGTAGTGTTGCGTAATTACAATTTGGGAATCGATTTCTGCTTAATGTGGACTTTATTTGTGACAAGAATAAATGCATTTACCGTATATGGTAAGCGTGTGTTGGAAAAACAAGTTCGTATGTGACCGAAATGCATACCAAATATGTCTGAATGGGACGGCCAAGGGTACAAAAATTGATCAAACAGTCATTCCAGCGGACATTGTTTGTTCCCACTTGCTATGCTGGATGACTTGATGACATCAAAGTGTCCGAGATAATTTTTAATGACAAGATGTCCTTAAAGCATAGATAGATTCAGTTGTTTGGTGGGTAACCGGACGCATTTAGCTCAAAGTGGATTTACGGTGCATCCAAAAGACCCTATACAATCCCGTCGCGTTGTTATCCATGTAAAGCAGCGTAAATTTTCAACTAACGAGGAGCCAGACTGGCTTTCCACATGCCGGAAAAGCAACACGTGCGATGTGGCCTGTTCCTTGTGTGGGAATAGTTACCTAAATAAATAAGTACCGTTTGATCTCGATTTTCGTTATGCACGCCTAAGCTGTGACCTGGGGCCGATCTGCATACGCTATGGTTCATTATACCACTAGCTCACTGATGGTACGAAATCAGTACCTTACACATACACAGTCCCCTTGTACACCGTACTATACGGTATCGACAAGCAAATGTGATTCCCACTGTATCAATTAATGAATCTGGTCTGCCTATCACTCACATCACCTCCTAGACCAGCATTCATGAGGTGTTGCTTTGTTAAGGTTATCTCATTTTTGAGTCCAGAAGCTGTACAGGATTTCGCTTGGCCCTAGAAGACTCGCATGCCTTCCCAAAACCTAGCTACTAGCGTGGAGCATTTTCTGCACTAAGAAATTTACCACAATTGGTCAAGTGAAGGTATTAGAAGGCATCAGGCATGCGGTTAGGAACCAACGTTGCTGACGTTTCCCCTCTGATGGCAGACGTTCAAATAACAGCGTTCAAACAGCGTTCAAATAACAGGATTTCATTCAAGTTAAGTTCTTAGTTTTTTGTGTTACAAGTTTACAATTATTGGCCATTTACAAAACCTTGTGTTTTCCTAGATTCGGATTAGAGAAGTATGGAAAAACCTGGTCTACTCTGCTAAGTTCGGCCGTTACAGGACATGCACATGAGTCGCCTCACACATCACGTATTGAGCGTTTTTTGAAAACAAACCCATAGCACTCAGAAGATGTTCGCGTTGTCACTTTATTTGTAGCCATGGTGAACAACTGGCACTTAATGCGTATTTTGATGGCAAGAGAATGGGCTGAAACCAGTTGTTCTGTTTGCGGCTTGTATATCGCCAAGAAAGTTTCGATCTCAACAGGAATCTTTTGTAATAATTCTCTCCTTCCAGATATGACTTCCTCAACTTAATGGCGATGTTCTTAAAGAACAGACGCCTATTTGGTAATTCATTTTCAAAACTAATAGGCATGTTACACGGAACAGCGCACAAAAGTGTAATGCTGATGTGCTAAAAAAGTACATCACCAGTTTAGTTTTTGTAACAGTTTTCCCATCTTTCTTGCAGTATGACCACACACTTAATATGTATACTGGTGCACCGAGGAACCTTCCCAATCAGTTCATCTGAAGTTAGCATCTGAAAGGCCTGAGCTTGGTCTTGAATGAGTCTGGCATTGTATAATGGACCAGGAAAACCTATAACAAAATGTTGGCTGGAAGATTTCGCAAATCTGTTGATACAAAGAATTTCTGACTACCTAGTTGCCTAGTCTTTGCTAATGTAATCGTAATCGTCACTGCTCACAGGTTCTACACCAGAATGTATCAAGCAGCTGATCTCAAATTCCGATCCAGTGTGATCACTTTCGTTGACAGTCCTATCTTCAGCACGGTATTCCCTGCTTCCAACTTCAGCAGACATTTATCCTGACAACAACGTTTATCTAACTGCATCCTCGTCTGTTCTCCGCGTTATATTACCCAAAATATAATTATGCAAAAGGAAGCATGGAAATTAGGTGTTGCCCACCCGAAAACACCGCACTCCTATGACGCATTTCGATATTAATTCATCTCCCCGAAACCCGGGACCATTATGATGTTACTTGTGACCGCTACCCCTAAACCACCAGGTCACCACGGGCAATGCTTGGCACAACGGTTAATGATTAATATTGAGGGTCATTCTGATGTATCCATTGTGCATCAAAATGTATCAATCCGCTAATGTTCATTTCCGATTCAGTGTATGATTGCTCTCCTTGAAAGTCCTATCCTCATCATCGTGTTCACTGCTTTCAGCTTCATCAAACATGTATCTTGGAAACAATGTTTATTTAACTGTATCCTCATCTATTCTTTAAGTCACATTATTCAATATAAAACTATGTAAAAGAATTTCTTGGAAAAACATAGATAAAATTGCCAGTAATTGTAATTACACAACTGCTTGCTTGGTGTATAGCGTACAACAAAAGTGCACTGCGCATAGGAATCCTTTTCTCATCAGCGCCAGGTGGTTTTCTATCAGGAAATCATTGCGCCACTGCAGGTGTTAGGAACCAAGCGAAAGATAAATAGCAGGCCTTACGAGCGCGATCGCGTGCTCAACCCAAAGAAAAACAAAACGGCGTTCGGTGTACGAAGTTCATCATCGCAACCAATTACGGGTCAAGTTTAATACAGCTCATTGTGACTAGACAGCTGGGTAGCTACTGCACATCAGGTAAAGTCCCTGACGGTTATTTGAACGTCGTGGAGTTTGCCAACTTTAGACATTCAGGCAATGCAATGACTTTACTGGTAAATTTGTCTCTAAACATCATTAGCCACTTTTTCTCTGGATGAATTACTCTGTTCTGTACAATGTGCAGCGCATGGGGTCAAGCATATGTTACATATCTGAAACTCTTCTTTCACACAGGTTGTACTCACTGGGTTACATCCGCCAGAACAGATCACCGAAATGATGCTCAGTACACCACTCACATTCGATCTGTACGATCGCATTCCACGCAAAACCATGGGGAAGCAAAAATCTGTCACAGAATCCGCCGGTGCTTTGTTCGGTGCGGAACCAGAGGATTCAGACTTGGCCACAATCAAGCCCACACTGGAAGTGATGCCTGATCGGGCTAGGACTGCCATACCTTCTGACTCGTTCACACCAGATGAGCACCCGTTTGGGCGAGTGACTGTGCACTTGGACGAGATGCTAAATTTACGCTTAGTCCTTTTGGAAAGGGACTACCCGGTTTTGCCCATAGATGAAACGGCATTTGATCTGCAAACTACGTTGAGAACAGCGACAGAGAATCCCAGAACAGCAAGCAGACAATACGTGGGCTATGTGGATGCAGATTGTAGTCTGTCGATCCGAGTTGAACTGAACTACGACCTGCAAGCGCCACCCATAGCCATGGCAACGCCCATCGCGACTGATGGCACGCTTGAGCGGTTCATTTGCATAGTAGGTGAGAGCACATCGCTGCTAAGTCCCCTAATATGCATCATGTCCAACGTGTAGATCTTTAGACCGGCTACGCCCAAAATACACCATTCAACTTAAGCGTCCATCATGCATTGCAACTAATGATTCTAGTGCTCCAGACGCACAGTTTAAGGTTCAAGTTGTCCCAAAACCACTTTCCGCAAAATGATAAGCAGCATCAACTAATCAACTAAGGGGATCGTCTCACTTTAGCCCAAACCCTGTGAACTAGACGAACACGGACTCACTAACATTACCAAAAACGGATGCGCGGTGACAATGATGTCTATCTCGAGTTGTCCAGAAATATACGATAATATTATCGTGTCAACCACAGTAGCTCGGAGGAAGCTACATCCTTTGTGACGATCTTTTGACATCATGATTATTGGAAGATATCTAACACCCGTACCGATAACTCAGTACTACAAGTAAGTTCGAAAAGATTCTTACATTGCGGCTTAGGGGGTATTATGAGCCTGTTCTATCCAAAGTAGCGTTAGTTATACTAGTAGTATTCCACATTGCTTCCCCTCATTGGTAGGATATTTGTATTTGCTACTTGGGTTTAATCATGCGATTATTTTTAGAGTGGCGGCCAGGTGTCTGTGCGCATACAATGAGGTCCCGCAGTGCTGAATACACTAGTGGAAGCTGTGTAGTATTTAGGTTTCAAGCTGGAACGCAATTTGATGAGCATGTGAATACAAAACCAGTTCGCAGTCCGAATTTTTGACCCTCCGAGTTCCTGTACGAGTAACGAAAACAGGGTAACCGGGATTCATCTTACCAAATCGACTGACCTTATTTGCTTGATTCCCATCCAGTCTCTTGGTAAAAACGCCATGGAGCACTAAGATTGTAGCTCTCTGTTTAACTTCAAGCAGGTGGTCAATGAATCATCAGCTTGTTGATCAAACGTGATGCACGTATCGCTATCGATCAATGTAGGTTTTCAGTTATAGATGAAGTTGTCCACTTTCAACTCCGAATGGTATTTCAGGACGAGTCCCTTTCATTTTCTGTCATGAATCAGCCTTTGGATGTTCATTTCTTGTCTGAACTCTTATACTTAATATCAAACATAGTAAAGCTTGTTGGGAAGAGTGGTTCGCGTAGAGCCAATTGAGCATACCGAGACCGTCCATACCCTGGAAAAAGACAACTTGTGTAGCTCTGCGGGAATCGGAGTAAGTAGGTGTTGTTACTCTGCGCGGTTGCAGCACTGATTCAGCTGCATGGAAGTCAAGCGACGAGCCGAACCTAACAGAACCGAGTTTGTTACGATACGTCACTCGAAACAAAGGACAATTCTCACGCCATGAGATCAGGATGTGTGGTGATCGACAACCTACAAATTCTTGACTCAGTTTAGGAATTTGTGCTGCTTTCCGATCTGCAGTGAGTCAGTAGACTAAGGAATAAAAATCATAATCAGGACAACTTTTGGATCAAAATATACTGATCACAGTTCCAAAGGTGCTGACGGCTATCCACAACCGTTACGTGAGTGATCCAGTACAATCATCTCCCTATGTTAGTTTAGCAACTTCCTTTCATTTTTTAGAAAACCCAGCAACCAAATGCATCGATGACATGAAGCTATTGGTCCTGCAACACAACGCACGGTGCATGAATATTCAAGACGACCGCGCCATAGAAACGCTCCAGATGTACCTCGGGTTGAAGAGGTCAAAACGGCCGTTTTGTCTCAACGCCTTTAGTGGGTATGAGTCACTCACTGAAGGCGGGGAGGAATCGCGGAGTTCTGCGGAAAACCTTATCACCGGATTCCACCTTAGCGATCCCACTTTTCACATACTGGTGTTGGAGTTACCGTCTGAGGAGAACGCAATGCATCTTTTCACCTTTGGGATACAAAGCCTACTTTCTACTTCTGCTGACCATCTGAATATTAAGTTTATACGAAACAGCGGCGTACGGTTTACTGGACGTCTCTACTGGAGTCAACACTGGGGTTTTCCGGAGATCCATGTCCTTGTTCCGATTTCACGTTTGATCCAACAGCCTCTTTTTCACGTCCGTGACCTTCTTCCTCGACTGGCCTATTGTGCAGTGACTAAACTTCATACCTTGCGTACAATGTATCGCAGCTTAAAGGATGTCACTCGCGCCAACCTGCTACCTACAAGTATGATGCTTGACGCCTTGATCAGAGAGTTCTCTGCACCTCCCCTCTTGAAAGAACATTTATCCAGAGTGAGCTCTGCGTCTAGGAAACTGCAGGAGAGTCAATCTCAACTGCCATCATTACTTAGAAGCCCGACTACTGAATTGGTGCAGTCTGCTGTGACAAGACCAGCACAAACAAGAGGCCCTTGGGTCAGTTGCGTAGGTCGGAAAGGCACTAAAACTTCAGCAGCACGAAAGACATCCACCGGGATGCAACCAACATTGTATCGTGCTACGTCATGTGCAAAACATGGGGTTTACAACTACAGTGTGCAGAGGTTAAATTCAGCCGTAATCGCTCGAAAGGAACTTTCGGATAAGTTGTCACAAACGAATAGGACCTATACGTACAGCAATCGTTTTTTGCACTCTGCAGGGTTCGAGCCAAACCCATGCGTACGAGATTTTAGGCAAATACTTCGCGAGTACAACGACAGTGGTTGCAGCAAACTTGGGAGTGTAGACAATCCCATGCAGCGGAAAATACGGTGGAACTTTTCCAGTCCCATCTATAATTCCGTTGAAGAGAAGGTGGGTTACAGGGCTCGATTTGCAAAGGCAGTGACCTCACTGGACGAAGACGGTCGTATCGTGAAATAACTCACTACGTTCCAAGTTGTTGTTGTACCCAAAGTTTGAGAAAGACATGCTGAGTATCTTCCTGCGGCCAATCCGCAAAGCCACAAAGCCACATGATGTCATTCCTGTATTGTCATACATTTTAAGTATTGTGTACTTTTAAATGCAATGTTTTGGACCCTAAGAAAATGTTTTTCTCATAGTGCCCATATTTAAATTGATGCCGTTTTTATTCAATCATACGATTAACTATTAAATCTTCACCCATTCTATATTATCGTTGGAAGAGTAGAGCACTTCCTGAGACATACAGACCTGTTGGTTTGAAGACAATTGTTATTTCTTCTAATGATTAAATCCTTCACCCGGTGATTCCCACTGCATTGTTCGCTGTTCCGCTGGATGGTAGGGCGTCTGTTCAATCATGGAATCGTTGTAACCGAACGTAACGGTAAGAGAGAATTCATCAGACGAATACCGTGACTTGTGCTGCAGAGACATTCAATTCCGCCAACGCTAAGCACCAGAATACAACTCACAGAAGATGGGGGGGAGAGTTGAACAGTTTCGCACCTGAGGACCCAATCAAGTGGCGTAACATGGAGGGTTGGGGGGCGGTCCGCCCCCGGTGGTATGTGAGAGAGGACGGCATTTTTAATACCGTTGATTGTTCACTACCAAATATAAAGCACAAAAAATCCAGATAAGCTGAGGGACGAATATTTTAATGTTACTTCGTATGACCAACAACACATCTGCGCCATATGCAACATCAGTGCG
>OX104059.1:32657513-32675146 GCA_944474145.2 Dicrocoelium dendriticum | reverse complement strand
ACTCACCAGTTGCTCGACCGCTTCGGTTAGTCTTTCACACCTATTCAGTAGCACAGCTAGCTAACAAATGGAATAGACTTGCATACTTGGCAAAACCAAGGCGACTCTGCGGTGTTTGCTTGAGTCGACTTATTCCCAAAGCAGGTAGTGTGATAGGTTTTCAAGCACATGGTACACACAAGACCATTTTTTCACCACTTTGGCACATGATTGGCATTTGCTTTTCATACGAGACATGTTCTCAGTAGGGGTAGGGATGGGATGGAGATACTGACGCACCGCTGCGTGGCGATCGGCGCTGGTTTGAGGTCAGCAGGTCCAGGCGATGTGCGTGCTATCGATCCAGACGGGTAGACAGCGATGCTAGACAAAGCGACTGAGGCAAAGCAAGGTGACTTGGAAAATACTGTCTAGTGACGACAGTGGCAGTTCCAAACGCAGAGCAAATTGACGACTATCGCTTGTAGAACGACTTGAAGGAATGGCAGTAAGCTGATCGGGTGACTGTCAAAAAGATCTTTAAAATAAGACCACAAGAGTTCTTATGCGACGAGAGGAAAAATAAAACATCCGAAAAGCTTCAAATACGGTTGACTTCGAATTTCCAAGAGCACAGTTTGTTGGTGATCCGTGAATGATAGATCCAATAGATGAACAGTGGTAGGAGGAGCTCGCGGAGCCAAATCGAATGATGGCACGTAGGTCTCTGTGAGAATAAATCCAAAGATTTGGAGGCGAATAACGCAGGAGGACAGTTTTTTTGCGACCGCACTGTAGTGTCAATCTAGCGGTAGGTAGGCGAGGTGCTCGACTGTACATCAATTGGAATGGTGCTTTTTAGTAGAGGCTTGTTTGGATGTTTCATGGGTCAGAAACCGCAGTTGTAAAGCTTGCTGCATCATCATCCTCATCAGTACACGTTAGCTGAGGATGAGAAACACACTTTGGCTACCGTGCTGCAATACAAAAAGATAATGACTAAAAAGTACATTACAGGATAAGGTGTTACATATTATATTATGCGTTTTGCATGAGATTGGGATTGGAGGGTGAACCTCAAGGAAAGGGGATGGACATAGAAACGCACAACACAAACGCCACTGGGGCCGGCTCTTCGCCATATCAACAAGTGTGTCCAATCAAACGTGTTCATCGACCTTAGGACCCCACTCAGGCAGTCGGGATGCAACAACCTACGCCAGTTCCGAAGTGAGGGTTTCCATTCCTCTCTACCAAGTCATCGCTTGACATCCCCTCCTCCTCACTTGGTTTACTCATGCATCTAAGACCTGGTGGCATATATTGAGTTGCCCTCGTATACCGTCCTCCGATGTCAATTTTAGAATTGTATAGCCATCTAGCCTCAGCAATGAAACCGTTCTGGCTCAACTCAACAGTCACGTTCTCTTTGTGGGGGGACTTAAACTTGCACACACTAGCTATTCCGACCCCAGTCGGCCAGCAGTTTAAAGCCCAACTGCAAGAATCATAATCATAATCACGGTAAATGAATAAATAAATCTTTATTCTCGACAAAGCGAGTCACGCCATTTGGGCTTGATCAGAATAATCCATTATTGTACATAGTAGTATAATGAGCAGGTCGAAGAGCAGGAGTACTACAGTTGTAGTCAGTTTTGTGGGCCAAAATGGCTAAAAGAATGAGTGAAGTTAATCCTCGAGCGTACTGTGGTACACTTCGGCAGGCATAATCAGAATTGTGTAGGCGAACTGGTTTGCAAAGTACGAGATGTAAAGATAAGAATTACTGAGATCGATGGAGTGGAGCGTATTGGTGAAGAACTGATTTGATGAGGTTGTGTACACAGTGTGGGTCAGGTGCGTGAAGCGTGAGCACCAATCTGTAAAAACGTTTTAAGAATAGTGACATGTCACTGATCAAACATGAACGTTTAGTTGTATGAGAGCTGTTGTATGCACAGAACTTGTGAAATGTGGTATCGGTCAACTTGCCTTGGCGTGGTAGGAGGCAGTGATTTTATTGAGTGGCGAGTCACATCCGACACGTCGCAATGTCGTCAGAGATATTTTTTGGTATTTTTGTGACCAGAACGCTTGGCAGGCAAAAACCCACCACCTCCTGGAACACTGCCGACCGGTGATATGACATTGACGGGACGGCCTTTTGACCCATTGTCTTCGCGGTTATTCGCAGTGGTGCTTTTCCAATTTGTTTCCGTCAGCTGAGTGGTTGGCTCCTTCGGAGTCGATCACGATTGATTGGAGCTGGTTAAGTCGGACGACTCAGGTGACCAGTATTCTGTAAATTCGTTTTCCGTTCCTTTGATGTATCAGGATTGCGAGGTATAGAAGATTGCAATGACCTGTGTTGTGTCCGTAGCCAGGTTGGCGTCGCAGGTATGTCCTCGGAGGTGTTTCATGTAGATAATGATATTCATTAGAAGAGGAGAACAAACCGACAATTTTGGGGCCCGTTTTTACGAACGAGGAACTTATGATCCACCCGGTGCTAATGAGTAGTCCTTTGGGCGCAGTGGTCATGCAACTGCTTTTCTGCTACGTGTGCTACCCTGAACAGTTCAACAGGCACGTCGAAGTTGTCAGTATATTCGCACATCACAACATTTTATCTGATATCATCAAGACCACTGGTTGGGTGTTTCTAGCGGAACAACCCCTTGATGTCTCTTGGGGAAAGTACGTCAAGCAATTCAACTTTTTAGTAACGAAAGCACCAGGGAGTAAGGTCCTTAGCTCAGGAAAGGTAAAGTTCCTTTTGAGAAGCAGGACGCAGGAACAAATGACTTTGCAAGATTCACTTCGGAGAGTATAAAAATTCGATCTAAACGGCGGAAAATGGCATACTTACCGAACTGAGCGAAATCACTGTGTCAAGCTGACCGCGAAGATAGACTGAAACACCAATAAGAGTTGGCGAAGAAGTTCTGCTGCAATCCTAGGCTACTTGACAGGCATGTTAACAAATTTCGCAAAGTGAAGCGAGGCATCCCTCCTCCAAACACCGACTGTAAGCAGGCCTAAACTACTCACGAAGCAGCTAGTGCTTTTAGACATCAGTTCGCTTGTACGCTTCGGAACGCATCGTCGTCTCATATCATTCGCACACATATCACATCACACCAGGGCATAGCCACATCACCTGCACTACCGCGGAAGTGCTGAAGCGACTGATGTCACTACACGAGTTTAGTTCAGCTGGTCAGATAACATATGCCCCAGTTTATTCATGGTAGCTACTATGAGATCGGATGAACCACTATCTCAGTTTTACAGTACTGTCTGGACGAGATGCATGTCTTAACCATGTGGAAGCGTAGAATGGTCGCTCCAGTTACAAGAGAGAGAATGGCGCATTTCCTGCAAACTATCGCCTGTTTACCCTACTTCCGGTGCTCGCTTATTTCAAGTAATCTGTCGATAAAACTGTTCCCATAGGATATTCACTAAGTTGCCATAACATAGTGCAGAAGCAGCATGGATTCCGCCAAGACCACTCACGCACCATGAATCATGTTTTAGCCTGTGTCAGCTGGACAGAACCCGTGGATGATAGGGAAGGATTCGACGTCGCTTACCTTGATTTCTTGAAGCCATTTGGTCGCCTAGACCACTGGATTCTTTTTCGTACTCTGCGGAGCTACGGAATCGGTGATCCTATCCTAGTCTGCATTCATTCATTCTTAATACAACAGCGCATGAATGTGTGGGTTCACACACCCTGTCCGACCCGATAGAGGTTCATCGTGGCGTCCCCCAAATCTCGGTACCAGAACCACGGCTATGCCTCGTGTACAGAAACGATCTCGCAGGAGTGCTGATGTCACACTTTCTACTCTTGACGGACGATCTCACAATTTGGTTGGCAAGCAAACGAGTATACGACCACAAAGCCCTGGAACGGTATCTCGATAGGGCTTACGAGTGGTCGGCCAGGAACATTCGTGAATTTACCATGTCTAGTCTAAAATAATCAACATACGCCATCACCAAACTTACTAATATCGATTAAGGGAACACGTTTTGTAGAGCGTTTCTCATGAAAGTGGTCTTGGGGCGCTTGTGCAGGAAGATCGCAGATGCTCAAAACAGGTCGACATGTCAGTGGAAAAAGGTAGTCTACAATTGGACATGCTGCAAAGGTACTTTTCCCTTTTGTTTCCTCCTTGGTTTCGCAAATGCTCGAAGCTTATGTGACGCCACATATGGAATATGCCATCCAGGTGTGCCATCCAGGTGTGCCATTTTTTGAAAATATCGTGACCCCACTCTCTTGAGAAGTCACAGCGGAGGGCGATAAAAGTGTTAAGGGTTTGCTCCAACTCTAATAACAGCTGAGATTAAATACTCTAGTTTTCCGTGAGCAGAATTCTCTTCTGCGAGGTGATCTCGTATTGGGGTATCAGATCCTCAAGGATTCTAACCACCCATGACGACCCTTATAGAAACTCAGGTATAAAAGTTTACCTATAGACTACCATTCGAAGTTAGCCACACTGTACAGCGGGTTGGAAAACCGCCTGAAGTTTTATCCGTTCGTGTATCCCAGCCATGAAAGTTACTTCCGCACTTGGCCATCTCCGTTCCTACCCGACTTGACGATGCATTACATCACTTGCATTACAGGAGTTAATCCAACTTACCGAGACATAGGACAAAGTAGCCGAATAATGTGTAAAATTGAAATGTTCCGTTGTGCCCACCGCTTCCTTGTTTTGCTGCGTTTATGTTGTTTTCACTCTACCTACGAAAATTGTTTGGTGTTTGTCATTTTGTTCATTGTAAATCCATTGTTCCATGGAATTGCACAATCTCCGACAAACTGCTGACATCCAATGGGCTTTCATGTATGTAAACCAAAGTCCAAGCCTTCCTAGCAATCTTACCCAACGTCGACTACGTCAGGTCGTAGATGCTTGGGATCTAGTTTCCATTACGGGAACCTGGTTGCACCAAAAGTTTGCTGATACTGGGATCGAGATGCCACAAACGGAACTCATCCCGAACGATGGTTCCAGTAGTTTTCTGTTTTCTGTTTTCTGTTTTTCTGTGCTGCCTTAGTGACCTGCAATGTGCAATGGTTAATGATCCCGGCACTCATCTCATCGAGTCAATCTGGTGAGGTCTCCGACTAATATACAATGACGTACATCTCGTAGCTGTCGTCTATCGCCCAACACCATAAACTCCGGAAATGCATTCCCGTTTGATAATTTCCCTGAGCGTGATAGCAAACTCTAGGTACAGTCATATCCTTAGTTAGAGGATTCCAATGTACGTTATCTGGATGTGCCCGTAACTCCAAATGAACGATTCAAAACCGGCTTGCATGAATTCATAGCTTATATTCACTCATACAACCATGTTACCTCAACTACAGGATTCCGAGTACGGGCAAACGGTCCTTATTAATCATTGTGCTCACAAATGAAGAGCTCATAATGAACCACATATTGATGGATAGTCCATTAGGTTTCAGCCATCATGCAGTCATAAAATATAACTATGTCTACTGGGTGGATTTGGAATATCTCTCTGAACATTCGTCGAAAGAATCGACGACATGGTCAAGAGTGCATCGGAAGTTAACCAACTTCGTCCCGTGAAAGTGTTACTAAGTCTCCGAAGCAGCACTCGAATGTGCATTGCTATAAGAGATGCATCATGGCATGCCTACAAGGCTTACTCTGACCAAGAGAATTAGGAAATTTCCCTGTTGACCACGCTTACCATAAGTGCAAATTTACCGACCAGTCGTGCCTTGCTAAATGGCTTCTGGCAAACAACAAACTACTGAACAGGCAAGTCAGTAGCCTTTGTAAAGTAAAACCGCATCTTCCAATATTTTACGAAAGACAGCAAGGCACAAAACCCCGTTGTGACAGCCAGTGACCCCGGCTAAGCACCAACGTTCCCCATCATTTTCGAACAAGTAACCTGCCGCTGTCAGATAGCGTCATCCACTTTACCGACTAGGATTCACACATGTCATTTGCAACCCAGCAACTATCCTTATGGGTTGATCTCATTGCATATTCATAGATTTCAGAGACGAAAACACTCGTCTGAAGGCTACTTGCTATGATAGCAGTTCCCACAATGCTACTCCGATGAACAACAAGTCACCACTATATGGAAGCATGGCATAATCACCCAAAATTTAAAAGGCGGCAGCCGTTCACCTCATGCAAACTATCGCTCAGTGACTTTCCTCCCTGTGCTCACAAAACTGACTAAGACGGCCATGACTGTGTCGTTAGTGGAATACCTGGAAATTGCAACCTCATGGCACGGGAACAGCTTGTCTTCCGTCAACAGCAGTCATGCGTCATCGAGCAACTGATAACATGAGGTAGTTGGACGTAATCCGCAGATGGTGAGGTAATGATCGACCTAATCCACCTGGACTTTTCCGAATCTTCCGACCACCTAGATCTTCGCATACTAAACCATGGGTCACAGCAGCGGCGCAGCATTTCGGGGGCGGGGGGTGGTTCGCCCCGGGCGGCAGTGACAGGGGAAGGCAATTTTCGCATCGGCGTTTTTTCTATACCAAATATAATAGACAAAATCCGGATGAGCCGAATGTTGGAGATGTTAATGTTCCTCTGTATGACCAAAAACACATTTGTGCAATGTGTCACGCCTGTGCAAGCGTTATTCTCAGCGATCCCCTTACTTGTCCCATTGTGGTCATGAAGTGGTCACCCCTCGCCTGAATTGACGCTTGGCTATTGTTAGGAACTCGAGCTCGCTGGTCCCCACAGGAAACAGAAAAGACCGGTTTCGGACGAGCAGAGAGGAAACGAGATGTGTTGACTTATTATGGTTGGCGGCATCCGGTTTCGGATTTGCCTGTCACTGTGGCAAGCCACAGGACGCCTGCGCCTACAGAGGGACCATGGATGGCTTGCGCTGCACCACCCACCGTTCGGTCCACCCACCCCATATCCAGTGTAAACCCGAAGGAATATGACCGGGAGGCATGCGGATGGGAACCACGTTTCATCAACGGAGCCGGCCCACACTCCTTCACAGGCAAACACAAGCAAGCTGTATTTGGGAATCAAGCGCACATAAGGGGGTGGCTGGACCGTAGTCCACTCCACGCTGAGTGCATGGAACCACTCTTTGATCCTAACACGGCCACAAGGACCGTGCACCCCGTCCCCTCCAGCAACGACCAACTGTCTCCTGGAGCCAGTATGGACGAGGTAGTGGGTAATAGACAGGTAGGCACCTTGTCAACATGCACATCAAGCGCATCCACACCGGGGATATCAAACAACAGCCAAAGACTTCAGAGAGAAAGAGAGAGAAAGAGAAGGAAAAGGAGAAAAACGCGATTAATGCATAAGGAAACGGTGATATAAACCTTAATTAAATAACATATGTAATAAGTTGTTTACAAACAAATCCTAGCTAAGTGCACGAGGTCAGAAAGAATAGTTCACGGAATGCAACGACCACAAATATGCTACGGAAATCGAATACAATTGGCTTAGGCGATGTGTGCAAGTTAATGGAATAGAGTACAGGGAGATGTATGAGAAAGAAGAGCATTAGGACAGAACCGAAACCCCACCACCTGAAATAAAGAGACTTAGCATGCAAGCATGCGGTTAGTAAATCGAATTCAGCGTGCCTACAAACGCTGCGCCGGTGCTGCCTACGTTCACTGCGGGACCCGTCGTCTCTTCGGCAGTGGTCCCGAGTGACCTCTCTCATGGCTCACTAGGCCTGCCTGACTAAGGCACTCGCGACCGCATGTTCTACAGCACCATGCGCTCGATGTCGATGGAGTACAATTTATCGGTGCTTGCCGCTTCCGCAAGTGCCGCTTCTTCTCTGCATGCATGAGGGCTTTCCCCCGCACTTCAGCAACTGCCTTCGTGATTAGATTGCGCCATGCACCACGATCAACCGCCTTCGATTCCCATGATCTGCCATCAAGGTTAGAACGCGTGAGGCTCACTTTAATCATGTCTTGGTAACGTAACTTTGGTTTCCCCACGTGCCGCTTCCCTATACTCAGCTGACCGTATAAAAGTTGTTTCGGTATCCGCGTCAAATCCATACGGCTCACATGACCGAGTAATCTCAGGTGTCTCAGTAAAAGTATACAGTCCACTGCATACATCCCACTTCGGTGCAACACTTCCGTGTCTGCAGCTCTGGCGCCCCAACCGGTGAAGGCTGAAACCGACAGACAGCTTTGCTTGTGTTGATGGGGAGCCCGAATTTGGCCGCTGTCGAAGCCAGAGCACTAGTCATGTGCTGCAACTCATCCGCGCTGCGTGAAAACAACGCACAGTCGTCAGCAAACAGAAACATACAGATAGTTGTCTCCCAGACTAGAGTTCTCGCACCGAAACGACGGCTGTTCAGCAACCCACCATCAATACGGTGCTCCACACGAACACCGTAAGCACAAGCCGCATCAAAAGCACAAGACAACATTGCATGATGATATATATATTAAACAGGGCAGGAGCTAAGACACAGCCTTGCTTCACACCAGAGACAACTGCAAAGTCATCCGAGGTCTCTCCACTCAGCTGCACCGTCGCTCGCATACCACTGTGCAGACATTCAATTAAACTTACAAACTTACGCGGGCAACCAAACTTACCCAACACCAGCCACAATGCCTCGCGGTTCACCGTATCAAATGCTTTGGTGAAATCAACAAATAGCGAGTACAATGGCTGGTGTCGTTCTCTGCACTTCTCCTGCAACTGACGAGCCGCAAACACCATATCTATAGTGCTGCGACCCGAACGGAATCCACATTGCTCTTATCATACTGTCTAATATAAAGGTCAAATGGAACATCCGTGAACAGTATTTAAAGCTCGCTTTAAACAGCTGGAAGGGGCGACTTATGACCAATCATGCAACGCCTCTATTGTGCTGATGGGCCAGTTCATCCAGCTGGCAACGCATTCGTCCCATCCATTCCGGTGAGTTTCAGCTCACCGGCCATGTTTTGGCTCCGTATCAGCGATCGGCGCCTCGGATGCTGGCCCAGAGACTTCCTTCCTAACACTTCACCCTTTTAGTTGTATGATAAGATTTCAGTTTTGGATTCATCTACATGCATAATATGAACTTGCACCTGCGCATTGGCATTTCGGCTGCCAGATTTCTGGACGAATCTGGAGGTTGGGGAGTTTCCGGTTCACTTGCGTCGGCCAGTATGTCCTGAGGTACTTTCACTACTGGTACTAGCTGCCGCAGTTGTCTGTCAGTCCCCGCCTCTAACAGCTGATTGGAACGTTTCATCCCAATTGCCGTCCCAACCTGGACACCGTAGGTCACGTTGCAGCGTTTGTAGCGCACACGTCCCATGGCCGATTTCGCATAGTGGCTGCGCTAAGCACTCGCCAGGACTTGCTGACCAACATGCGACTGGCCTGCGAGCATCGTGCCGAATGTTGAACTGACGTTTCATCTAAAAGTCGAGGGACAGTAATCGTTCTATCCTGGGTCTGAGGACATCTTGCGGCACATGGATTTACTTTTAAAACAAAGTTTCAGCCGGTGATAATGGCTTCGGTGTCTGCAGATTTAGGGTTCTGAGATAAGTCAGAAGAGATGCATCAATAATTTCCGCCAAAGTGCCTTTACTTTTCAGCAAGGCTCTTTTGAGTGTATCCACAAAGCGTTCCGCTTGCCCGTTTGATGGTGGGTGGAAAGGTGGACGATCGCGTGTCTGCAACATAAGTTAGCACATTCAGAGGTGGTAAAACGAGGACCAGTATCGGAAACCAAATTATAAGAACCACCGGAGTGAGAACATATTTCTCGAAGAGCGAAGACAGGAGCTGCTGCGGCAGTTTTCACTATTAGCATTATCTCGGGCCATTTAATGCGCTCGTAAACAACGATAAGAAAAGGATGGCCGTCAAGTATACCAGCAAAGCCGATGTGCACCCTTGACCATGGTTACGTTGGTATTGGCCAGCATTGCAATTCCGTCTTCCTTGGCCGTTTAGATACAGTGGCACATCAGGGACAATTCTCCGTTTAATTCTTGATCTGGGCATACATATAGGGCCAATACACAGCTTCGTACCAGCGATTTGATGCGATGCATTACTGCGTGGCCGGTAGGAAATTGTCGGAGCATTCTCTCTTGAAAGATGACAGGAATGACGACGCGATCTGAGA
Source organism: Dicrocoelium dendriticum (assembly GCA_944474145.2). Taxonomy (NCBI): domain Eukaryota; kingdom Metazoa; phylum Platyhelminthes; class Trematoda; order Plagiorchiida; family Dicrocoeliidae; genus Dicrocoelium; species Dicrocoelium dendriticum. The sequence goes on along the minus strand of OX104059.1, from coordinate 32,664,973 downwards.
ACAGCAGACAATTGCTGATGACTGATAGTGCTTCCTTTCGTTGGTGGAATTGTTCAACCTCCGGCGTTATAATTCTCTTAGGCCAGCTATTGAGGTGAAACCTGATCACTTGTTGTAGGCCAGAATCATGATGGGTCGCTTCCTGCACAATTTCGAACGTTACTGGTAAGGCACCGAAAATATCAGACACAACCTGATGTATTTGGGGTTCTACGGAGATTTGAACAACTACCAAATCCTCTGGTTCTTGATGCTCTGTACCAATTAAACTAGATAACGCATCCGCTTGACCAAGGTTGCGTGCAGATTGATTTTGACGACGAAATCGTATCCAAGTAGAACCGTTGCCCAGCGTTGGAGACGATTTGCCATACAGACTGGAATGTCTTTCTTTGATCCAAAGATTGCGAACAAGGGTTCGTGAACAGTGAACAGTGTGAATTTTCGTTCATGGAGCCTTTTGTGGAATCGCTTGACTGTAAACACTATAGCCAAAGCTTCTTTCTCCATCTGCCCATAGTTGCGTTCCGCTGGGGTGAGTGATCTGGCTGCATGTGCCACAGCTTTCTCCGAACCACTGAGGAAAATGTGAGATATTACTGCTCCAATTCCGTAGTATGACGCATCACCAGCAACTATGATCTCCAGCTCCTGATTGAAATGCGTTAGCAATAGGTCAGAACACAATATAGCTTTGACATTTTCAAATACGGCTTGACATTCAGGTGACTAAACCCATTTGCGATCCTTTACCAGAAGTCCATTTAGCGGTCCTCGTAGCCGATGCATGTTGGGTACAAAAAAGCTGTAGTGACTGATCAACGCCAAGAAAGATCTGAGCCATGCCGCCCTCGCGTTAACTGTTCGCTTCTCCCGGTCGGTTCTCTGTTCGCCTTAATCAGGGCGGGTAAGTTTGAGTCGCCTACCACGGCGACGGGGTCCTGGCTTGTTCGCATCGCGTATTCCTTCCTAACAAGTAATGAAATCTGTTACGTCCGCCTCCCATTGGTTGTCTGGCTTGTTCGGTTGGTCCATGCGCTCACACTGTGTAAACACTCCCATTGTAGGTCGTAAGTCAACCCTTCTAGATGTTTCCACGCGAGCTTTATATATTCTTCACGAATGTTCCAGTTGAACTTTAGATGGGACTGTGTGATCAGTCCATACATCTCGTTCCCTAACTGTTCGTCCAAAACCGGTCTTCTCTCTTTCCAGTGGGGCCAGTGATCTCGAGTTCCGTACAGGAGCCAACGGTCATTTCAGGCGAGGGACGTCCAAATCAGCTGGCGATGCATTGAACACTAATCACAATGTCCGGATCGGCTGACGATCTCAAGGCCATTCTACAGCAGCAGTAAGCACAAGTTGATGCGTGCCAACTCAGGCTGGTAGAAACTCTTACTCATCAACTGTTAATCCAGAGCGGTTCACAGTCTGCAATCGTCAAGCCGGCCGCTTCGCTAGAAGCCATCACCAACAGTATTGCAGAATTTTCATATGACGCAGTTGCTGGCATCATTTTAGAATCCTGGTTCAAGCGTTATTAAGATGTGTTCCCCGTTGAACTTGGGGACCATGAGGACGGATGGTAAGCCCGATTGTTGCTAAGGTACCGGAACAGATGAGCATTCCAAATACTTCAATTTCACCTTGTCAAAGTGCTCGAAATTGTACTCCTGATGAGGCGGTCAACGTTTTGTGTCAAATATTCGGGGAGCAGTCAACTGTTTTCAACAAGCGTTTTCAACGTCTAAAACTCGCAAAGATAGACGCTGATGACTACGTCACTTACGCTGGCATCGTCAATTGTGTGTGAAAATTTTGACTTCAGTCTCATTACTGTTGACCTTTTCCGATATTTGTTCTTTAGCTGCAGCCTACATTCCCCACAGGATGCAGAGATTCGCAACAGGTCGCTGGGTAAACTTGAAAAAGCCGAGCTATTGACTCTCCAGACCAGCACTACTAAATGTCAAAGATTGCTTAACCTCAAGCATGACACACTTATGTTGGTGAATCAACAGTCAATCCCCAGTCTTAGTGTACTGAAGACCATTTCAAGGAAACCGCTCCAAGTATGACAGGCCCTGAAAAGCCCAAAGAGGATTCCATGCCGCCGATTGCCAGGTGGAAATGTAGCAAATGGTATTTCGTTTGAGTATGTCCATTTCTGAAACACGTTTGTCAAAGTGTCGTAGACGGGGCCGCTAGTAAACACACAGTAGATCCAGACCGCTTTTCAAACGTGTTAGACACCCGCGACTGAATTCTCATGTTCACCAAAGCTTCTGTATCTACAGCGCCGGCCAAGCTACTTAATTCGTGAGCATGTGGCTCGCAGGAATTATCACAAAGTCAAATCAAGTAAACCTTCAATTGGACACAGAATCGGATATCACAATTTGCTCATGCAAAACTTATTAGTATATCACGGCTCCGTCGATCAGCACAACGGAACTGTTGATTTCGCTGCTTCTAGTAGTCAAATTAAGCTGATTGGTGCGCCGCAGTGTGAAGTGGATTTGGGCTCTGCCCGCGAAAACAGGGTCGTGTATATCACGGGTTTGTCAAATTTGAATCGGCTCAGTCTGGATTGGACCCAAAAGTTCCACTTGTTCGAAGTTCCCCTGCGTCAAGTCTGCAACCACCTCCGGCCCAGATATACGAGGTCCTCTTCGGACGCGGATGTATCAAACGATAAACTAATCGAGCAGCTAGGAAGAAAACGCTCGTCTGTGCTTCGCAATGACTTAGGAAGATGCACAAAATATAGAGCAAGCCTTACTCTCATAGATGGTGCCAGCCGGTGTTCCGACCTAAAACACCGGTACCATAGGTTGCCCTTCCAATTGTCGGCGCCGAGCTCGATAGTCCGGAACAAGCCGGCGTCATCCAAACTGTCAATTACTCAGCATGGGCAGAACTTATTGTTGTTGCCAAGAAGATAATTGGAAGTGTTCGTAACTCTTCTGAATATTCTAAGGATTGAATGCTGCTTTAAAGTATCCTTTGCCAGTCCCAGAAGATTTATTTGATAAACTCGGTAGTGGTGCATACTTTGCAAAGCCAGTTTGAGCAGATGTTAATCGTCAAATTGAAGTCGACGAGGCTTCAAATGTGTTTCTGACGATCAATACGCACCGAGGACTTTACCAGTTCAACCGTTTGTCATTTTCTGCCAAATCAAATCTCGCGATTTTTCAACAAATTATGGATGCAATGTTAGCTGGCTTAACAGGGGTTACTGCATATTTGGACGATGTTTTAATCAAAGGATCAATACCGCGACAGCTAGCAGAAAGACGGCAACCTGTTCACCACCGCATTAATGACTACGGGTTCCACTTGAAAAAAGAAAAGTACGATACTGGCTTGAAGTGTGTAAAGTATCTTAGCTTCGTCATCGAAAAGCATGGTCGTCGTTCGGATCCTCCCAGCCTTAGTGTCATCAGACAGATGCCTCCACCTGACAATATCGTCAAGCTCTGATCTTTCTTGGCGTTGATCAGTCACTACAGCTTTTTTGTACCCAACATGCATCGGCTACGAGGACCGCTAAATGGACTTCTGGTAAAGGATCGCAAATGGGTTTAGTCACCTGAATGTCAAGCCGTATTTGAAAATGTCAAAGCTATATTGTGTTCTGACCTATTGCTAACGCATTTCAATCAGGAGCTGGAGATCATAGTTGCTGGTGATGCGTCATACTACGGAATTGGAGCAGTAATATCTCACATTTTCCTCAGTGGTTCGGAGAAAGCTGTGGCACATGCAGCCAGATCACTCACCCCAGCGGAACGCAACTATGGGCAGATGGAGAAAGAAGCTTTGGCTATAGTGTTTACAGTCAAGCGATTCCACAAAAGGCTCCATGAACGAAAATTCACACTGTTCACTGTTCACGAACCCTTGTTCGCAATCTTTGGATCAAAGAAAGACATTCCAGTCTGTATGGCAAATCGTCTCCAACGCTGGGCAACGGTTCTACTTGGATACGATTTCGTCGTCAAAATCAATCTGCACGCAACCTTGGTCAAGCGGATGCGTTTAATTAGTACAGAGCATCAAGAACCAGAGGATTTGGTAGTTGTTCAAATCTCCGTAGAACCCCAAATACATCAGGTTGTGTCTGATATTTTCGGTGCCTTACCAGTAACGTTCGAAATTGTGCAGGAAGCGACCCATCATGATTCTGGCCTACAACAAGTGATCAGGTTTCACCTCAATAGCTGGCCTAAGAGAATTATAGCGCCGGAGGTTGAACAATTCCACCAACGAAAGGAAGCACTATCAGTCATCAGCAATTGTCTGCTGTTCTCAGATCGCGTCGTCATTCCTGTCATCCTTCACGAGAGAATGCTCCGACAATTTCCTACCGGCCACGCAGTAATGCATCGCATCAAATCGCTGGTACGAAGCTGTGTATTGGCCCTATATGTATGCCCAGATCAAGAATTAAACGGAGAATTGTCCCTGATGTGCCACTGTATCTAAACGGCCAAGGAAGACGGAATTGCAATGCTGGCCAATACCAACGTAACCATGGTCTATGGTACACGTCGACTTTGTAGGTCCAGTTGATGGTGATCCTTTTTTCATCGTTGTCGATGCCCACAGTAAAATGGTCAGTGGTGATTCCAATGGTGAGGACCACCACAGCAGCCACTGTCTCCGCTCTTCGACAGGTATTTTTTCGTTTTGGTGTTCCCCACACGTTGGTTTCGGAAAGTGGTACACAATTCACCTTCACTGAGTTTGTTGTCTCCTGTCGCAAAAACATATCATCCATGTAAGTTCTCGAACTTTCCACCCACCATTGAACGGGCAATCAGAACGCTTAGTGGATACACTCAAAAGAGCCATGCTAAAATTGAAAAGGGAAGATATCTTGGAGGAGATTCTTGACGCATTTCTTCTGACGTATCGCACAACTCCAATTCTGCAGACACCGAAGCCGTTATCTCCGGCTGAATCTTTGTTTCAAAGGAAAATCCGTGTGCCGCATGATACCCTCAGACCCAGGAAGGATTAGTCACCCACCCGGAACTATCAAATTGAGCGTCAATTCAACATCCGACACTGTGCTCAGAAGCTAACAAGTTCTGGCGGTAGATTATTGCATCCACTGTCCTAAAGTGGCTATGGGCCTTGTGCTATATATACAAATGTGGTATCGTTATCTACGCTATCCAGTTTGGGACGGGAATTTGGGTAATACATGCCAATCAGCTGATAGAGGCAGGAACTGGCGAACAACTGCAACAACAGGTACCAGCAGCGTAGTTACCTCTGGACATACTGGCTGACGCGGATGAAGCGAAGACTCACAACGTGCTCCAACACAGCAACCTCAACATTCGCCCCGAAACCTAGCAGCACAGAGGCCAAAGCGGCGACGCAAATCCGTGTCACCCAAGCAAGTCAAACCCAAGCTGAAATCGTCCACACAACTCAAAGTGGGGATGTGTTCGGAAGGAATACGCGATGCGAACAACGCAGGACCCCGTAGCCATGGCAGGCGACCCAAACTTACCCGTTCTGATTGGGGCGAACAGGGAGTCAACCGGGAGAAGCGGACAGTTAACGCGAGGGCGGCATTGCTTGATTTGCTGTTAGTTGACCTATCCAGAGCTTTCCACGTGCCCTTTAAATACTATTCACGAACTTTCCATTTCAACTTTATAATGTACGGTGTGGTTCGCTAATGCATCCCTGTTGCCCTGCTCGTCCGATCCGGTCTTCTCTCTGTCCTGTGGAGAGCCAGCGACTGCGGGTTTTGATTGGGAATAAAGCGTCCATTCAGGCCCATCGCAATGAGGCTGGAACTTAACATGGTGTGATGGTTGGTGTGCCTGTGATCCATTGAGCTATGCTGGGTGATACTTTTTTGCACCTTTAGAGCCACTCATACCAGATTGGTCAATGTTAGAGGCCAGACAAGCTCAGCCTCCTGGTCCCCCAGGTTGGAGGTTGGAATGAGGGTGGCACCTTATTCCTTAAAAGAGACTGCTCGTATGCCACCGCCAAACCCGCTGCTTTACGATCAGGTTTTTGAACCAAAGGCTTTGGTTGAGAACCCTAATCGTTCTCCTGTCTAGGCCCGGACAACCTGACAGTATCCTGCCCACGTAATCTTATAAATATTTCCTCAAACAATTTCCTGATGCTCATGCCACCGCAGAGGATAATCAACGGTGCCCTATCTACTGCTTTGATCAGGGTGGATATGGGTTTGGATACTACTGCTCAAGCCTTCGCGTCTTCTTATTTCCCCACTTACGCTTTTTCTCTCTTACCTTCCTGTTCCAGCTTCACTTTTATCCCCTGTTTTCAATCCCCAGTTCTTGGTCCTCTCCCACCTTGCTTCGAAAGTCCCTTGTCTTCTAGTTTAAACTCAAATGTGAACGCGGAGCGTCATTCCTGTCTCGTCGACAAGCCCATGTCCAACCAAACCGCCAAGCCCAGTTCATCAACTTCCATTTGGAGCCCTCGATCATCCTTCAGGTTGGTATGCCTCAATGTACGCACGTTGCTACAGATCGGTCAACAGGCAGCACTTGCCCGATCATTAGAGGCACTCTCAAACTATATTTGCTGCTTATCGGAGACCCACCTGCAAGACTCGAGCTCTGTACTCACTTTGCGATCCCCTTCAGGTGACACTAGCCGCACTTTCTCATTGCCCACATCTGCTGACGATGCAGCTTCGAGCACCGACCAAACCGGTGTTGTTATTGCCCTGAGTCCCCTGGCTGAAGTTGCTCTGGTTGACTGGATTCCAATCAATAGCCGGTTGTGTGCGGTCCGATTGGCTGGCTCGTTCAAAACTTCGAAGTCGCGCGGGACTAACAGGTGTCTATTCGTCAACGCTGCTCATGCAGCCACAAACACCAGCGATGATTCGATAAAAAGCGAGTTCTATCGTCAATTGAACAAGCTCCTTCGTCACAGAAGAAGCTCGGACACTGTTGTGCTGACTGGGGATCTGAACGCTCAAGTTGGAAAATTATCCACTGATAAACTGCGTCTGGGCGCCTAACATGTAGGCTCCCGTAATGATAACGTTGAGCGGTCAGTTCATTAGTGTGAAGATGCTCGATTAGTTCTTGGGAACACTAATTTCCGACACAGCACCGCCGGAGGATGACTTGGCGCCCACCAGTCTCGAACCAGCCTTGGACGCAAATCGATCACATTGCGATAAGTTACCGATGGAGAGGCTGCGTCCAGAACTGTCGCTCGATTTGCAGCACAGGTGTGGACACTGACCATGCACTTGTATGTGTTGACCGGCTGATGGGTTTTGGCGGACGCTTAAGACGACGTTGTGAGCGCATTGACACTACCCAACTGGCGAAGCCAGCTGTTCTGAATGCCTATCAAAGTACACTGTCGTGCGAGTTGGATAAACGCTCACTGGATGCTATTGAATCTCACTGGTGTCATATTCACCAGACCAT